>CATKUP010000449.1:0-181000 GCA_949786385.1 Onychomys leucogaster | reverse complement strand
ATTTCTGAAGGGAAACACACAGCAGAGATCTCATCCATTGATGACACTCTGCTTTAGAGCAAGAAGCAAGCTCTAGCTTTCTAGAGTCTCTAAGACAGCAGGAAACGTGAGTTTGCTGAGAATAAAGTAACAGTGTTTCCTACACATATGGACCATATCTATTCCAACTCTGCTTCTGAAACTGATACAAAGCACTGGTCCACCAACATCCGATGCTTGTCAGTTAAGATGAGAAACGTGTGAGCTTCGTGAACGATGTAGTTCCCTTGAGCTATAAAATATCTACCCTTACCTGAAACGAAGTCTTCCTTGTAGGAAGACTCAGAGCCTGGGATTTAACTCCATTTCTGAAGAGAAACACACAGCAGAGTTCTCATATATAGATCACACTCTGCATTAGAGCAAAAAGCACGCTCTTGCTTTCTAGAGTCTCTAAGACAGCAGGAAACATGAGTGTGATGAGAACAAAAGAACGGTGTTACCTACACATACGGACCATGTCCAGTCCAACTCTGCCTCTTAAATTGATACAAAGCAAAGGTCCTCTAACATCCAATGGTTGTCATTTAAGATGAGAATCGTGTGAGCTTCGTGAACGATGTAGTTCATTTGAGCTGAAAAGTGACTGCCCGTACCAGAAACAAATTCTTGATTGTAGGAAGACACAGAGACTGGGATTTAACTCCATTTCTGAAGGGAAACACACAGCATAGTTCTCATCCATGGATCACACTCTGCTTTAGAGCAAGAAGCACGCTCTTGCTTTCTAGATTCTCTAATACAGCAGGAAACCTGACTGTGCTAAGAACAAATGAACGGTGTTTCCTATACATACTGACCATATCTACTCCAACTCTGCTGCTGAAACTGATACAAAGCACTGGTCCTCTAACATCCAATGCTTGCCACTTAAGATGAGAAACATGTGAGCTTCGTGAACCATGTAGTTTGTTTGAGCTGAAAAGTAACTGCCCTTACTTGAGGGGAAATATTGCTTATGAAGAAACAGAGCCTGGAATTTAACTCCATTTCTGAAGGGAAACACACAGCAGAGTTCTCATCCATTGATTACACTCTGCTTTAGAGCAAGAAGCTCGCTCTGTCTTTCTAGAGACTCTAAGACAGCAGGAAACGTGAGTGTGTTGAGAACAAAGGAATGTTGTTTCCTACACATATGGACCATATCTATTCCAACTCTGCTTCTAAACTGATACAAAGCACTGGTCCTCTAATATCTGATGATTGTCAGTTAAGATGAGAAACATGTGAGATTCGTGAACGATGTTGTTCTTTGGACCTGTAAGTAACTGCCCTTACCTGAAACGAAGTGTTGCTTGTAGGAAGACTCAGAGCTTGGGATTTAACTCCATTTCAAAAGGGAAACACACAGCATAGTTATCATCCATGGATCACACTCTGCTTTAGAGCAAGAAGAACGCTCTTGCTTTCTAGAATCTCTAATAGAGCAGGAAACTTGAGTGTGCTCAGAACAAAAGAACGGTGTTTCCTACACATACAGACCATATCTAGTTCAACTCTGATTCTGAAACTGATACCAACCAAAGGTCCTTTGACATCCAATGCTTGTCAGTTAAGATGAGAAACATGTGCGCTTCGTGAACTATGTAGTTCATTTGAGATGTAAAGTAACTGCCCTTACCTGAAACGAAGTCTTGCTTGTAGGAAGACTCAGAGCCTGGGATTTAACTCCATTTCTAAAGAGAAACACACAGCAGAGTTCTCATATATAGATCACACTCTGCTTTAGAGCAAGAAGCACGCTCTTTGTTTCTAGAGTCTCTAAGACAGCAGGAAACATGAGTGTGCTGAGAACAAAATAACGGTGTTTCCTACACATATACGGCCCATATCTAGTCCAACTCTGCCTCTGAAACTGAAACAAACCACAGGTCCTCTAACATCCAATGCTTGTCAGTTAAGATGAGAAACCTGTGAGCTTCGTGAAAGATGTAGTTTGTTTGAAATGAAAATTGACTCCCCTTACTTGAAAGGAAGTCTTGCTTGTATGAAGACACAGAGCCTGGAATTTAACTCCATTTCAGAAGGGAAACACACAGCAGATTTCTCTTCCATGGATCACACTCTGCTTTAGAGCAAGAAGAATGCTCTTGCGTTCTAGAATCTCTAACATAGCAGGAAACTTGAGTGTGCTCAGAACAAAAGAACGGTGTTTCCTACAAATACAGACCATATCTAGTCCAACTCTGCCTCTGAAATTCATACAAAGCATAGTTCCTCTAACATCCAATGCTTGTCATTTAAGATGAGAAACGTGTGAGCTTCGTGAACGATGTAGTTCCTTTGAGCTGTAAAGTAACGGCCCTTACTTGAAATGAAGTCTTTTTTTTTAGGAAGACTCAGAGCCTGAGATTTATCTCCATTTGTGAAGTGAAACACACAGCAGAGTTCTCATTCATTGATTACACTCTACTTCAGAGTAAGAAGCACGCTCTAGCTTTCTAGAGTCTATAAGACAGCAGGAAAAGTGAGTGTGCTGAGAACAAAAGAACGGTGTTTCCTACACATATGGACCATATCTATTCCAACTCTGCTTTTGAAACTGATACAAACCACTTGTCCTCTAACATCCAATGCTTGTCAGTTAAGATGAGAAACGTGTGAGGTCGTGAAAAATGTAGTTCGTTTTAGATGTAAAGTTACTGCCCTTACCTGATTCGAAGTCTTGCGTGTAGGAAGACTCAGAGCCTGGGATTTAACTCCATTTCTGAAGTGAAAAATAAAGCAGAGTTCTCATCCATTGATGACACTCTGCTTTACAGCAAGAAGCACGCTCTTGCTTTCCAGAGTCACTAAGACAGCAGAAAACCTGAGTGTGATGAGAACAAAGAACGGTGTTTCCTACACGTACGGACCATATCTATTCCAACTCTGCTTCTGAAACTGATACAAAGCACTGGTCCTCTAACATCCAATGCTTGTCAGTTAAGATGAGAAACGTGTGAGCTTTGTGAACGATGTAGTTCGTTTCAGCTGAAAAGTGAATGCCCTTACCTGAAATGAAGTAGTGCTTGTAGGAAGACACAGAGCCTGGGATTTAACTCCATTTCAGAAGGGAAACACACAGCATAGTTGTCATCCATGGATCACACTCTGCTTTAGAGCAAGAAGCACGCTCTTGCTTTCTAGATTCTCTAATAAAGCAGGACACGTGAGTGTGCTAAGAACAAATGAACGGTGTTTCCTACACATACGGACCATATCTAGTCCAACTCTGCTGCTGAAACTGATACAAAGCACTGGTCCTCTAACAACCAATGCTTGTCAGTTAAGATGAGAAATGTGTGAGCTTCGTGAATGATGTAGTTCGTTTGAGCTGTAAAGTAACTGCCCTTACCTGAAACGAAGTGTTGCTTGTAGGAAGACTCAGAGCTTGGGATTTAACTCCATTTCTGAAGAGAAACACACAGCAGAGTTCTCATATACAGATCACACTCTGCTTTAGAGTAAGAAGCACGCTCTTGCTTTCTAGAGTCTCTAAGACAGCAGGAAACCTGAGTGTGCTGAGAAGAAAAGAACGGTGTTTCCTACACAAACGGACCATATCTAGTCCAACTCTGCCTCTGAAATTCATACAAAGCACAGTTCCTCTAACATCCAATGGTTGTCATTTAAGATGAGAAATGTGTGAGCTTCGTGAACGATGTAGTTCGTTTGAGCTGAAAAGTGACTCCCCTTACCTGAAACGAATTCTTGATTGTCGGAAGACACAGAGAGTGGGATATAACTCCATTTCTTAAGGGAAACACACAGCATAGTTCTCATCGATGGATCACACTCTGCTTTAGAGCAAAAAGCACGCTCTTGCTTTCCAGATTTTCTAATGCAGCAGGAAACGTGAGTGTGCTAAGAAAAAATGAACGGTGTTTCCTACAAATACGGAACATATCCAGTCCAACTCTGCTGCTGAAACTGATACAAAGCACTGGACCTCTAACATCAAATGCTTGTCAGTGAAGATGAGAAACGTGTGAGCTTCAGGAACGATGTAGTTTGTTAGAGCTGAAAATTGACTGCCCTTATTTGAAATGAAGTCTTGCTTGTAGGAAGACACAGAGACTGGGATTTAACTCCATTTCAGAAGGGAAACAAACAGCAGAGTTATCATTCATTGATCAGACCCTGCTTTAGAGCAAGAATCACTCCCTTCCTTTCTAGAGTCTCTAAGACATCAGGAAACATGAGTGTGCTGAGAAGAAAATAATGGTGTTTCCTACACATATATGGACCATATCTAGTCCAACTCTGCCTCTAAAATTGATACAAAGCACAGTTCTTCTAACATCCATGCTTGTCATTTAATATGAAAAACGTGTGAGCTTTGTGAACGATGTAGTTCGTTTGAGCTGAAAAGTGACTGCCCTTACCTGAAATGAAGTAGTTCTTGTAGGAAGACACAGAGCCTGGGATTTAACTCCATTTCAGAAGGGAAACACACAGCATAGTTCTCATCCATGGATCACACTCTGCTTTAGAGCAAGAAGCACGGTCTTGCTTTCTAAAGTCTCTAAGACAGCAGGAAACATGAGTGTGCTGAGAACAAAAGAACTGTGTTTCCTATACATACAGACCATGTCTAGTCCAACTCTGCTGCTGAAACTGATACAAAGCACTGGTCCTCTAACATCCAATGCTTGTCAGTTAAGATGAGAAACGTGTGAGCTTCGTGAACGATGTAGTTCATTTGAGCTGTAAAGTAATGGCCCTTATCTTAAACGAAGTCTTGTTTGTGGGAAGACTCAGAGACTGGGATTTAACTCCATTTCTGAAGGGAAACACACAGCAGAGATCTCATCCATTGATGACACTCTGCTTTAGAGCAAGAAGCAAGCTCTAGCTTTCTAGAGTCTCTAAGACAGCAGGAAACGTGAGTTTGCTGAGAATAAAGTAACAGTGTTTCCTACACATATGGACCATATCTATTCCAACTCTGCTTCTGAAACTGATACAAAGCACTGGTCCACCAACATCCGATGCTTGTCAGTTAAGATGAGAAACGTGTGAGCTTCGTGAACGATGTAGTTCCCTTGAGCTATAAAATATCTACCCTTACCTGAAACGAAGTCTTCCTTGTAGGAAGACTCAGAGCCTGGGATTTAACTCCATTTCTGAAGAGAAACACACAGCAGAGTTCTCATATATAGATCACACTCTGCATTAGAGCAAGAAGCACGCTCTTGCTTTCTAGAGTCTCTAAGACAGCAGGAAACATGAGTGTGATGAGAACAAAAGAACGGTGTTTCCTACACATACAGACCATATGTAGTCCAACTCTGCCTCTGAAATTGATACAAAGCACAGTTCTTCTAACATCCATGCTTGTCATTTAAGATGAAAAACGTGTGAGGTTTGTGAACAATGTAGTTCGTTTGAGCTGAAAAGTGACTGCCCTTACCTGAAATGAAGTAGTGCTTGTAGGAAGACACAGAGCCTGGGATTTAACTCCATTTCAGAAGGGAAACACACAGCATAGTTCTCATCAATGGATCACACTCTGCTTTAGAGCAAGAAGCACGCTCTTGCTTTCTAGATTCTCTAATAAAGCAGGACACGTGAGTGTGCTAAGAACAAATGAACGGTGTTTCCTACACATATGGACCATATCTAGTCCAACTGTGCTGCTGAAACTGATACAAAGCACTGGTCCTCTAACATCCAATGCTTGTCAGTTAAGATGAGAAACGTGTGAGCTTCGTGAATGATGTAGTTCGTTTGAGCTGTAAAGTAACTGCCCTTACCTGAAAGGAAGTGTTGCTTGTAGGAAGACTCAGATCTTGGGATTTAACTCCATTTCTGAAGAGAAACACACAGCAGAGTTCTCATATATAGATCACACTCTGCTTTAGAGTAAGAAGCACGCTCTTGCTTTCTAGAGTCTCTAAGACAGCAGGTAACATGAGTGTGCTGAGAAGAAAAGAACAGTGTTTCCTACACAAACGGACCATATCTAGTCCAACTCTGCCTCTGAAATTCATACAAAGCACAGTTCCTCTAACATCCAATGCTTGTCAGTTAAGATGAAAAACGTGTGAGCTTTGTGAACGATGTAGTTCCTTTGAGCTGAAAAGTGACTGCCCTTACCTGAAACGAAGTAGTGCTTGTAGGAAGACACAGAGCCTGGGATTTAACTCCATTTCAGAAGGGAAACACACAGCAGAGTTCTCATTCATTGATCACACCCTGCTTTAGAGGAAGAATCACTCCCTTCCTTTCTAGAGTCTCTAAGACAACAAGAAACAGGAGTGTGCTGAGAACAAAAGAACGGTGTTACCTACACATACGGACCATGTCCAGTCCAACTCTGCCTCTTAAATTGATACAAAGCAAAGGTCCTCTAACATCCAATGGTTGTCATTTAAGATGAGAATCGTGTGAGCTTCGTGAACGATGTAGTTCATTTGAGCTGAAAAGTGACTGCCCGTACCAGAAACAAATTCTTGATTGTAGGAAGACACAGACAGGGATTTAACTCCATTTCTGAAGGGAAACACACAGCATAGTTCTCATCCATGGATCACACTCTGCTTTAGAGCAAGAAGCACGCTCTTGCTTTCTAGATTCTCTAATACAGCAGGAAACCTGACTGTGCTAAGAACAAATGAACGGTGTTTCCTATACATACTGACCATATCTACTCCAACTCTGCTGCTGAAACTGATACAAAGCACTGGTCCTCTAACATCCAATGCTTGCCACTTAAGATGAGAAACATGTGAGCTTCGTGAACCATGTAGTTAGTTTGAGCTGAGAAGTGACTGCCCTTACTTGAAAGGAAGTCTTGCTTGTAGGTAGACACAGAGCCTGGAATTTATTTCCATTTCAAAGGGAAACACACAGCATAGTTCTCATCAATGGATCACACTCTGCTTTAGAGCAAGAAGCACGCTCTTGCTTTCTAGATTCTCTAATACAACAGGAAACGTGAGTGTGCTAAAAACAAATGAACGGTGTTTCCTACACATACAGACCATATCTAGTCCAACTCTGCTGCTGAAACTGATATAAAGCACTGGTCCTCTAACATCCAATGCTTGTCAGTGAAGATGAGAAACGTGTGAGCTTCGTGAACGATGTAGTTTGTTTGAGCTGAAAAGTAACTGCCCTTATGAGGGGAAATATTGCTTATGAAGAAACAGAGCCTGGAATTTAACTCCATTTCTGAAGGGAAACACACAGCAGAGTTCTCATCCATTGATTACACTCTGCTTTAGAGCAAGAAGCTCGCTCTGTCTTTCTAGAGACTCTAAGACAGCAGGAAACGTGAGTGTGTTGAGAACAAAGGAATGTTGTTTCCTACACATATGGACCATATCTATTCCAACTCTGCTTCTAAACTGATACAAAGCACTGGTCCTCTAATATCTGATGATTGTCAGTTAAGATGAGAAACATGTGAGATTCGTGAACGATGTAGTTCTTTGGACCTGTAAGTAACTGCCCTTACCTGAAACGAAGTGTTGCTTGTAGGAAGACTCAGAGCTTGGGATTTAACTCCATTTCAAAAGGGAAACACACAGCATAGTTATCATCCATGGATCACACTCTGCTTTAGAGCAAGAAGAACGCTCTTGCTTTCTAGAATCTCTAATAGAGCAGGAAACTTGAGTGTGCTCAGAACAAAAGAACGGTGTTTCCTACACATACAGACCATATCTAGTTCAACTCTGATTCTGAAACTGATACCAACCAAAGGTCCTTTAACATCCAATGCTTGTCAGTTAAGATGAGAAACATGTGCGCTTCGTGAACTATGTAGTTCATTTGAGATGTAAAGTAACTGCCCTTACCTGAAACGAAGTCTTGCTTGTAGGAAGACTCAGAGCCTGGGATTTAACTCCATTTCTAAAGAGAAACACACAGCAGAGTTCTCATATATAGATCACACTCTGCTTTAGAGCAAGAAGCACGCTCTTGGTTTCTAGAGTCTCTAAGACAGCAGGAAACATGAGTGTGCTGAGAACAAAATAACGGTGTTTCCTACACATATACGGCCCATATCTAGTCCAACTCTGCCTCTGAAACTGAAACAAACCACAGGTCCTCTAACATCCAATGCTTGTCAGTTAAGATGAGAAACCTGTGAGCTTCGTGAAAGATGTAGTTTGTTTGAAATGAAAATTGACTCCCCTTACTTGAAAGGAAGTCTTGCTTGTATGAAGACACAGAGCCTGGAATTTAACTCCATTGCAGAAGGGAAACACACAGCAGATTTCTCTTCCATGGATCACACTCTGCTTTAGAGCAAGAAGAATGCTCTTGCGTTCTAGAATCTCTAACATAGCAGGAAACTTGAGTGTGCTCAGAACAAAAGAACGGTGTTTCCTACAAATACAGACCATATCTAGTCCAACTCTGCCTCTGAAATTCATACAAAGCATAGTTCCTCTAACATCCAATGCTTGTCATTTAAGATGAGAAACGTGTGAGCTTCGTGAACGATGTAGTTCCTTTGAGCTGTAAAGTAACGGCCCTTACTTGAAACGAAGTCTTTTTTTTTAGGAAGACTCAGAGCCTGAGATTTATCTCCATTTGTGAAGTGAAACACACAGCAGAGTTCTCATTCATTGATTACACTCTACTTCAGAGTAAGAAGCACGCTCTAGCTTTCTAGAGTCTATAAGACAGCAGGAAAAGTGAGTGTGCTGAGAACAAAAGAACGGTGTTTCCTACACATATGGACCATATCTATTCCAACTCTGCTTTTGAAACTGATACAAACCACTTGTCCTCTAACATCCAATGCTTGTCAGTTAAGATGAGAAACGTGTGAGGTCGTGAAAAATGTAGTTCGTTTTAGATGCAAAGTTACTGCCCTTACCTGATTCGAAGTCTTGCGTGTAGGAAGACTCAGAGCCTGGGATTTAACTCCATTTCTGAAGTGAAAAATAAAGCAGAGTTCTCATCCATTGATGACACTCTGCTTTACAGCAAGAAGCACGCTCTTGCTTTCCAGAGTCACTAAGACAGCAGAAAACCTGAGTGTGATGAGAACAAAGAACGGTGTTTCCTACACGTACGGACCATATCTATTCCAACTCTGCTTCTGAAACTGATACAAAGCACTGGTCCTCTAACATCCAATGCTTGTCAGTTAAGATGAGAAACGTGTGAGCTTTGTGAACGATGTAGTTCGTTTCAGCTGAAAAGTGAATGCCCTTACCTGAAATGAAGTAGTGCTTGTAGGAAGACACAGAGCCTGGGATTTAACTCCATTTCAGAAGGGAAACACACAGCATAGTTGTCATCCATGGATCACACTCTGCTTTAGAGCAAGAAGCACGCTCTTGCTTTCTAGATTCTCTAATAAAGCAGGACACGTGAGTGTGCTAAGAACAAATGAACGGTGTTTCCTACACATACGGACCATATCTAGTCCAACTCTGCTGCTGAAACTGATACAAAGCACTGGTCCTCTAACAACCAATGCTTGTCAGTTAAGATGAGAAATGTGTGAGCTT
Organism: Onychomys leucogaster; assembly: GCA_949786385.1. Lineage (NCBI taxonomy): Eukaryota > Metazoa > Chordata > Mammalia > Rodentia > Cricetidae > Onychomys > Onychomys leucogaster. Next base: position 171,503 of record CATKUP010000449.1, on the reverse strand, counting down.
CGTGAATGATGTAGTTCGTTTGAGCTGTAAAGTAACTGCCCTTACCTGAAACGAAGTGTTGCTTGTAGGAAGACTCAGAGCTTGGGATTTAACTCCATTTCTGAAGAGAAACACACAGCAGAGTTCTCATATACAGATCACACTCTGCTTTAGAGTAAGAAGCACGCTCTTGCTTTCTAGAGTCTCTAAGACAGCAGGAAACCTGAGTGTGCTGAGAAGAAAAGAACGGTGTTTCCTACACAAACGGACCATATCTAGTCCAACTCTGCCTCTGAAATTCATACAAAGCACAGTTCCTCTAACATCCAATGGTTGTCATTTAAGATGAGAAACGTGTGAGCTTCGTGAACGATGTAGTTCGTTTGAGCTGAAAAGTGACTCCCCTTACCTGAAACGAATTCTTGATTGTCGGAAGACACAGAGAGTGGGATATAACTCCATTTCTTAAGGGAAACACACAGCATAGTTCTCATCGATGGATCACACTCTGCTTTAGAGCAAAAAGCACGCTCTTGCTTTCCAGATTTTCTAATGCAGCAGGAAACGTGAGTGTGCTAAGAAAAAATGAACGGTGTTTCCTACAAATACGGAACATATCCAGTCCAACTCTGCTGCTGAAACTGATACAAAGCACTGGACCTCTAACATCAAATGCTTGTCAGTGAAGATGAGAAACGTGTGAGCTTCAGGAACGATGTAGTTTGTTAGAGCTGAAAATTGACTGCCCTTATTTGAAATGAAGTCTTGCTTGTAGGAAGACACAGAGACTGGGATTTAACTCCATTTCAGAAGGGAAACAAACAGCAGAGTTATCATTCATTGATCAGACCCTGCTTTAGAGCAAGAATCACTCCCTTCCTTTCTAGAGTCTCTAAGACATCAGGAAACATGAGTGTGCTGAGAAGAAAATAATGGTGTTTCCTACACATATATGGACCATATCTAGTCCAACTCTGCCTCTGAAATTGATACAAAGCACAGTTCTTCTAACATCCATGCTTGTCATTTAATATGAAAAACGTGTGAGCTTTGTGAACGATGTAGTTCGTTTGAGCTGAAAAGTGACTGCCCTTACCTGAAATGAAGTAGTTCTTGTAGGAAGACACAGAGCCTGGGATTTAACTCCATTTCAGAAGGGAAACACACAGCATAGTTCTCATCCATGGATCACACTCTGCTTTAGAGCAAGAAGCACGGTCTTGCTTTCTAAAGTCTCTAAGACAGCAGGAAACATGAGTGTGCTGAGAACAAAAGAACTGTGTTTCCTATACATACAGACCATGTCTAGTCCAACTCTGCTGCTGAAACTGATACAAAGCACTGGTCCTCTAACATCCAATGCTTGTCACTTAAGATGAGAAACGTGTGAGGTTCATGAATGATGTAGTTCGTTTGAGCTGAAAAGTGACTGCACTTAACTGAAACGAATTCTTGATTGTAGGAAGACACAGAGACTGGGATTTAACTCCATTTCTGAAGAGAAACACACAGCATAGTTCTCATCCATGGATCACTCTCTGCTTTAGAGCAAGAAGAACACTCTTGATTTCTAGATTCTCTAATACAGCAGGAAAAGTGAGTGTGCTCAGAACAAATGAACGGTGTTTCCTACACATACGGACCATATCTAGTCCAACTCTGCTGCTGAAGCTGATACAAAGCACTGGTCCTCTAAAATCCAATGCTTGTCAGTTAAGATGAGAAACGTGTGAGCTTCGTAAATGATGTAGTTCGTTTGAGCTGTAAAGAATCGGCCCTTACCTGAAACGCAGTCTTGTTTTTTAGGAAGACTCAGAGCCTGAGATTTAACTCCATTTCTGATGTGAAACACACAGCAGAGTTCTCATCCATGGATCACACTCTGCTTTAGAGCAAGAAGCACGCTCTTGCTTTCTAAAGTCTCTAAGACTGCAGGAAACATGAGTGTGCTGAGAACAAAAGAACTGTGTTTCCTACACATACGGACCATATCTAGTCCAACTCTGCTGCTGAAACTGATACAAAGCACTGGTCCTCTAATATCCATTGCTTGTCAGTTGAGATGCGAAACGTGTGAGCTTCGTGAACGTTGTAATTCCTTTGAGCTGTAAAGTAACTGCCCTTACCTGAAACGAAGTCTTGCTTCTAGGAAGACACAGAGCCTGGGATTTAACTCCATTCCTGAAGAGAAACACACAGCAGAGTTCTCATATATAGATCACACTCTGCTTTACAGCGAGAAAGACACTCATGCTTTCTAGAGTCTCTAAGACATCAGGAAACATGAGTGTGCTGAGAAGAAAATAATGGTGTTTCCTACACATATATGGACCATATCTAGTCCAACTCTGCCTCTGAAATTGATACAAAGCACAGTTCTTCTAACATCCATGCTTCTCATTTAATATGAAAAACGTGTGAGCTTTGTGAACGATGTAGTTCGTTTGAGCTGAAAAGTGACTGCCCTTACCTGAAATGAAGTAGTTCTTGTAGGAAGACCCAGAGCCTGGGATTTAACTCCATTTCAGATGGGAAACACACAGCATAGTTCTCATCCATGGATCACACTCTGCTTTAGAGCAAGAAGCACACTCTTGCTTTCTAAAGTCTCTAAGACTGCAGGAAACATGAGTGTGCTGAGAACAAAAGAACTGTGTTTCCTACACATACGGACCATATCTAGTCCAACTCTGCTGCTGAAACTGATACAAAGCACTGGTCATCTAACATCCAATGCTTGTCAGTTAAGATGAGAAACGCTTGAGCTTCATGAACGATGTAGTTCGTTTGAGCTGAAAAGTGACTGCCCTTAATTGAATGGAAATCTTGCTTGTATGAAGACACAGAGCCTGGAATTTAACTCCATTTCTGAAGGTAAACACACAGCAGAGTTCTCATGCATTGATTACACTCTGCTTTAGAGCAAGAAGCACGCTCTAGCTCTAGAGTCTCTAATAAGCAGGAAACGTGAGTGTGCTAAGAACAAATGAACGGTGTTTCCTATACATACAGACCATATCTAGTCCAACTCTGCTGCTGAAACTGATACAAAGCACTTGTCCTCTAACATCCAATGCTTGTCAGTTAAGATGAGAAACATGTGAGCTTCGTGCACGATGTAGTTAGTTTGAGCTAAAAAGTGACTGCGCTTACTTGAAACGAAGTCTTGCTTGTAGGAAGACACAGAGCCTGGAATTTAATTCCATTTCTGAAGGGAAACACACAGCATAGTTCTCATCAGGGATCACACTCCACTTTAGAGCAAGAAGCACGCTCTTGTTTTCTAGAGTCTCTAAGACAGCAGGAAACCTGAGTGTGCTGAGAACAAAAGAACTGTGTTTCCTACACATACGGACCATATGTAGTCCAACTCTGCCCTTTAAATTGATACAAAGCACAGGTCCTCTAACATCCAATGCTTCTCAGTTAAGATGAGAAACGTGTGAGATTCATGAATGATGTAGTTCGTTTGAGCTGAAAAGTGACTGCCCATTACTGAAATGAATTTTTCATTGTAGGAAGACACAGAGACTGGGATTTAACTCCATTTCTGAAGGGAAACACACAGCATAGTTCTCATCCATGGATCACACTCTGCTTCAGAGCAAGAAGCACGCTCTTGCTTTCTAGATTCTCTAATACAGCAGGAAACGTGAGTGTGCTAAGAACAAATGAACGATGTTTCCTACACATACGGACCATATCTGGTCCAACTCTGCCTCTGAAATTGATACAAAGCACAGTTCCTCTATCATCCAATGCTTGTCATTTAAGATGAGAAACGTGCAGTTTTGTGCACGATGTAGTTAGTTTGAGCTGAAAAGTGACTGCCCTTACCTGAAGCGAAGACTTGTTTTTTTAGGAAGACTCAGAGCCTGAGATTTAACTCCATTTCTGAAGTGAAACACACAGCAGAGTTCTCATTCATTGATCACTCTCTGCTTTAGAGCAAGAAGCACGCTCTAGCTTTCTAGAGTCTCTAAGACAGCAGGAAAAGTGAGTGTGCTGAGAACAAAAAAACGGTGTTTCCTACACATACGGACCATATCTATTCCAACTCTGCTTCTGAAACTGATACAAAGCACTTGTCCTCTAACATCCGATGCTTGTCAGTTAAGATGAGAAATGTGTGAGTTCGTGAAAGATGTAGTTCGTTTGAGCTGTAAAGTAACTGCCCTTACCTGATTCGAAGTCTTGCTTGTAGGAAGACTAAGAGCCAGTGATTTAACTCCATTTCTGAAGTGAAACACACAGCAGAGTTCTCATCCATTGATGACACTCTGCATTAGAGCAAGAAGCACGCTCTTGCTTTCCAGAGTCACTAAGAGAGCAGGAAACATGAGTGTGATGAGAACAAAAGAATAGTGTTTACTACACATACGGACCATATCTAGGCCAACTCTACTGCTGAAACTGATACAAAGCACTGGTCATCTAACATCCGATGCTTGTCAGCTAAGATGAGAAACGTGTGAGCTTCGTGAACGATGTAGTTCGTTTGAGCTGAAAAGTGACTGCCCTTAATTGAAAGTAAGTCTTGCTTGTACGAAGACACAGAGCCTGGAATTTAACTCCATTTCTGAAGGAAAACACACAGCAGAGTTCTCATCCATGGATCACACTCTGCTTTAGAGCAAGAAGCACGCTCTTGCTTTCCAGAGTCACTAAGACAGCAGGAAACCTGAGTGTGATGAGAACAAAAGAACGGTGTTCCCTACACATACGGACCATATCTAGTCCAACTCTGCATCTTAAATTGATACAAAGCATAGGGGCTCTAACATCCAATGCTTGTCATTTAAGATGAGAAAAGTGTGAGCTTCGTGAACGATGTAGGTCATTTGAGCTGAAAAGTGACAGCTTTACCTGAAAAGAATTCTTGATTGTAGGAAGACACAGAGAATGGGATTTAACTCCATTTCTGAAGGGAAACACCCAGCATAGTTCTCATCCATGGATCACACTCTGCTTTAGAGCCAGAAGCACGCTCTTGCTTTCTAGATTCTCTAATACAGCAGGAAACGTGAGTGTGCTAAGAACAAATGAACGATGTTTGCTACACTTACGGACCATATCTAGTCCAACTCTGCCTCTGAAATTGATACAAAGCACAGTTCCTCTAACATCCAATGCTTGTCATTTAAGATGAGAAACGTGTGAGCTTTGTGAACGATGTAGTTCGTTTGAGCTGTAAAGTGACGGCCCTTACCTGAAACGAAGTCTTGTTTTTTAGGAAGACTCAGAGCCTGAGATTTAACTCCATTTCTGAAATGAAACACACAGCATAGTTGTCATCCATTGACGACACTCTGCTTTAGAGCAAGAGGCACGCTCGAGCTTTCTAGAGTCTCTAAGACAGCAGGAAACGTGAGTGTGCTGAGAACAAAATTACGTTGTTTTGTACACATATGGATTATATTTATTCCAACTCTTCTTCTGAAACTGATACAACGCACTTGTCCTCTAACATCCAATGCTTGTCATTGAAGATGAGAAACGTGTGAGCTTTGTGAATCATATAGTTCGTTTGAGCTTAAAAGTGACTGCCCTTACCTGAAACGAAGTAGTGCATGTAGGAATACACAGAGCCTGGGATTGAACTCCATTTCAGAATGGAAACACACAGCATAGTTCTCATCCATGGATCACACTCTGCTTTAGAGCAAGAAGCACGTTCTTGCTTTCTGGAATCTCTAATACAGCAGGAAACTTGAGTATGCTCCGAACAAAAGAACAGTGTTTCCTACACATACAGACCATATCTAGTTCAACTCTGATTCTAAAACTGAAACAAACCACAGGTCAACTAACATCCAATGCTTGTCAGTTAAGATGAGAAACGTGTGAACTTCATGAACGATGTAGTTCTTTTGAGCTGTAAAGTAACGGCCCTTACCTGAAACGAAGTCTTGTTTTTTAGGAAGACTCAGAGCCTGAGATTTAACTCCATTTCTGAAGTGAAACACACAGCAGAGTTCTCATTCATTGATCACTCTCTGCTTTAGAGCAAGAAGCACGCTCTAGCTTTCTAGAGTCTCTAAGACAGCAGGAAAAGTGAGTGTGCTGAGAACAAAAAAACGGTGTTTCCTACACATACGGACCATATCTATTCCAACTCTGCTTCTGAAACTGATACAAAGCACTTGTCCTCTAACATCCGATGCTTGTCAGTTAAGATGAGAAATGTGTGAGTTCGTGAAAGATGTAGTTCGTTTGAGCTGTAAAGTAACTGCCCTTACCTGATTCGAAGTCTTGCTTGTAGGAAGACTAAGAGCCAGGGATTTAACTCCATTTCTGAAGTGAAACACACAGCAGAGTTCTCATCCATTGATGACACTCTGCATTAGAGCAAGAAGCACGCTCTTGCTTTCCAGAGTCACTAAGAGAGCAGGAAACATGAGTGTGATGAGAACAAAAGAATAGTGTTTACTACACATACGGACCATATCTAGGCCAACTCTACTGCTGAAACTGATACAAAGCACTGGTCATCTAACATCCGATGCTTGTCAGCTAAGATGAGAAACGTGTGAGCTTCGTGAACGATGTAGTTCGTTTGAGCTGAAAAGTGACTGCCCTTAATTGAAAGTAAGTCTTGCTTGTACGAAGACACAGAGCCTGGAATTTAACTCCATTTCTGAAGGAAAACACACAGCAGAGTTCTCATCCATGGATCACACTCTGCTTTAGAGCAAGAAGCACGCTCTTGCTTTCCAGAGTCACTAAGACAGCAGGAAACCTGAGTGTGATGAGAACAAAAGAACGGTGTTCCCTACACATACGGACCATATCTAGTCCAACTCTGCATCTTAAATTGATACAAAGCATAGGTGCTCTAACATCCAATGCTTGTCATTTAAGATGAGAAAAGTGTGAGCTTCGTGAACGATGTAGGTCATTTGAGCTGAAAAGTGACAGCTTTACCTGAAACGAATTCTTGATTGTAGGAAGACACAGAGACTGGGATTTAACTCCATTTCTGAAGGGAAACACCCAGCATAGTTCTCATCCATGGATCACACTCTGCTTTAGAGCAAGAAGCAAGCTCTTGCTTTCCAGAGTCACTAAGACAGCAAGAAACCTGAGTGAGATGAGAACAAATGAACGGTGTTTTCTACACATACGGACCATATCTAGTCCAACTCTGCTTCTGAAACTCATACGAAGCACTGGTCCTCTAAAATGCAATGCTTGTCAGTTAAGATGAGATACGTATGAGCTTTACGAACCATGTAGTTCGTTTGAGCTGAAAAGTGACTGCCCTTACCTGAAACGAAGTAGTGCTTGTAGGAAGACACAGAGCCTGTGATTGAACTCCATTTCAGAATGGAAACACACAGCATCGTTCTCATCCATGGATCACACTCTGCTTTAGAGCAAGAAGCACGCTCTTGCTTTCTAGAATCTCTAATACAGCAGGAAATTTGAGTATGCTCTAAACAAAAGATCAGTGTTTCCTACACATACAGACCATATCTAGTTCAACTCTGATTCTGAAACTGAAACAAACCACAGGTCAACTAACATCCAATGCTTGTCAGTTAAGATGAGAAACGTGTGAACTTCATGAACGATGTAGTTCTTTTGAGCTGTAAAGTAACGGCCCTTACCTGAAACGTAGTCTTGTTTTTTAGGAATACTCAGAGCCTGAGATTTAACTCCATATCTGAAGGGAAACACACAGCAGAGTTCTCATTCATTGATCACACTCTGCTTTAAAGCAAGAAGCTCGCTCTAGCTTTCTAGAGTCTCTAAGACAGCAGGAAAAGAGAGTGTGCTGAAAGAAAAGAACGGTGTTTCCTACACATACGGACCATATCTATTCTAACTCTGCTTCTGAAACTGATACAAAGCACTGGTCCTCTAACATGCAATGCTTGTCAGTTAAGATGAGAAACGTGTGAGCTTTGTGAACCATGTAGTTCATTTGAGCTGAAAAGTGACTGCCCTTACCTGAAACGAAGTAGTGCTTGTAGGAAGACACAGAGCCTGTGATTGAACTCCATTTCAGAATGGAAACACACAGCATAGTTCTCATCCATGGATCACACTCTGCTTTAGAGCAAGAAGCACGCTCTTGCGTTCTAGAATCTCTAATACAGCAGGGAACTGGAGTGTGCTATGAACAAATGGACGGTGTTTCCTATACATACGGACTATATCTAGTCCGACTCTGCTTCTGAAATTTATACAAAGCACAGGTCCTCTAACATCCAATGCTTGTCAGTTAAGATGAGAAACATGTGAGCTTCGTGAAAGATGTAGTTAGTTTGAGTTGAAAAGTGACTGCCCTTACTTGAAACGAAGTGTGCTTGTAGGAAGACGCAGAGCCTAGAATTTAACTCCACATCTGAAGGGAAACACACAGCATAGTTCTCATCCATGGATCACACTCTGCTTTAGAGCAAAGAGCACGCTCTTGCTTTCTAGAGTCTCTAAGACAGCAGGAAACATGAGTGTGCTGAGAACAAAAGAACGGTGTTTCCTACACATATGGACCATATCTAGTCCAACTCTGCCTCTTAAATTGATACAAAGCACAGGTCCTCTAACATCCAATGCTTGTCAGTTAAGATGAGAAACGTGTGAGCTTTGTGAATGATGTAGTTCGTTTGAGCTGAAAAGTGACTGCCCTTGCCTGAAACGAAGTAGTGCTTGTAGGAAGACACAGAGCCTGGGATTTAACTCCATTTCAGAAGGGAAACACGCAGCTTAGTTCTCATACATTGATCACACTCTGCTTTAGAGCAAGAAGCACGCTCTAGCTTTCTAGAGTTTCTACGACAGCAGGAAACGTGAGTGTGCTGAGAACAAAAGAACGTTGTTTCCTACACATATGGACCATATCTATTCCAACTCTTCTTCTGAAACTGATACAAAGCACTTGTCCTCTAACATCCAATGCTTGTCAGTTAAGATGAGAAACGTGTGAGTTTGTGAAGTTGTAGTTCGTTTGAGCTGTAAAGTTACTGCCCTTACCTGATTCGAAGTCTTGCTTGTAGGAAGACGAAGAGCGTGGGATTTAACTCCATTTCTGAAGTGAAACACACAGCAGAGTTCTCATCCATTGATGACACTCTGCTTTAGAGCAAGAAGCACGCTCTTGCTTTCCAGAGTCACTAAGACAGCAGGAAACCTGAGTGTGATGAGAACAAAAGAACGGTGTTTCCTACACATACGGACCATATCTAGTCCAACTCTGCTTCTGAAAATGATACAAAGCACTGGTCCTCTAACATGCAATGCTTGTTAGTTAGGATGAGAAACGTGTGAGCTTTGTGAACGATGTAGTTCGTTTGAGCTGAAAAGTGACTGCCCTTACCTGAAACGAAGTAGTGCTTGTAGGAAGACACAGAGCCTGGGATTGAACTCCATTTCAGAATGGAAACACACAGCATAGTTCTTATCCATGGATCACACTCTGCTTTAGAGCAAGAAGCACGCTCTTGCTTTCTAGAGTCTCTAAGACAGCAGGAAACATGAGTGTGCTGAGAACAAATGAACGGTGTTCCCTACACATACAGACCATATCTAGTCCAACTCTGCATCTTAAATTGATACAAAGCAGAGGTGCTCTAACATCCAATGCTTGTCATTTAAGATGAGAAAAGTGTGAGCTTCGTGAACGATGTAGGTCATTTGAGCTGAAAAGTGACAGCTTTACCTGAAACGAATTCTTGATTGTAGGAAGACACAGAGACTGGGATTTAACTCCATTTCTGAAGGGAAACACCCAGCATAGTTCTCATCCATGGATCACACTCTGCTTTAGAGCAAGAAGCACGCTCTTGCTTTCTACATTCTCTAATACAGCAGGAAACGTGAGTGTGCTAAGAACAAAGGAACGATGTTTCCTACACATACGGACCATATCTAGCCCAACTCTGCCTCTGAAATTGATACAAAGCACAGTTCATCTAACATCCCGTGCTTGTCATTTTAGATGAGAAACGTGTGAGCTTTGTGAACGATGTAGTTCGTTTGAGCTGAAAAGTGACTGCCCTTACCTGAAACGAAGTAGTGCTTGTAGGAAGACTCAGAGCCTGGGATTTAACTCCAGTTCAGAATGGAAACACACAGCATAGTTCTCATCAATGGATCACACTCTGCTTTAGAGCAGGAAACACCCTCTTGCTTTCTAGAATCTCTAATACAGCAGGAAACTTGAGTATGCCCCGAACAAAAGAACAGTGTTTCCTACACATACAGACCATATCTAGTTCAACTCTGCTTCTGAAACTGAAACAAACCACAGGTCAAATAACATCCAATGCTTGTCAGTTAAGATGAGAAACGTGTGAACTTCATGAATGATGTAGTTCTTTTGAGCTGTAAAGTAACGCCCCTTACCTGAAACGAATTCTTGTTTTTTAGGAAGACTCAGAGCCTGAGATTTAACTCCATTTCTGAAGTGAAACACACAGCAGAGTTCTCATTCATTGATCACACTCTGCTTTAGAGCAAGAAGCACGATCTAGCATTCTAGAGTCTCTAAGACAGCAGGAAAAGGGAGTGTGCTGAAACAAAAGAACGGTGTTTCCTACACATACGGACCATAACTATTCCAACTCTGCTTCTGAAAAGGATACAAAGCACTTGTCCTCTAACATCCGATGCTTGTCAGTTAAGATGAGAAACGTGTGAGTTCGTGAAAGATGTAGTTCGTTTGAGCTGAAAAGTGACTGCCCTTAATTGAAAGTAAGTCTTGCTTGTAGGAAGACACAGAGCCTGGAATTTAACTCCATTTCTGAAGGAAAACACACAGCAGAGTTCTAATCCATTGATCACACTTTGCTTTAGTTCCAAAAGCACGCTCTGGCTTTCTAGAGTCTCTAAGACAGCAGGAAACGTGAGTGTGCTGAGAACAAAAGGATGGTGTTTCCTACGTATCAGGACCATATCTATTCCAACTCTGCTTCTGAAACTGATACTAAGCACTGGTCCTCTAACTTCCAATGCTTGTCAGTTAAGATGAGAAACCTGAGATCTTCGTGAACGATGTAGTTCCTTTGAGCTGTAAAGTAACTGCCCTTACCTGAAATGAAGTCTTGCTTGTAGGAAGACTCAGTGCCTGGGATTTAACTCCATTTCTGAAGAGAAACACACCGCAGAGTTCTCATATACAGATCACACTCTGCTCTAGAGCGAGAAGCACGCTCTTGCTTTCTTGCGTCTCTAAGACATCAGGAAATATGAGTGTGCTGAGAACAAAAGAAATGTATTTCCTACACATACAGACCATATCTATTCCAACTCTGCTTCTGAAATTGATACAAAGCACTGGTCGTCTAACATCCAATGCTTGTCAGTTAAGATGAGAAACATGTGAGCTTCGTGAACGATGTAGTTAGTTTGAGCTGAGAAGTGACTGCCCTTACTTGAAACGAATTCTTTTTTGTTGGAAGACGAAGAGCCTGGAATTTAACTCCATTTCTGAAGGGAAACACACAGCATAGTTCTCATCCATGGATCACACTCTGCTTTAGAGCAAGATGCACTCTCTTGCTTTCTAGAGTCTCTAAGACAGCAGGAAACATGAGTGTGCTGAGAACAAAACAACGATGTTTCCTACACATACGGACTATATCTAGTCCAACTCTGCCTCATAAACTGATACAAAACACAGGTCCTCTAACATCCAATGCTTCTCATTTAAGATGAGAAACGTGTGAGCTTCGTGAACGATGTAGTTCGTTTGAGCTGAAAAGTGACTGCCCTTACCTGAAATGAATTCTTGACTGTAGGAAGACACAGAGCCTGGGTTTTAACTCCATTTATGATGGGAAACACACAGCATAGTTCTCATCCATGGATCACACTCTGCTTTAGAGCAAGAAGCACGCTCTTGGTTTCTAGATTCTCTAATATAGCAGGAAACATGAGTGTGCTAAGAACAAATGAACGGTGTTTCCTATGCATATGGACCATATCTAGTCCAACTCTACTGCTGAAACTAATACAAAGCACTGGTCCTCTAACATCCAATGCTTGTCATTTAAGATGAGAAACATGTGAGCTTCGTGAAGGATGTAGTTAGTTTGAGCTGAAAAATGACTGCCCTTACTTGAAACGAAGTCTTGCTTGTAGGAAGACACAGAGCCTGAGATTTAACTCCATTTGAGAAGGGAAACACACAGCATAGTTCTGATCCATGGATCACACTCTGCCACAGAGCAAGAAGCACGCTCTTGCTTTCTAGATTCTCTAATACAGCAGGAAACGTGGTTGAGCTCAGAACAAAAGAACTGTGTTTTCTACACATACGGACCATATCTAGTCCAACTCTGCTTGTGAAACTGAAACAAACCACAGGTCAACTAACATCCAATGCTTGTCAGTTAAGATGATAAACGTGTGAGCTTCATGAAAGATGTAGTTCGTTTGAGCTGTAAAGTAACTGCCCTTACCTGAAAAGAATTCTTGTTTGTAGGAAGACTCAGAGCATGGGATTTAACTTCATTTCTGAATTGAAGCACACAGCAGAGTTCTCATCCATTGATCACACTCTGCTTTAGAGCAGGAAGCACGCTCTAGCTTTCTAGAGCCTCTAAGACAGCAGGAAACGTGAGTGTGCTGAGAACAAAAGAACGGTGTTTCCTACACATATGGACCATATCTAGTCCAACTCTGCTGTTGAAACTGATACAAAGCACTGGTCCTCTAACATCCAATGCTTGTCAGTTAAGATGAGAAACATATGAGCTTGTGAACGATGTAGTTCTTTTGAGTTGAAAAGTGACTGCCCTTAATTGAAAGGAAGTCTTGCTTGTAGGAAGACACAGAGCCTGGGATTTAACTCCATTTCTGAAGTGAAACACACAGCAGAGTTCTCATATATAGATCACACTCTGCTTTAGAGCAGGAAGCACGCTCTAGCTTTCTAGAATCTCTAGGACACCAGGAAACATGAGTGTACTGAGAACAAAAGAACGGTGTTTTCTACACATAAGGACCATAGCTAGTCCAACTCTGCCTCTGAGATTGATACAAAGCACCGGTCCTCTAACATCCAATTCTTGTCATTTAAGATGAGAAACGTGTGAGCTTTGTGAACGATGTAGTTTGTTAGAGCTGAAAAGTGACTGCCCTTACCTGAAATGAAATAGTGCTTGTAGGAAGTCACAGAGCCTGGGATTTAACTCCATTTCTGAAGGGAAACACACAGCATAGTTCCAATGCATTGATCACACTCTGCTTTAGAGCAAGAAGAACGCTCTTGCTTTCTAGAATCTCTAATACAGCAGGAAACTTCAGTGTGCTCAGAACAAAAGAACGGTGTTTCCTACACTTACAGACTATATCTAGTCCAACTCTGCTGCTGAAACTGATACAAAGCACTGGTCCTCTAACATCAAATGCTTGTCAGTTAAGATGAGAAACGTGTGAGCTTCGTGAACGATGTAGTTATTTTGAGCTGAAAAGTGACTGTCCTTACTTGAAACGAAGTCTTGCTTGTAGGAAGACACAGAGCCTGGAATATAACTCCACTTCTGAAGGGAAACTAACAGCATAGTTTTCATCCATGGATCACACTCTGCTTTAGAGCAAGAAGCACGCTCTTGTCTAGATTGTCTAATACAGCAGGATACGTGACTGTGCTAAGAACAAATGAACGGTGTTTCCTATACATACAGACCATATCTAGTCCCACTCTGCTGCTGAAACTGATACAAAGCACTGGTCCTCTAACATCAAATGCTTGTCAGTTAAGATGAGAAACATGTGAGCTTCTTGCATGATGTAGTTAGTTTGAGCTGAAAAGTGACGGCCCTTAATTGAAACGAAGTCTTGCTTGTAGGAAGACATAGAGCCTGGGATTTAACTCCATTTCTGAAGGGAAACACACAGCATAGTTCTCATCCATGGATCACACTCTGCTTTAGAGCAAGATGCACTCTCTTGCTTTCTAGAGTCTCTAAGACAGCAGGAAACATGAGTGTGCTGAGAACAAAACAAGGATGTTTCCTACACATACGGACTATATCTAGTCCGACTCTGCCTCATAAACTGATACAAAGCACAGGTCCTCTAACATCCACGCTTGTCATTTAAGATGAGAAACGTGTGAGCTTCGTGAACGATGTAGTTCGTTTGAGCTGAAAAGTGACTGCCCTTACCTGAAATGAATTCTTGACTGTAGGAAGACACAGAGCCTGGGTTTTAACTCCATTTCTGATGGGAAACACACAGCATAGTTCTCATCCATGGATCACACTCTGCTTTAGAGCAAGAAGCACGCTCTTGGTTTCTAGATTCTCTAATACAGCAGGAAACATGAGTGTGCTAAGAACAAATGAACGGTGTTTCCTATGCATATGGACCATATCTAGTCCAACTCTACTGCTGAAACTAATAGAAAGCACTGGTCCTCTAACATCCAATGCTTGTCATTTAAGATGAGAAACATGTGAGCTTCGTGAAGGATGTAGTTAGTTTGAGCTGAAAAATGACTGCACTTAGTTGAAACGAAGTCTTGCTTGTAGGAAGACACAGAGCCTTTGATTTAACTCCATTTCAGAAGGGAACCACACAGCATAGTTCTCATCCATGGATCACACTCTGCTTTAGAGCAAGAAGAACGCACTTGCTTTCTAGAATCTCTAATACAGCAGGAAACTTGAGTGTGCTCAGAACAAAAGAATGGTGTTTCCTACACATACAGACCATGTCTAGTTCAACTCTGCTTCAGAAACTGAAACAAACCACAGGTCCTCTAACATCCAATGCTTGTCAGTTAAGATGAGAAACGTGTTAGCTTTGTGAACGATGTAGTTCGTTTGAGCTGCAAAGTAACGGCCCTTACCTGAAACGAAGTCTTGTTTTTTAGGAAGACTCAGAGCCTGAGATTTAACTCCATTTCTGAAGTGAAACACACAGCAGAGTTCTCATTCATTAATCAAACTCTGCTTTAGAGCAAGAAGCACGCTCTAGCTTTCTAGATTCTCTAAGACAGCAGGAAACGTGAGTGTGCTGAGAACAAAATTACGTTGTTTCGTACACATATGGACCATATTTATTCCAACTCTTCTTCTGAAACTGATACAAAGCACTTGTCCTCTAACATCCAATGCTTGTCATTGAAGATGAGAAACGTGTGAGCTTTGTGAATCATGTAGTTCGTTTGAGCTTAAAAGTGACTGCCCTTACCAGAAACGAAGTAGTGCATGTAGGAATACACAGAGCCTGGGATTGAACTCCATTTCAGAATGGAAACACACAGCATAGTTCTCATCCATGGATCACACTCTGCTTTAGAGCAAGAAGCACGTTCTTGCTTTCTGGAATCTCTAATACAGCAGGAAACTTGAGTATGCTCCGAACAAAAGAACAGTGTTTCCTACACATACAGTCCATATGTAGTTCAACTCTGCTTCTGAAACTGAAACAAACCACAGGTCAACTAACATCCAATGCTTGTCAGTTAAGATGAGAAACGTGTGAACTTCATGAACGATGTAGTTCTTTTGAGCGTAAAGTAACGGCCCTTACCTGAAACGAAATCTTGTTTTTTAGAAAGACTCAGAGCCTGCGATTTAACACCATTTCTGAAGTGAAACACACAGCAGAGTTCTCATTCATTGATCATTCTCTGCTTTAGAGCAAGAAGCACGCTCTAGCTTTCTACAGTCTCTAAGACAGCAGGAAAAGTGAGGGTGCTGAGAACAAAAAAACGGTGTTTCCTACACATACGGACCATATCTATTCCAACTCTGCTTCTGAAACTGTTACAAAGCATTTGTCCTCTAACATCCGATGCTTGTCAGTTAAGATGAGAAATGTGTGAGTTCGTGAAAGATGTAGTTCGTTTGAGCTGTAAAGTAACTGCCCTTACCTGATTCGAAGTCTTGCTTGTAGGAAGACTAAGAGCCAGGGATTTAACTCCATTTCTGAAGTGAAACACACAGCAGAGTTCTCATCCATTGATGACACTCTGCATTAGAGCAAGAAGCACGCTCTTGCTTTCCAGAGTCACTAAGAGAGCAGGAAACATGAGTGTGATGAGAACAAAAGAATAGTGTTTACTACACATACGGACCATATCTAGGCCAACTCTACTGCTGAAACTGATACAAAGCACTGGTCATCTAACATCCGATGCTTGTCAGCTAAGATGAGAAACGTGTGAGCTTCGTGAACGATGTAGTTCGTTTGAGCTGAAAAGTGACTGCCCTTAATTGAAAGTAAGTCTTGCTTGTAGGAAGACACAGAGCCTGGAATTTAACTCCATTTCTGAAGGAAAACACACAGCAGAGTTCTCATCCATGGATCACACTCTGCTTTAGAGCAAGAAGCACGCTCTTGCTTTCCAGAGTCACTAAGACAGCAGGAAACCTGAGTGTGATGAGAACAAAAGAACGGTGTTCCCTACACATACGGACCATACCTAGTCCAACTCTTCATCTTAAATTGATACAAAGCATAGGGGCTCTAACATCCAATGCTTGTCATTTAAGATGAGAAAAGTGTGAGCTTCGTGAACGATGTAGGTCATTTGAGCTGAAAAGTGACAGCTTTACCTGAAACGAATTCTTGAATGTAGGAAGACACAGATACAGGGATTTAACTCCATTTCTGAAGGGAAACAACCAGCATAGTTCTCATCCATGGATCACACTCTGCTTTAGAGCAAGAAGCACGCTCTTGCTTTCCAGAGTCACTAAGACAGCAAGAAACCTGAGTGAGATGAGAACAAAAGAACGGTGTTTTCTACACATACGGACCATATCTAGTCCAACTCTGTTTCAGAAACTCATACGAAGCACTGGTCCTCTAACATGCAATGCCTGTCATTTAAGATGAGAAACGTATGAGCTTTGCGAACCATGTAGTTCGTTTGAGCTGAAAAGTGACTGCCCTTACCTGAAACGAAGTAGTGCTTGTAGGAAGACACAGAGCCTGGGCTTGAACTCCATTTCAGAATGGAAACACACAGCATAGTTCTCATCCATGGATCACACTCTGCTTTAGAGCAAGAAGCACGCTCTTGCTTTCTAGAATCTCTAATACAGCAGGAAATTTGAGTATGCTCCGAACAAAAGATCAGTGTTTCCCACACATACAGACAATATCTAGTTCAACTCTGATTCTGAAACTGAAACAAACCACAGGTCAACTAACATCCAATGCTTGTCAGTTAAGATGAGAAACATGTGAACTTCATGAACGATGTAGTTCTTTTGAGCTGTAAAGTAACGGCCCTTACCTGAAACGTAGTCTTGTTTTTTAGGAAGACTCAGAGCCTGAGATTTAACTCCATTTCTGAAGTGAAACACACAGCAGAGTTCTCATTCATTGATCACACTCTGCTTTAAAGCAAGAAGCTCGCTCTAGCTTTCTAGAGTCTCTAAGACAGCAGGAAAAGAGAGTGTGCTGAAAGAAAAGAACGGCGTTTCCTACACATACGGAACATATCTATTCTAACTCTGCTTCTGAAACTGATACAAAGCAGTGGTCCTCTAACATGCAATGCTTGTCAATTAAGATGAGAAACGTGTGAGCTTTGGGAACGATGTAGTTCGTTTGAGCTGTAAAGTAACGGCCCTTACCTGAAAAGACGTCTTGTTTTTTAGGAAGACTCAGAGCCTGAAATTTAATTCCATTTCTGAAGGGAAACACACAGCAGAGTTCTCATTCATTGGTCAAACTCTGCTTTAGAGCGATAAGCACGCTCTTGCTTTCTTGATTCTCTAATACAGCAGGAAACGTGAGTGTGCTAAGAACAAATGAACGGTGTTTCCTATACATACGGACTATATCTAGTCAAAGTCTGCTTCTGAAATTTATACAAAGCACAGGTCCTCTAACATCCAATGCTTGTCAGTTAAGATGAGAAACATGTGAGCTTCGTGAAAGATGTAGTTAGTTTGAGCTGAAAAGTGACTGCCCTTACTTGAAACGAAGTGTGCTTGTAGGAAGACGCAGAGCCTAGAATTTAACTCCACATCTGAAGGGAAACACACAGCATAGTTCTCATCCATGGATCACACTCTGCTTTATAGCAAGAAGCATGCTCTTGCTTTCTAGAGTCTCTAAGACAGCAGGAAACATGAGTGTGCTGAGAACAAAAGAACGGTATTTCCTACACATATGGACCATATCTAGTCCAACTCTACCGCTTAAATTGATACAAAGCACAGGTCCTCTAACATCCAATGCTTGTCAGTTAAGATGAGAAACGTGTGAGCTTTGTGAACGATGTAGTTCGTTTGAGCTGAAAAGTGACTGCCCTTACCTGAAACGAAGTAGTGCTTGTAGGAAGACACAGAGCCTGGGATTTAACTCCATTTCAGAAGGGAAACACACAGCTTAGTTCTCATCCATGGATCAAACTCTGCTTTAGGGCAAGAAGAACGCTCTTGCTTTCTAGAATCTCTAATACAGCAGGAAACTTGAGTGTGCTCAGAACAAAAGAACGGTGTTTCCTACACATACAGTCCATATCTAGTTCAATTCTGCTTCTGAAACTGAAACAAACCACAGGTCCTCTAACATCCAATGCTTGTCAGTTAAGATGAGAAACGTGTGAGCTTTGTGAACGATGTAGTTCGTTTGAGCTGTAAGTAACGGCCCTTACCTGAAACGAAGTTTTGTTTTTTAGGAAGGCTCAGAGCCTGAGATTTAACTCCATTTCTGAAGTGAAACACACAGCAGAGTTCTCATTCATTGATCAAACTCTGATATAGAGCAAGAAGCACACTCTAGCTTTCTAGAGTCTCTAAGACAGAAGGAAACGTGAGTGTGCTGAGAACAAAAGAACGTTGTTTCCTACACATATGGACCATATTTATACCAACACTTCTTCTGAAACTGATACAAAGCACTTGTCCTCTAACATCCAATGCTTTTCAGTTAAGATGAGAAATGTGTGAGTTTGTGAAGTTGTAGTCCTTTTGAGCTGTAAGTTACTGCCCTTAACTGTTTCGAAGTCTTGTTGTAGGAAGAATCAGAGCCTGGGTTTTAACTCCATTTCTGAAGTGTAACACACAGCATAGTTCTCATCCATTGATGACAATCTGCTTTAGAGCAAGAAGCACGCTCTTGATTTCCAGAGTCACTAAGACAGCAGGAAACATGAGTGTGCTGAGAACAAAAGAACGGTGTTTTCTACACATACAGATCATATCTAGTTAAACTCTGCTTCTGAACCTGAAACAAACCACAGGTCCTCTAACATCCAATGCTTGTCAGTTAAGATGAGAAACGTGTGAACTTTGTGAACGATGAAGTTCGTTTGAGCTGTAAAGTAACGGCCCTTACCTGAAACGAAGTCTTGTTTTTTAGGAAGACTCAGAGCCTGAGATTTAACTCCATTTCTGAAGTGAAACACACAGCAGAGTTCTCATTCATTGATCACACTCTGCTTTAGAGCAAGAAGCATGCTCTAGCTTTCTAGAGTCTCTAAGACAGCAGGAAACGTGAGTGAGCTGAGAACAAAAGAACATTGTTTCCTACACATATGGACCATATCTATTCCAACTCTTCTTCTGAAACTGATACAAAGCACTTGTCCTCTAACATCCAATGCTTGTCAGTTAAGATGAGAAACGTGTGAGTTTGTGAAGTTGTAGTTCGTTTGAGCTGTAAAGTTACTGCCCTTACCTGATTCGAAGTCTTGCTTGTAGGAAGACTCAGAGCCTGGGATTTAACTCCATTTCTGAAGTGAAACACACAGCAGAGTTCTCATCCATTGATGACACTCTGCTTTAGAGCAAGAAGCACGCTCTTGCTTTCCAGAGTCACTAAGACAGCAGGAAACCTGAGTGTGATGAGAACCAAAGAACGGTGTTTCCTACACATACAGACCATATCTAGTTCAACTCTGCTTCTGAAACTGAAACAAAGCACTGGTCCTCTAACATGCAATGCTTGTCAGTTAAGATGAGAAACGTGTGAACTTCATGAACGATGTAGTTCTTTTGAGCTGTAAAGTAACGCCCCTTACCTGAAACGAAGTCTTGTTTTTTAGGAAGACTCAAAGCCTGAGATTTAACTCCATATCTGAAGTGAAACACACAGCAGAGTTCTCAATCATTGATCACACTCTACTTTAGAGCAAGAAGCACGATCTAGCTTTCTAGAGTCTCTAAGACAGCAGGAAAAGAGAGTGTGCTGAAACAGAAGAACGGTGTTTCCTACACATACGGACCATATCTATTCCAACTCTGCTTCTGAAAAGGATACAAAGCACTTGTCCTCTAACATCCGATGCTTGTCAGTTAAGATGAGAAACGTGTGAGTTCGTGAAAGATGTAGTTCGTTTGAGCTGAAAAGTGACTGCTCTTAATTGAAAGTAAGTCTTGCTTGTAGGAAGACACAGAGCCTGGAATTTAACTCCATTTCTGAAGGAAAACACACAGCAGAGTTCTAATCCATTGATCACACTTTGCTTTAGTGCAAGAAGCACGCTCTAGCTTTCTAGAGTCTCTAAGACAGCAGGAAACGTGAGTGTGCTGAGAACAAAAGGATGGTGTTTACTACATATCCGGACCATATCTATTCCAACTCTGCTTCTGAAATTGATATAAAGCACTGGTCCTCTAACTTCCAATGCTTGTCAGTTAAGATGAGAAACATTTGAGCTTCGTGAACGATGTAGTTAGTTTGAGCTGAAAAGTGACTGCCCTTACTTGAAACGAATTCTTTTTTGTTGGAAGACGAAGAGCCTGGAATTTAACTCCATTTCTGAAGGGAAACACACAGCATAGTTCTGATCCATGGATCACACTCTGCCACAGAGCAAGAAGCACGCCTTTGCTTTCTAGATTCTCTAATACAGCAGGAAACGTGGTTGACCTCAGAACAAAAGAACTGTGTTTTCTACACATAGGGACCATATCTAGTCCAACTCTGCTTGTGAAACTGAAACAAACCACAGGTCAACTAACATCCAATGCTTGTCAGTTAAGATGAGAAACGTGTGAGCTTGGTGAACGATGTAGTTCGTTTGAGCTGTAAAGTAACTGCCCTTACCTGAAACGAATTCTTGTTTCTAGGAAGACTCAGAGCATGGGATTTAACTTCATTTCTGAATTGAAGCACACAGCAGAGTTCTCATCCATTGATCACACTCTGCTTTAGAGCAGGAAGCACGCTCTAGCTTTCTAGAGCCTCTAAGACAGCAGGAAACGTGAGTGTGCTGAGAACAAAAGAACGGTGTTTCCTACACATAAGGACCATAGCTAGTCCAACTCTGCCTCTGAAATTGATACAAAGCACCGGTCCTCTAACATCCATTGCTTCTCATTTAAGATGAGAAACGTGTGAGCTTCGTGAACGATGTAGTTTGTTAGAGCTGAAAAGTGACTGCCCTTACCTGAAACGAATTAGTGCTTGTAGGAAGTCACAGAACCTGGGATTTAACTCCATTTCTGAAGGGAAACACACAGCATATTCCCATGCATTGATCACACTCTGCTTTAGAGCAAGAAGAACGCTCTTGCTTTCTAGAATCTCTAATACAGCAGGAAACTTCAGTGTGCTCAGAACAAAAGAACGGTGTTTCCTACACTTACAGACTATATCTAGTCCAACTCTGCTGCTGAAACTGATACAAAGCACTGGTCCTCTAACATCCAATGATTGTCATTTAAGGTGAGAAACGTGCAGCTTTGTGCACGATGTAGTTAGTTTGAGCTGAAAAGTGACTGCCCTTACCTGAAACGAAGTCTTGTTTTTTAGGAAGACTCAGGGTCTGAGATTTAACTCCATTTCTGAAGTGAAACACACAGCAGAGTTCTCATTCATTGATCACACTTTGCATTAGAGCAAGAAGCACGCTCCTGCTTTCTAGAGTCTCTAAGACAGCAGGAAACGTGAGTGTGCTGAGAACAAAAGAACGTTGTTTCCTACACATATGGACGATATCTATTCCAACTCTGCTTCTTAAACTGATACAAAGCACTTGTCCTCTAACATCCAATGCTTGTTAGTTATGATGAGAAACGTGTGAGTTTGTGAAGCTGTAGTTCCTTTGAGCTGTAAAGTTACTGCCCTTACCTGATTTGAAGTCTTGCTTGTAGGAAGTCTCAGAGCCTGGGATTTAACTCCATTTCTGAAATGAAACACACAGCATAGTTGTCATCCATTGATGACACTCTGCTTTAGAGCAGGAAGCTCGCTCTTGCTTTCCAGAGTCACTAAGACAGCAGGAAACCTGAGTGTGATGAGAACAAAAGAACGGTGTTTTCTACACATACGGACCATATCTAGTCCAACTCTGCTTCGAAACTGATACAAAGCACTGGTCTACTAACATCCAATGCTTGTCAGTTAAGATGAGAAATGTGTGAGCTTCGTGAACGATGTAGGTCATTTGAGCTGAAAAGTGACAGCTTTACCTGAAACGAATTCTTGATTGTAGGAAGACACAGAGACTTGGATTTAACTCCATTTCTGAAGGGAAACACCCAGCATAGTTCTCATCCATGTATCACACTCTGCTTTAGAGCCAGGAGCACGCTCTTTTTTTCTAGTTTCTATAATACAGCAGGAAACGTGAGTGTGCTAAGAACAAATGAACGATGTTTCCTACACTTACGGACCATATCTAGTCCAACTCTGCCTCTGAAATTGATACAAAGCACAGTTCCTCTAACATCCAATGCTTGTCATTTAAGATGAGAAACGTGTGAGCTTTGTGAACGATGTAGTTCGTTTGAGCTGAAAAGTGACTGTCCTAACCTGAAAAGAAGTAGTGCTTGTAGGAAGACACAGAGCCTGGGATTTAACTCCATTTCAGAAGGGAAACACGCAGCATAGTTCTCATCCATCGATCACACTCTGCTTTAGAGCAAGAAGAACGCTCTTGCTTTCTAGAATCTCTAATACAGCAGGAAACTTGTGTGTGCTCAGAACAAAAGAACGTTGTTTCCTACACATATGGACCATATTTATTCCAACTCTTCTTCTGAAACTGATACAAAGCACTTGTCCTCTAACATCCAATGCTTGTCAGTTAAGATGAGAAACGTGTGAGTTTGTGAAGTTGTAGTTCGTTTGAGCTGTAAAGTTACTGCCCTTACCTGATTCGAAGTCTTGCTTGTAGGAAGACTCAGAGCCTGGGTTTTAACTCCATTTCTGAAGTGAAACACACAGCATAGTTCTCATCCATGGATCACACTCTGCTTTAGAGCAAGAAGCACGCTCTTGCTTTCTAGATTCTCTAATACAGCAGGAAACTTGAGTATGCTCCGAACAAAAGAACAGTGTTTCCTACACATACAGACCATATCTAGTTCAACTCTGCTTCTGAAACTGAAACAAACCACAGGTCAAATAACATCCAATGCTTGTCAGTTAAGATGAGAAACGTGTGAACTTCATGAACGATGTAGTTCTTTTGAGCTGTAAAGTAACGCCCCTTACCTGAAATGAAGTCTTGTTTTTTAGGAAGACTCAGAGCCTGAGATTTAACTCCATTTCTGAAGTGAAACACACAGCAGAGTTCTCAATCATTGATCACACTCTGCTTTAGAGCAAGAAGCACGATCTAGCTTTCTAGAGTCTCTAAGACAGCAGGAAAAGAGAGTGTGCTGAAACAAAAGAATGGTGTTTCCTACACATACGGATCATATCTATTCCAACTCTGCTTCTGAAAAGGATACAAAGCACTTGTCCTCTAACATCCGATGCTTGTCAGTTAAGTTGAGAAACGTGTGAGTTCGTGAAAGATGTAGTTCGTTTGAGCTGAAAAGTGACTGCCCTTAATTGAAAGTAAGTCTTGCTTGTAGGAAGACACAGAGCCTGGAATTTAACTCCATTTCTGAAGGAAAACACACAGCAGAGTTCTAATCCATTGATCACACTTTGCTTTAGTGCAAGAAGCACGCTCTAGCTTTCTATAGTCTCTAAGACAGCAGGAAACGTGAGTGTGCTGAGAACAAAAGGATGGTGTTTCCTACGTATCAGGACCATATCTATTCCAACTCTGCTTCTGAAATTGATAGAAAGCACTGGTCCTCTAACTTCCAATGCTTGTCAGTTAAGATGAGAAACATGTGAGCTTCGTGAACGATGTAGTTAGTTTGAGCTGAAAAGTGACTGCCCTTACTTGAAATGAATTCTTTTTTGTTGGAAGACGAAGAGCCTGGAATTTAACTCCATTTCTGAAGGGAAACACACAGCATAGTTCTCATCCATGGATCACACTCTGCTTTAGAGCAAGATGCACTCTCTGGCTTTCTAGAGTCTCTAAGACAGCAGGAAACATGAGTGTGCTGAGAACAAAACAACGATGTTTCCTACACATACGGACTATATCTAGTCCAACTCTGCCTCATAAACTGATACAAAGCACAGGTCCTCTAACATCCAATGCTTGTCATTTAAGATGAGAAACGTGTGAGCTTCGTGAACGATGTAGTTTGTTTGAGCTGTAAAGTGACTGCCCTTACCTGAAACGAATTAGTGCGTGTAGGAAGTCACAGAACCTGGGATTTAACTCCATTTCTGAAGGGAAACACACAGCATATTCCCATGCATTGATCACACTCTGCTTTAGATCAAGAAGAACGCTCTTGCTTTCTAGAATCTCTAATACAGCAGGATACGTGACTGTGCTAAGAACAAATGAACGGTGTTTCCTATACATACAGACCATATCTAGTCCCACTCTGCTGCTGAAACTGATACAAAGCACTGGTCCTCTAACATCAAATGCTTGTCAGTTAAGATGAGAAACATGTGAGCTTCTTGCATGATGTAGTTAGTTTGAGCTGAAAAGTGACGGCCCTTAATTGAAACGAAGTCTTGCTTGTAGGAAGACACAGATCCTGGAATTTAATTCCAATTCTGAAGGGAAACACACAGCATAGTTCTCATCAATGGATCACACTCTGCCTTAGAGCAAGAAGCACGCTCTTGTTTTCTAGATTCTCTAATACAGCAGGAAATGTGAGTGTGCTAAGAACCAATGAACGATGTTTCCTACACATACGGACCATATCTAGTCCAACTCTGCCTCTGAAATTGATACAAAGCACAGTTCCTCTAACATCCAATGCTTGTCATTTAATATGAGAAACGTGTGAGCTTTGAGAACAATGTAGTTCGTTTGAGCTGAAAAGTGACTGCCCTTACCTGAAACAAAGTAGTGATTGTAGGAAGACACAGAGGCTGGGATTTAACTCCATTTCAGAAAGGAAACACACAGCATAGTTCTCATCAATGGATCACACTCTGCTTTAGAGGAAGAAGCATGCTCTTGTATTCTAGAGTCTCTAAGACAGCAGGAAACCTGAGTGTGCTGAGAACAAAAGAACTGTGTTTCCTACACATACAGACCATATCTAGTGCAACTCTGCCTCTTAAATTGATACAAAGCACAGGTCCTCTAACATCCAATTCTTCTCAGTTAAGATGAGAAACGTGTGAGCTTCATGAAGGATGTAGTTCGTTTGAGCTTTAAAGTGACTGCCCTACCTGAAACGAAGGCTTGATTGTAGGAAAACACAGAGACTGGGATTTAACTCCATTTCTGAAGGGGACCACACAGCAGAGTTCTCATCAATGGATCACACTCTGCTGTAGAGCAAGAAGCACACTGTTGCTTTCTAGATTCTCTAAGACAGCAGGAAACATGAGTGTGCTGAGAACAAAAGAACGGTGTTCCCTACACATACGGACCATATCTAGTCCAACTCTGCATCTTAAATTGATACAAAGCCCAGGTCCTCTAACATCCAATGCTTGTCAGTTAAGATGAGAAACGTGTGAGCTTCATGAACGATGTAGGTTATTTGAGCTGAAAAGTGACAGCTTTACCTGAAACGAATTCTTGATTGTAGGAAGACACAGAGACTGCTATTTAACTCCATTTCTGAAGGGAAACACCCAGCATAGTTCTCTTCCATGTATCACACTCTGCTTTAGAGCCAGAAGCACGCTCTTTTTTTCTAGATTCTCTAATACTGCAGGAAACCTGAGTATGCTAAGCACAAATGAACGGTGTTTCCTATACATATGGACCATATCTAGTCCAACTCTACTGCTGAAACTAATACAAAGCACTGGTCCTCTAACATCCAATGCTTGTCACTTAAGATGAGAAATATGTGAGCTTCGTGAAGGATGAATTTATTTGAGCTGAAAAGTGACTGACCTTACTTGAAATGTAGTCTTGCTTGTAGGAAGACACAGAGCCTGGAATTTAACTCCATTTCTGAAGGGAAACACACAGCATTGTTCTCATCCATGGATCACACTCTGCTTTAGAGCAAGAAGCACGCTCTTGCTTTCTAGAGTCTCTAAGACACCAGGAAACATGAGTGTGCTGGGAACAAAAGAACGGTGTTTCCTACACATACGGTCCATATCTAGTCCAACTCTGCCTCTTAATTTGATACAAAGCACAGGTCCTCCTGCATCCAATGCTTGTCAGTTAAGATGAGAAACGTGTGAGCTTCGTGAACGATGTAGGTCATTTGAGCTAAAAAGTGACAGCTTTACCTGAAACGAATTCTTGATTGTAGGAAGACACAGAGACTGGGATTTAACTCCATTTCTGAAGGGAAACACCCAGCATAGTTCTCTTCGATGGATCACACTCTGCTTTAGAGCAAGAAGCACGCTCTTGCTTTCTAGATTCTCTAATACAGCAGGAAACGTGAGTGTGCTAAGAACAAATGAATGATGTTTCCTAAACATACGGACCATATCTAGTCCAACTCTGACTCTGAAATTGATACAAAGCTCAGTTCCTCTAACATCTAATGCTTGTCAGTTAAGATGAGAAACATGTGAGCTTCGTGAAGGATGTAGTTAGTTTGAGCTGAAAAATGACTGCCCTTACTTGAAACGAAGTCTTGCTTGTAGGAAGACGCAGAGCTTGGGATTTAACTCCATTTCAGAAGGGAAACACACAGCATAGTTCTGATCCATGGATCACACTCTGCCACAGAGCAAGAAGCACGCTCTTGCTTTCTAGATTCTCTAATACAGCAGGAAACGTGGTTGAGCTCAGAACAAAAGAACTGTGTTTTCTACACATAGGGACCATATCTAGTCCAACTCTGCTTGTGAAACTGAAACAAACCACAGGTCAACTAACATCCAATGCTTGTCAGTTAAGATGAGAAACGTGTGAGATTGGTGAACGATGTAGTTCGTTTGAGCTGTAAAGTAACTGCCCTTACCTGAAACGAATTCTTGTTTGTAGGAAGACTCAGAGCATGGGATTTAACTTCATTTCTGAATTGAAGCACACAGCAGAGTTCTCATCCATTGATCACACTCTGCTTTAGAGCAGGAAGCACGCTCTAGCTTTCTAGAGCCTCTAAGACAGCAGGAAACGTGAGTGTGCTGAGAACAAAAGAACGGTGTTTCCTACACATAAGGACCATAGCTAGTCCAACTCTGCCTCTGAAATTGATACAAAGCACCGGTCCTCTAACATCCATTGCTTCTCATTTAAGATGAGAAACGTGTGAGCTTCGTGAACGATGTAGTTTGTTAGAGCTGAAAAGTGACTGCCCTTACCTGAAATGAATTCTTGACTGTAGGAAGACACAGAGCCTGGGTTTTAACCCCATTTCTGATGGGAAACACACAGCATAGTTCTCATCCATGGATCACACTCTGCTTTAGAGCAAGAAGCACGCTCTTGGTTTCTAGATTCTCTAATACAGCAGGAAACGTGAGTGTGCTAAGAACAAATGAACGGTGTTTCCTATGCATATGGACCATATCTAGTCCAACTCTACTGCTGAAACTAATACAAAGCACTGGTCCTCTAACATCCAATGCTTGTCATTTAAGATGAGAAACATGTGAGCTTCGTGAAGGATGTAGTTAGTTTGAGCTGAAAAATGACTGCCCTTACTTGAAACGAAGTCTTGCTTGTAGGAAGACTCAGAGCTTGGGATTTAACTCCATTTCAGAAGGGAAACACACAGCATAGTTCTGATCCATGGATCACACTCTGCCACAGAGCAAGAAGCACGCTCTTGCTTTCTAGATTCTCTAATACAGCAGGAAACGTGGTTGAGCTCAGAACAAAAGAACTGTGTTTTCTACACATAGGGACCATATCTAGTCCAACTCTGCTTGTGAAACTGAAACAAACCACAGGTCAACTAACATCCAATGCTTGTCAGTTAAGATGAGAAACGTGTGAGCTTGGTGAACGATGTAGTTCGTTTGAGCTGTAAAGTAACTGCCCTTACCTGAAACGAATTCTTGTTTGTAGGAAGACTCAGAGCATGGGATTTAACTTCATTTCTGAATTGAAGCACACAGCAGAGTTCTCATCCATTGATCACACTCTGCTTTAGAGCAGGAAGCACGCTCTAGCTTTCTAGAGCCTCTAAGACAGCAGGAAACGTGAGTGTGCTGAGAACAAAAGAACGGTGTTTCCTACACATAAGGACCATAGCTAGTCCAACTCTGCCTCTGAAATTGATACAAAGCACCGGTCCTCTAACATCCATTGCTTCTCATTTAAGATGAGAAACGTGTGAGCTTCGTGAACGATGTAGTTTGTTAGAGCTGAAAAGTGACTGCCCTTACCTGAAATGAATTCTTGACTGTAGGAAGACACAGAGCCTGGGTTTTAACCCCATTTCTGATGGGAAACACACAGCATAGTTCTCATCCATGGATCACACTCTGCTTTAGAGCAAGAAGCACGCTCTTGGTTTCTAGATTCTCTAATACAGCAGGAAACGTGAGTGTGCTAAGAACAAATGAACGGTGTTTCCTATGCATATGGACCATATCTAGTCCAACTCTACTGCTGAAACTAATACAAAGCACTGGTCCTCTAACATCCAATGCTTGTCATTTAAGATGAGAAACATGTGAGCTTCGTGAAGGATGTAGTTAGTTTGAGCTGAAAAATGACTGCCCTTACTTGAAACGAAGTCTTGCTTGTAGGAAGACTCAGAGCTTGGGATTTAACTCCATTTCAGAAGGGAAACACACAGCATAGTTCTGATCCATGGATCACACTCTGCCACAGAGCAAGAAGCACGCTCTTGCTTTCTAGATTCTCTAATACAGCAGGAAACGTGGTTGACCTCAGAACAAAAGAACTGTGTTTTCTACACATAGGGACCATATCTAGTCCAACTCTGCTTGTGAAACTGAAACAAACCACAGGTCAACTAACATCCAATGCTTGTCAGTTAAGATGAGAAACGTGTGAGCTTGGTGAACGATGTAGTTCGTTTGAGCTGTAAAGTAACTGCCCTTACCTGAAACGAATTCTTGTTTGTAGGAAGACTCAGAGCATGGGATTTAACTTCATTTCTGAATTGAAGCACACAGCAGAGTTCTCATCCATTGATCACACTCTGCTTTAGAGCAGGAAGCACGCTCTAGCTTTCTAGAGCCTCTAAGACAGCAGGAAACGTGAGTGTGCTGAGAACAAAAGAACGGTGTTTCCTACACATAAGGACCATAGCTAGTCCAACTCTGCCTCTGAAATTGATACAAAGCACCGGTCCTCTAACATCCATTGCTTCTCATTTAAGATGAGAAACGTGTGAGCTTCGTGAACGATGTAGTTTGTTAGAGCTGAAAAGTGACTGCCCTTACCTGAAACGAATTAGTGCTTGTAGGAAGTCACAGAACCTGGGATTTAACTCCATTTCTGAAGGGAAACACACAGCATATTCCCATGCATTGATCACACTCTGCTTTAGAGCAAGAAGAACGCTCTTGCTTTCTAGAATCTCTAATACAGCAGGAAACTTCAGTGTGCTCAGAACAAAAGAACGGTGTTTCCTACACTTACAGACTATATCTAGTCCAACTCTGCTGCTGAAACTGATACAAAGCACTGGTCCTCTAACATCCAATGATTGTCATTTAAGGTGAGAAACGTGCAGCTTTGTGCACGATGTAGTTAGTTTGAGCTGAAAAGTGACTGCCCTTACCTGAAATGAAGTCTTGTTTTTTAGGAAGACTCAGGGTCTGAGATTTAACTCCATTTCTGAAGTGAAACACACAGCAGAGTTCTCATTCATTGATCACACTCTGCATTAGAGCAAGAAGCACGCTCCTGCTTTCTAGAGTCTCTAAGACAGCAGGAAACGTGAGTGTGCTGAGAACAAAAGAACGTTGTTTCCTACACATATGGACGATATCTATTCCAACTCTGCTTCTTAAACTGATACAAAGCACTTGTCCTCTAACATCCAATGCTTGTTAGTTAAGATGAGAAACGTGTGAGTTTGTGAAGCTGTAGTTCCTTTGAGCTGTAAAGTTACTGCCCTTACCTGATTTGAAGTCTTGCTTGTAGGAAGTCTCAGAGCCTGGGATTTAACTCCATTTCTGAAATGAAACACACAGCATAGTTGTCATCCATTGATGACACTCTGCTTTAGAGCAGGAAGCTCGCTCTTGCTTTCCAGAGTCACTAAGACAGCAGGAAACCTGAGTGTGATGAGAACAAAAGAACGGTGTTTTCTACACATACGGACCATATCTAGTCCAACTCTGCTTCGAAACTGATACAAAGCACTGGTCTACTAACATCCAATGCTTGTCAGTTAAGATGAGAAACGTGTGAGCTTCGTGAACGATGTAGGTCATTTGAGCTGAAAAGTGACAGCTTTACCTGAAACGAATTCTTGATTGTAGGAAGACACAGAGACTTGGATTTAACTCCATTTCTGAAGGGAAACACCCAGCATAGTTCTCATCCATGTATCACACTCTGCTTTAGAGCCAGGAGCACGCTCTTTTTTTCTAGTTTCTATAATACAGCAGAAAACGTGAGTGTGCTAAGAACAAATGAACGATGTTTCCTACACTTACGGACCATATCTAGTCCAACTCTGCCTCTGAAATTGATACAAAGCACAGTTCCTCTAACATCCAATGCTTGTCATTTAAGATGAGAAACGTGTGAGCTTTGTGAACGATGTAGTTCGTTTGAGCTGAAAAGTGACTGCCCTTACCTGAACAGAGGTAGTGCTTGTAAGAAGACACAGAGCCTTTGATTTAACTCCATTTCAGAAGGGAAACACACAGCATAGTTCTCATCCATGGATCACACTCTGCTTTAGAGCAAGAAGCACGCTCTTGCTTTCTAGATTCTCTAATACAGCAGGAAACTTGAGTATGCTCCGAACAAAAGAACAGTGTTTCCTACACATACGGACTATATCTAGTCCAACTCTGCTTCTGAAACTGATACAAAGCACTGGTCCTCTAACATGCAATGGTTGTCAGTTAGGATGCAAAACGTGTGAGCTTTGTGAACGATGTAGTTCGTTTGAGCTGAAAAGTGACTGCCCTAACCTGAAAAGAAGTAGTGCTTGTAGGAAGACACAGAGCCTGGGATTTAACTCCATTTCAGAAGGGAAACACGCAGCATAGTTCTCATCCATCGATCACACTCTGCTTTAGAGCAAGAAGAACGCTCTTGCTTTCTAGAATCTCTAATACAGCAGGAAACTTGTGTGTGCTCAGAACAAAAGAACGTTGTTTCCTACACATATGGACCATATTTATTCCAACTCTTCTTCTGAAACTGATACAAAGCACTTGTCCTCTAACATCCAATGCTTGTCAGTTAAGATGAGAAACGTGTGAGTTTGTGAAGTTGTAGTTCGTTTGAGCTGTAAAGTTACTGCCCTTACCTGATTCGAAGTCTTGCTTGTAGGAAGACTCAGAGCCTGGGTTTTAACTCCATTTCTGAAGTGAAACACACAGCATAGTTCTCATCCATGGATCACACTCTGCTTTAGAGCAAGAAGCACGCTCTTGCTTTCTAGATTCTCTAATACAGCAGGAAACTTGAGTATGCTCCGAACAAAAGAACAGTGTTTCCTACACATACAGACCATATCTAGTTCAACTCTGCTTCTGAAACTGAAACAAACCACAGGTCAAATAACATCCAATGCTTGTCAGTTAAGATGAGAAACGTGTGAACTTCATGAACGATGTAGTTCTTTTGAGCTGTAAAGTAACGCCCCTTACCTGAAATGAAGTCTTGTTTTTTAGGAAGACTCAGAGCCTGAGATTTAACTCCATTTCTGAAGTGAAACACACAGCAGAGTTCTCAATCATTGATCACACTCTGCTTTAGAGCAAGAAGCACGATCTAGCTTTCTAGAGTCTCTAAGACAGCAGGAAAAGAGAGTGTGCTGAAACAAAAGAACGGTGTTTCCTACACATAAGGATCATATCTATTCCAACTCTGCTTCTGAAAAGGATACAAAGCACTTGTCCTCTAACATCCAATGCTTGTCAGTTAAGTTGTGAAACGTGTGAGTTCGTGAAAGATGTAGTTCGTTTGAGCTGAAAAGTGACTGCCCTTAATTGAAAGTAAGTCTTGCTTGTAGGAAGACACAGAGCCTGGAATTTAACTCCATTTCTGAAGGAAAACACACAGCAGAGTTCTAATCCATTGATCACACTTTGCTTTAGTGCAAGAAGCACGCTCTAGCTTTCTATAGTCTCTAAGACAGCAGGAAACGTGAGTGTGCTGAGAACAAAAGGATGGTGTTTCCTACGTATCAGGACCATATCTATTCCAACTCTGCTTCTGAAATTGATAGAAAGCACTGGTCCTCTAACTTCCAATGCTTGTCAGTTAAGATGAGAAACATGTGAGCTTCGTGAACGATGTAGTTAGTTTGAGCTGAAAAGTGACTGCCCTTACTTGAAATGAATTCTTTTTTGTTGGAAGACGAAGAGCCTGGAATTTAACTCCATTTCTGAAGGGAAACACACAGCATAGTTCTCATCCATGGATCACACTCTGCTTTAGAGCAAGATGCACTCTCTGGCTTTCTAGAGTCTCTAAGACAGCAGGAAACATGAGTGTGCTGAGAACAAAACAACGATGTTTCCTACACATACGGACTATATCTAGTCCAACTCTGCCTCATAAACTGATACAAAGCACAGGTCCTCTAACATCCAATGCTTGTCATTTAAGATGAGAAACGTGTGAGCTTCGTGAACGATGTAGTTTGTTTGAGCTGAAAAGTGACTGCCCTTACCTGAAACGAATTAGTGCGTGTAGGAAGTCACAGAACCTGGGATTTAACTCCATTTCTGAAGGGAAACACACAGCATATTCCCATGCATTGATCACACTCTGCTTTAGATCAAGAAGAACGCTCTTGCTTTCTAGAATCTCTAATACAGCAGGATACGTGACTGTGCTAAGAACAAATGAACGGTGTTTCCTATACATACAGACCATATCTAGTCCCACTCTGCTGCTGAAACTGATACAAAGCACTGGTCCTCTAACATCAAATGCTTGTCAGTTAAGATGAGAAACATGTGAGCTTCTTGCATGATGTAGTTAGTTTGAGCTGAAAAGTGACGGCCCTTAATTGAAACGAAGTCTTGCTTGTAGGAAGACACAGATCCTGGAATTTAATTCCAATTCTGAAGGGAAACACACAGCATAGTTCTCATCAATGGATCACACTCTGCCTTAGAGCAAGAAGCACGCTCTTGTTTTCTAGATTCTCTAATACAGCAGGAAATGTGAGTGTGCTAAGAACCAATGAACGATGTTTCCTACACATACGGACCATATCTAGTCCAACTCTGCCTCTGAAATTGATACAAAGCACAGTTCCTCTAACATCCAATGCTTGTCATTTAATATGAGAAACGTGTGAGCTTTGAGAACAATGTAGTTCGTTTGAGCTGAAAAGTGACTGCCCTTACCTAAAACAAAGTAGTGATTGTAGGAAGACACAGAGGCTGGGATTTAACTCCATTTCAGAAAGGAAACACACAGCATAGTTCTCATCAATGGATCACACTCTGCTTTAGAGGAAGAAGCATGCTCTTGTATTCTAGAGTCTCTAAGACAGCAGGAAACCTGAGTGTGCTGAGAACAAAAGAACTGTGTTTCCTACACATACAGACCATATCTAGTGCAACTCTGCCTCTTAAATTGATACAAAGCACAGGTCCTCTAACATCCAATTCTTCTCAGTTAAGATGAGAAACGTGTGAGCTTCATGAAGGATGTAGTTCGTTTGAGCTTTAAAGTGACTGCCCTACCTGAAACGAAGGCTTGATTGTAGGAAAACACAGAGACTGGGATTTAACTCCATTTCTGAAGGGGACCACACAGCAGAGTTCTCATCAATGGATCACACTCTGCTGTAGAGCAAGAAGCACACTGTTGCTTTCTAGATTCTCTAAGACAGCAGGAAACATGAGTGTGCTGAGAACAAAAGAACGGTGTTCCCTACACATACGGACCATATCTAGTCCAACTCTGCATCTTAAATTGATACAAAGCCCAGGTCCTCTAACATCCAATGCTTGTCAGTTAAGATGAGAAACGTGTGAGCTTCATGAACGATGTAGGTTATTTGAGCTGAAAAGTGACAGCTTTACCTGAAACGAATTCTTGATTGTAGGAAGACACAGAGACTGCTATTTAACTCCATTTCTGAAGGGAAACACCCAGCATAGTTCTCTTCCATGTATCACACTCTGCTTTAGAGCCAGAAGCACGCTCTTTTTTTCTAGATTCTCTAATACAGCAGGAAACCTGAGTATGCTAAGCACAAATGAACGGTGTTTCCTATACATATGGACCATATCTAGTCCAACTCTACTGCTGAAACTAATACAAAGCACTGGTCCTCTAACATCCAATGCTTGTCACTTAAGATGAGAAATATGTGAGCTTCGTGAAGGATGAATTTATTTGAGCTGAAAAGTGACTGCCCATACTTGAAATGTAGTCTTGCTTGTAGGAAGACACAGAGCCTGGAATTTAACTCCATTTCTGAAGGGAAACACACAGCATTGTTCTCATCCATGGATCACACTCTGCTTTAGAGCAAGAAGCACGCTCTTGCTTTCTAGAGTCTCTAAGACACCAGGAAACATGAGTGTGCTGGGAACAAAAGAACGGTGTTTCCTACACATACGGTCCATATCTAGTCCAACTCTGCCTCTTAAATTGATACAAAGCACAGGTCCTCCTGCATCCAATGCTTGTCAGTTAAGATGAGAAACGTGTGAGCTTCGTGAACGATGTAGGTCATTTGAGCTAAAAAGTGACAGCTTTACCTGAAACGAATTCTTGATTGTAGGAAGACACAGAGACTGGGATTTAACTCCATTTCTGAAGGGAAACACCCAGCATAGTTCTCTTCGATGGATCACACTCTGCTTTAGAGCAAGAAGCACGCTCTTGCTTTCTAGATTCTCTAATACAGCAGGAAACGTGAGTGTGCTAAGAACAAATGAATGATGTTTCCTAAACATACGGACCATATCTAGTCCAACTCTGACTCTGAAATTGATACAAAGCTCAGTTCCTCTAACATCTAATGCTTGTCAGTTAAGATGAGAAACATGTGAGCTTCGTGAAGGATGTAGTTAGTTTGAGCTGAAAAATGACTGCCCTTACTTGAAACGAAGTCTTGCTTGTAGGAAGACGCAGAGCTTGGGATTTAACTCCATTTCAGAAGGGAAACACACAGCATAGTTCTGATCCATGGATCACACTCTGCCACAGAGCAAGAAGCACGCTCTTGCTTTCTAGATTCTCTAATACAGCAGGAAACGTGGTTGAGCTCAGAACAAAAGAACTGTGTTTTCTACACATAGGGACCATATCTAGTCCAACTCTGCTTGTGAAACTGAAACAAACCACAGGTCAACTAACATCCAATGCTTGTCAGTTAAGATGAGAAACGTGTGAGCTTGGTGAACGATGTAGTTTTTTGAGCTGTAAAGTAACTGCCCTTACCTGAAACGAATTCTTGTTTGTAGGAAGACTCAGAGCATGGGATTTAACTTCATTTCTGAATTGAAGCACACAGCAGAGTTCTCATCCATTGATCACACTCTGCTTTAGAGCAGGAAGCACGCTCTAGCTTTCTAGAGCCTCTAAGACAGCAGGAAACGTGAGTGTGCTGAGAACAAAAGAACGGTGTTTCCTACACATAAGGACCATAGCTAGTCCAACTCTGCCTCTGAAATTGATACAAAGCACCGGTCCTCTAACATCCATTGCTTCTCATTTAAGATGAGAAACGTGTGAGCTTCGTGAACGATGTAGTTTGTTAGAGCTGAAAAGTGACTGCCCTTACCTGAAATGAATTCTTGACTGTAGGAAGACACAGAGCCTGGGTTTTAACCCCATTTCTGATGGGAAACACACAGCATAGTTCTCATCCATGGATCACACTCTGCTTTAGAGCAAGAAGCACGCTCTTGGTTTCTAGATTCTCTAATACAGCAGGAAACGTGAGTGTGCTAAGAACAAATGAACGGTGTTTCCTATGCATATGGACCATATCTAGTCCAACTCTACTGCTGAAACTAATACAAAGCACTGGTCCTCTAACATCCAATGCTTGTCATTTAAGATGAAAAACATGTGAGCTTCGTGAAGGATGTAGTTAGTTTGAGCTGAAAAATGACTGCCCTTACTTGAAACGAAGTCTTGCTTGTAGGAAGACTCAGAGCTTGGGATTTAACTCCATTTCAGAAGGGAAACACACAGCATAGTTCTGATCCATGGATCACACTCTGCCACAGAGCAAGAAGCACGCTCTTGCTTTCTAGATTCTCTAATACAGCAGGAAACGTGGTTGACCTCAGAACAAAAGAACTGTGTTTTCTACACATAGGGACCATATCTAGTCCAACTCTGCTTGTGAAACTGAAACAAACCACAGGTCAACTAACATCCAATGCTTGTCAGTTAAGATGAGAAACGTGTGAGCTTGGTGAACGATGTAGTTCGTTTGAGCTGTAAAGTAACTGCCCTTACCTGAAACGAATTCTTTTTTGTAGGAAGACTCAGAGCATGGGATTTAACTTCATTTCTGAATTGAAGCACACAGCAGAGTTCTCATCCATTGATCACACTCTGCTTTAGAGCAGGAAGCACGCTCTATCTTTCTAGAGCCTCTAAGACAGCAGGAAACGTGAGTGTGCTGAGAACAAAAGAACGGTGTTTCCTACACATAAGGACCATAGCTAGTCCAACTCTGCCTCTGAAATTGATACAAAGCACCGGTCCTCTAACATCCATTGCTTCTCATTTAAGATGAGAAACGTGTGAGCTTCGTGAACGATGTAGTTTGTTAGAGCTGAAAAGTGACTGCCCTTACCTGAAACGAATTAGTGCTTGTAGGAAGTCACAGAACCTGGGATTTAACTCCATTTCTGAAGGGAAACACACAGCATATTCCCATGCATTGATCACACTCTGCTTTAGAGCAAGAAGAACGCTCTTGCTTTCTAGAATCTCTAATACAGCAGGAAACTTCAGTGTGCTCAGAACAAAAGAACGGTGTTTCCTACACTTACAGACTATATCTAGTCCAACTCTGCTGCTGAAACTGATACAAAGCACTGGTCCTCTAACATCCAATGATTGTCATTTAAGGTGAGAAACGTGCAGCTTTGTGCACGATGTAGTTAGTTTGAGCTGAAAAGTGACTGCCCTTACCTGAAATGAAGTCTTGTTTTTTAGGAAGACTCAGGGTCTGAGATTTAACTCCATTTCTGAAGTGAAACACACAGCAGAGTTCTCATTCATTGATCACACTCTGCATTAGAGCAAGAAGCACGCTCCTGCTTTCTAGAGTCTCTAAGACAGCAGGAAACGTGAGTGTGCTGAGAACAAAAGAACGTTGTTTCCTACACATATGGACGATATCTATTCCAACTCTGCTTCTTAAACTGATACAAAGCACTTGTCCTCTAACATCCAATGCTTGTTAGTTAAGATGAGAAACGTGTGAGTTTGTGAAGCTGTAGTTCCTTTGAGCTGTAAAGTTACTGCCCTTACCTGATTTGAAGTCTTGCTTGTAGGAAGTCTCAGAGCCTGGGATTTAACTCCATTTCTGAAATGAAACACACAGCATAGTTGTCATCCATTGATGACACTCTGCTTTAGAGCAGGAAGCTCGCTCTTGCTTTCCAGAGTCACTAAGACAGCAGGAAACCTGAGTGTGATGAGAACAAAAGAACGGTGTTTTCTACACATACGGACCATATCTAGTCCAACTCTGCTTCGAAACTGATACAAAGCACTGGTCTACTAACATCCAATGCTTGTCAGTTAAGATGAGAAACGTGTGAGCTTCGTGAACGATGTAGGTCATTTGAGCTGAAAAGTGACAGCTTTACCTGAAACGAATTCTTGATTGTAGGAAGACACAGAGACTTGGATTTAACTCCATTTCTGAAGGGAAACACCCAGCATAGTTCTCATCCATGTATCACACTCTGCTTTAGAGCCAGGAGCACGCTCTTTTTTTCTAGTTTCTATAATACAGCAGAAAACGTGAGTGTGCTAAGAACAAATGAACGATGTTTCCTACACTTACGGACCATATCTAGTCCAACTCTGCCTCTGAAATTGATACAAAGCACAGTTCCTCTAACATCCAATGCTTGTCATTTAAGATGAGAAACGTGTGAGCTTTGTGAACGATGTAGTTCGTTTGAGCTGAAAAGTGACTGCCCTTACCTGAACAGAGGTAGTGCTTGTAAGAAGACACAGAGCCTTTGATTTAACTCCATTTCAGAAGGGAAACACACAGCATAGTTCTCATCCATGGATCACACTCTGCTTTAGAGCAAGAAGCACGCTCTTGCTTTCTAGATTCTCTAATACAGCAGGAAACTTGAGTATGCTCCGAACAAAAGAACAGTGTTTCCTACACATACGGACTATATCTAGTCCAACTCTGCTTCTGAAACTGATACAAAGCACTGGTCCTCTAACATGCAATGGTTGTCAGTTAGGATGCAAAACGTGTGAGCTTTGTGAACGATGTAGTTCGTTTGAGCTGAAAAGTGACTGCCCTAACCTGAAAAGAAGTAGTGCTTGTAGGAAGACACAGAGCCTGGGATTTAACTCCATTTCAGAAGGGAAACACGCAGCATAGTTCTCATCCATCGATCACACTCTGCTTTAGAGCAAGAAGAACGCTCTTGCTTTCTAGAATCTCTAATACAGCAGGAAACTTGTGTGTGCTCAGAACAAAAGAACGTTGTTTCCTACACATATGGACCATATTTATTCCAACTCTTCTTCTGAAACTGATACAAAGCACTTGTCCTCTAACATCCAATGCTTGTCAGTTAAGATGAGAAACGTGTGAGTTTGTGAAGTTGTAGTTCGTTTGAGCTGTAAAGTTACTGCCCTTACCTGATTCGAAGTCTTGCTTGTAGGAAGACTCAGAGCCTGGGTTTTAACTCCATTTCTGAAGTGAAACACACAGCATAGTTCTCATCCATGGATCACACTCTGCTTTAGAGCAAGAAGCACGCTCTTGCTTTCTAGATTCTCTAATACAGCAGGAAACTTGAGTATGCTCCGAACAAAAGAACAGTGTTTCCTACACATACAGACCATATCTAGTTCAACTCTGCTTCTGAAACTGAAACAAACCACAGGTCAAATAACATCCAATGCTTGTCAGTTAAGATGAGAAACGTGTGAACTTCATGAACGATGTAGTTCTTTTGAGCTGTAAAGTAACGCCCCTTACCTGAAATGAAGTCTTGTTTTTTAGGAAGACTCAGAGCCTGAGATTTAACTCCATTTCTGAAGTGAAACACACAGCAGAGTTCTCAATCATTGATCACACTCTGCTTTAGAGCAAGAAGCACGATCTAGCTTTCTAGAGTCTCTAAGACAGCAGGAAAAGAGAGTGTGCTGAAACAAAAGAACGGTGTTTCCTACACATACGGATCATATCTATTCCAACTCTGCTTCTGAAAAGGATACAAAGCACTTGTCCTCTAACATCCAATGCTTGTCAGTTAAGTTGTGAAACGTGTGAGTTCGTGAAAGATGTAGTTCGTTTGAGCTGAAAAGTGACTGCCCTTAATTGAAAGTAAGTCTTGCTTGTAGGAAGACACAGAGCCTGGAATTTAACTCCATTTCTGAAGGAAAACACACAGCAGAGTTCTAATCCATTGATCACACTTTGCTTTAGTGCAAGAAGCACGCTCTAGCTTTCTATAGTCTCTAAGACAGCAGGAAACGTGAGTGTGCTGAGAACAAAAGGATGGTGTTTCCTACGTATCAGGACCATATCTATTCCAACTCTGCTTCTGAAATTGATAGAAAGCACTGGTCCTCTAACTTCCAATGCTTGTCAGTTAAGATGAGAAACATGTGAGCTTCGTGAACGATGTAGTTAGTTTGAGCTGAAAAGTGACTGCCCTTACTTGAAATGAATTCTTTTTTGTTGGAAGACGAAGAGCCTGGAATTTAACTCCATTTCTGAAGGGAAACACACAGCATAGTTCTCATCCATGGATCACACTCTGCTTTAGAGCAAGATGCACTCTCTGGCTTTCTAGAGTCTCTAAGACAGCAGGAAACATGAGTGTGCTGAGAACAAAACAACGATGTTTCCTACACATACGGACTATATCTAGTCCAACTCTGCCTCATAAACTGATACAAAGCACAGGTCCTCTAACATCCAATGCTTGTCATTTAAGATGAGAAACGTGTGAGCTTCGTGAACGATGTAGTTTGTTTGAGCTGAAAAGTGACTGCCCTTACCTGAAACGAATTAGTGCGTGTAGGAAGTCACAGAACCTGGGATTTAACTCCATTTCTGAAGGGAAACACACAGCATATTCCCATGCATTGATCACACTCTGCTTTAGATCAAGAAGAACGCTCTTGCTTTCTAGAATCTCTAATACAGCAGGATACGTGACTGTGCTAAGAACAAATGAACGGTGTTTCCTATACATACAGACCATATCTAGTCCCACTCTGCTGCTGAAACTGATACAAAGCACTGGTCCTCTAACATCAAATGCTTGTCAGTTAAGATGAGAAACATGTGAGCTTCTTGCATGATGTAGTTAGTTTGAGCTGAAAAGTGACGGCCCTTAATTGAAACGAAGTCTTGCTTGTAGGAAGACACAGATCCTGGAATTTAATTCCAATTCTGAAGGGAAACACACAGCATAGTTCTCATCAATGGATCACACTCTGCCTTAGAGCAAGAAGCACGCTCTTGTTTTCTAGATTCTCTAATACAGCAGGAAATGTGAGTGTGCTAAGAACCAATGAACGATGTTTCCTACACATACGGACCATATCTAGTCCAACTCTGCCTCTGAAATTGATACAAAGCACAGTTCCTCTAACATCCAATGCTTGTCATTTAATATGAGAAACGTGTGAGCTTTGAGAACAATGTAGTTCGTTTGAGCTGAAAAGTGACTGCCCTTACCTGAAACAAAGTAGTGATTGTAGGAAGACACAGAGGCTGGGATTTAACTCCATTTCAGAAAGGAAACACACAGCATAGTTCTCATCAATGGATCACACTCTGCTTTAGAGGAAGAAGCATGCTCTTGTATTCTAGAGTCTCTAAGACAGCAGGAAACCTGAGTGTGCTGAGAACAAAAGAACTGTGTTTCCTACACATACAGACCATATCTAGTGCAACTCTGCCTCTTAAATTGATACAAAGCACAGGTCCTCTAACATCCAATTCTTCTCAGTTAAGATGAGAAACGTGTGAGCTTCATGAAGGATGTAGTTCGTTTGAGCTTTAAAGTGACTGCCCTACCTGAAACGAAGGCTTGATTGTAGGAAAACACAGAGACTGGGATTTAACTCCATTTCTGAAGGGGACCACACAGCAGAGTTCTCATCAATGGATCACACTCTGCTGTAGAGCAAGAAGCACACTGTTGCTTTCTAGATTCTCTAAGACAGCAGGAAACATGAGTGTGCTGAGAACAAAAGAATGGTGTTCCCTACACATACGGACCATATCTAGTCCAACTCTGCATCTTAAATTGATACAAAGCCCAGGTCCTCTAACATCCAATGCTTGTCAGTTAAGATGAGAAACGTGTGAGCTTCATGAACGATGTAGGTTATTTGAGCTGAAAAGTGACAGCTTTACCTGAAACGAATTCTTGATTGTAGGAAGACACAGAGACTGCTATTTAACTCCATTTCTGAAGGGAAACACCCAGCATAGTTCTCTTCCATGTATCACACTCTGCTTTAGAGCCAGAAGCACGCTCTTTTTTTCTAGATTCTCTAATACAGCAGGAAACCTGAGTATGCTAAGCACAAATGAACGGTGTTTCCTATACATATGGACCATATCTAGTCCAACTCTACTGCTGAAACTAATACAAAGCACTGGTCCTCTAACATCCAATGCTTGTCACTTAAGATGAGAAATATGTGAGCTTCGTGAAGGATGAATTTATTTGAGCTGAAAAGTGACTGCCCATACTTGAAATGTAGTCTTGCTTGTAGGAAGACACAGAGCCTGGAATTTAACTCCATTTCTGAAGGGAAACACACAGCATTGTTCTCATCCATGGATCACACTCTGCTTTAGAGCAAGAAGCACGCTCTTGCTTTCTAGAGTCTCTAAGACACCAGGAAACATGAGTGTGCTGGGAACAAAAGAACGGTGTTTCCTACACATACGGTCCATATCTAGTCCAACTCTGCCTCTTAAATTGATACAAAGCACAGGTCCTCCTGCATCCAATGCTTGTCAGTTAAGATGAGAAACGTGTGAGCTTCGTGAACGATGTAGGTCATTTGAGCTAAAAAGTGACAGCTTTACCTGAAACGAATTCTTGATTGTAGGAAGACACAGAGACTGGGATTTAACTCCATTTCTGAAGGGAAACACCCAGCATAGTTCTCTTCGATGGATCACACTCTGCTTTAGAGCAAGAAGCACGCTCTTGCTTTCTAGATTCTCTAATACAGCAGGAAACGTGGTTGAGCTCAGAACAAAAGAACTGTGTTTTCTACACATAGGGACCATATCTAGTCCAACTCTGCTTGTGAAACTGAAACAAACCACAGGTCAACTAACATCCAATGCTTGTCAGTTAAGATGAGAAACGTGTGAGCTTGGTGAACGATGTAGTTTTTTGAGCTGTAAAGTAACTGCCCTTACCTGAAACGAATTCTTGTTTGTAGGAAGACTCAGAGCATGGGATTTAACTTCATTTCTGAATTGAAGCACACAGCAGAGTTCTCATCCATTGATCACACTCTGCTTTAGAGCAGGAAGCACGCTCTAGCTTTCTAGAGCCTCTAAGACAGCAGGAAACGTGAGTGTGCTGAGAACAAAAGAACGGTGTTTCCTACACATAAGGACCATAGCTAGTCCAACTCTGCCTCTGAAATTGATACAAAGCACCGGTCCTCTAACATCCATTGCTTCTCATTTAAGATGAGAAACGTGTGAGCTTCGTGAACGATGTAGTTTGTTAGAGCTGAAAAGTGACTGCCCTTACCTGAAACGAATTAGTGCTTGTAGGAAGTCACAGAACCTGGGATTTAACTCCATTTCTGAAGGGAAACACACAGCATATTCCCATGCATTGATCACACTCTGCTTTAGAGCAAGAAGAACGCTCTTACTTTCTAGAATCTCTAATACAGCAGGAAACTTCAGTGTGCTCAGAACAAAAGAACGGTGTTTCCTACACTTACAGACAATATCTAGTCCAACTCTGCTGCTGAAACTGATACAAAGCACTGGTCCTCTAACATCCAATGATTGTCATTTAAGGTGAGAAACGTGTAGCTTTGTGCACGATGTAGTTAGTTTGAGCTGAAAAGTGACTGCCCTTACCTGAAATGAATTCTTGACTGTAGGAAGACACAGAGCCTGGGTTTTAACCCCATTTCTGATGGGAAACACACAGCATAGTTCTCATCCATGGATCACACTCTGCTTTAGAGCAAGAAGCACGCTCTTGGTTTCTAGATTCTCTAATACAGCAGGAAACGTGAGTGTGCTAAGAACAAATGAACGGTGTTTCCTATGCATATGGACCATATCTAGTCCAACTCTACTGCTGAAACTAATACAAAGCACTGGTCCTCTAACATCCAATGCTTGTCATTTAAGATGAGAAACATGTGAGCTTCGTGAAGGATGTAGTTAGTTTGAGCTGAAAAATGACTGCCCTTACTTGAAACGAAGTCTTGCTTGTAGGAAGACTCAGAGCTTGGGATTTAACTCCATTTCAGAAGGGAAACACACAGCATAGTTCTGATCCATGGATCACACTCTGCCACAGAGCAAGAAGCACGCTCTTGCTTTCTAGATTCTCTAATACAGCAGGAAACGTGGTTGAGCTCAGAACAAAAGAACTGTGTTTTCTACACATAGGGACCATATCTAGTCCAACTCTGCTTGTGAAACTGAAACAAACCACAGGTCAACTAACATCCAATGCTTGTCAGTTAAGATGAGAAACGTGTGAGCTTGGTGAACGATGTAGTTCGTTTGAGCTGTAAAGTAACTGCCCTTACCTGAAACGAATTCTTGTTTGTAGGAAGACTCAGAGCATGGGATTTAACTTCATTTCTGAATTGAAGCACACAGCAGAGTTCTCATCCATTGATCACACTCTGCTTTAGAGCAGGAAGCACGCTCTAGCTTTCTAGAGCCTCTAAGACAGCAGGAAACGTGAGTGTGCTGAGAACAAAAGAACGGTGTTTCCTACACATAAGGACCATAGCTAGTCCAACTCTGCCTCTGAAATTGATACAAAGCACCGGTCCTCTAACATCCATTGCTTCTCATTTAAGATGAGAAACGTGTGAGCTTCGTGAACGATGTAGTTTGTTAGAGCTGAAAAGTGACTGCCCTTACCTGAAATGAATTCTTGACTGTAGGAAGACACAGAGCCTGGGTTTTAACCCCATTTCTGATGGGAAACACACAGCATAGTTCTCATCCATGGATCACACTCTGCTTTAGAGCAAGAAGCACGCTCTTGGTTTCTAGATTCTCTAATACAGCAGGAAACGTGAGTGTGCTAAGAACAAATGAACGGTGTTTCCTATGCATATGGACCATATCTAGTCCAACTCTACTGCTGAAACTAATACAAAGCACTGGTCCTCTAA
Organism: Onychomys leucogaster; assembly: GCA_949786385.1. Classification (NCBI taxonomy): domain Eukaryota; kingdom Metazoa; phylum Chordata; class Mammalia; order Rodentia; family Cricetidae; genus Onychomys; species Onychomys leucogaster. The sequence continues at coordinate 126,673 of CATKUP010000449.1, read as the reverse complement.
CATCCAATGCTTGTCATTTAAGATGAGAAACATGTGAGCTTCGTGAAGGATGTAGTTAGTTTGAGCTGAAAAATGACTGCCCTTACTTGAAACGAAGTCTTGCTTGTAGGAAGACTCAGAGCTTGGGATTTAACTCCATTTCAGAAGGGAAACACACAGCATAGTTCTGATCCATGGATCACACTCTGCCACAGAGCAAGAAGCACGCTCTTGCTTTCTAGATTCTCTAATACAGCAGGAAACGTGGTTGACCTCAGAACAAAAGAACTGTGTTTTCTACACATAGGGACCATATCTAGTCCAACTCTGCTTGTGAAACTGAAACAAACCACAGGTCAACTAACATCCAATGCTTGTCAGTTAAGATGAGAAACGTGTGAGCTTGGTGAACGATGTAGTTCGTTTGAGCTGTAAAGTAACTGCCCTTACCTGAAACGAATTCTTGTTTGTAGGAAGACTCAGAGCATGGGATTTAACTTCATTTCTGAATTGAAGCACACAGCAGAGTTCTCATCCATTGATCACACTCTGCTTTAGAGCAGGAAGCACGCTCTATCTTTCTAGAGCCTCTAAGACAGCAGGAAACGTGAGTGTGCTGAGAACAAAAGAACGGTGTTTCCTACACATAAGGACCATAGCTAGTCCAACTCTGCCTCTGAAATTGATACAAAGCACCGGTCCTCTAACATCCATTGCTTCTCATTTAAGATGAGAAACGTGTGAGCTTCGTGAACGATGTAGTTTGTTAGAGCTGAAAAGTGACTGCCCTTACCTGAAACGAATTAGTGCTTGTAGGAAGTCACAGAACCTGGGATTTAACTCCATTTCTGAAGGGAAACACACAGCATATTCCCATGCATTGATCACACTCTGCTTTAGAGCAAGAAGAACGCTCTTGCTTTCTAGAATCTCTAATACAGCAGGAAACTTCAGTGTGCTCAGAACAAAAGAACGGTGTTTCCTACACTTACAGACTATATCTAGTCCAACTCTGCTGCTGAAACTGATACAAAGCACTGGTCCTCTAACATCCAATGATTGTCATTTAAGGTGAGAAACGTGCAGCTTTGTGCACGATGTAGTTAGTTTGAGCTGAAAAGTGACTGCCCTTACCTGAAATGAAGTCTTGTTTTTTAGGAAGACTCAGGGTCTGAGATTTAACTCCATTTCTGAAGTGAAACACACAGCAGAGTTCTCATTCATTGATCACACTCTGCATTAGAGCAAGAAGCACGCTCCTGCTTTCTAGAGTCTCTAAGACAGCAGGAAACGTGAGTGTGCTGAGAACAAAAGAACGTTGTTTCCTACACATATGGACGATATCTATTCCAACTCTGCTTCTTAAACTGATACAAAGCACTTGTCCTCTAACATCCAATGCTTGTTAGTTAAGATGAGAAACGTGTGAGTTTGTGAAGCTGTAGTTCCTTTGAGCTGTAAAGTTACTGCCCTTACCTGATTTGAAGTCTTGCTTGTAGGAAGTCTCAGAGCCTGGGATTTAACTCCATTTCTGAAATGAAACACACAGCATAGTTGTCATCCATTGATGACACTCTGCTTTAGAGCAGGAAGCTCGCTCTTGCTTTCCAGAGTCACTAAGACAGCAGGAAACCTGAGTGTGATGAGAACAAAAGAACGGTGTTTTCTACACATACGGACCATATCTAGTCCAACTCTGCTTCGAAACTGATACAAAGCACTGGTCTACTAACATCCAATGCTTGTCAGTTAAGATGAGAAACGTGTGAGCTTCGTGAACGATGTAGGTCATTTGAGCTGAAAAGTGACAGCTTTACCTGAAACGAATTCTTGATTGTAGGAAGACACAGAGACTTGGATTTAACTCCATTTCTGAAGGGAAACACCCAGCATAGTTCTCATCCATGTATCACACTCTGCTTTAGAGCCAGGAGCACGCTCTTTTTTTCTAGTTTCTATAATACAGCAGAAAACGTGAGTGTGCTAAGAACAAATGAACGATGTTTCCTACACTTACGGACCATATCTAGTCCAACTCTGCCTCTGAAATTGATACAAAGCACAGTTCCTCTAACATCCAATGCTTGTCATTTAAGATGAGAAACGTGTGAGCTTTGTGAACGATGTAGTTCGTTTGAGCTGAAAAGTGACTGCCCTTACCTGAACAGAGGTAGTGCTTGTAAGAAGACACAGAGCCTTTGATTTAACTCCATTTCAGAAGGGAAACACACAGCATAGTTCTCATCCATGGATCACACTCTGCTTTAGAGCAAGAAGCACGCTCTTGCTTTCTAGATTCTCTAATACAGCAGGAAACTTGAGTATGCTCCGAACAAAAGAACAGTGTTTCCTACACATACGGACTATATCTAGTCCAACTCTGCTTCTGAAACTGATACAAAGCACTGGTCCTCTAACATGCAATGGTTGTCAGTTAGGATGCAAAACGTGTGAGCTTTGTGAACGATGTAGTTCGTTTGAGCTGAAAAGTGACTGCCCTAACCTGAAAAGAAGTAGTGCTTGTAGGAAGACACAGAGCCTGGGATTTAACTCCATTTCAGAAGGGAAACACGCAGCATAGTTCTCATCCATCGATCACACTCTGCTTTAGAGCAAGAAGAACGCTCTTGCTTTCTAGAATCTCTAATACAGCAGGAAACTTGTGTGTGCTCAGAACAAAAGAACGTTGTTTCCTACACATATGGACCATATTTATTCCAACTCTTCTTCTGAAACTGATACAAAGCACTTGTCCTCTAACATCCAATGCTTGTCAGTTAAGATGAGAAACGTGTGAGTTTGTGAAGTTGTAGTTCGTTTGAGCTGTAAAGTTACTGCCCTTACCTGATTCGAAGTCTTGCTTGTAGGAAGACTCAGAGCCTGGGTTTTAACTCCATTTCTGAAGTGAAACACACAGCATAGTTCTCATCCATGGATCACACTCTGCTTTAGAGCAAGAAGCACGCTCTTGCTTTCTAGATTCTCTAATACAGCAGGAAACTTGAGTATGCTCCGAACAAAAGAACAGTGTTTCCTACACATACAGACCATATCTAGTTCAACTCTGCTTCTGAAACTGAAACAAACCACAGGTCAAATAACATCCAATGCTTGTCAGTTAAGATGAGAAACGTGTGAACTTCATGAACGATGTAGTTCTTTTGAGCTGTAAAGTAACGCCCCTTACCTGAAATGAAGTCTTGTTTTTTAGGAAGACTCAGAGCCTGAGATTTAACTCCATTTCTGAAGTGAAACACACAGCAGAGTTCTCAATCATTGATCACACTCTGCTTTAGAGCAAGAAGCACGATCTAGCTTTCTAGAGTCTCTAAGACAGCAGGAAAAGAGAGTGTGCTGAAACAAAAGAACGGTGTTTCCTACACATAAGGATCATATCTATTCCAACTCTGCTTCTGAAAAGGATACAAAGCACTTGTCCTCTAACATCCAATGCTTGTCAGTTAAGTTGTGAAACGTGTGAGTTCGTGAAAGATGTAGTTCGTTTGAGCTGAAAAGTGACTGCCCTTAATTGAAAGTAAGTCTTGCTTGTAGGAAGACACAGAGCCTGGAATTTAACTCCATTTCTGAAGGAAAACACACAGCAGAGTTCTAATCCATTGATCACACTTTGCTTTAGTGCAAGAAGCACGCTCTAGCTTTCTATAGTCTCTAAGACAGCAGGAAACGTGAGTGTGCTGAGAACAAAAGGATGGTGTTTCCTACGTATCAGGACCATATCTATTCCAACTCTGCTTCTGAAATTGATAGAAAGCACTGGTCCTCTAACTTCCAATGCTTGTCAGTTAAGATGAGAAACATGTGAGCTTCGTGAACGATGTAGTTAGTTTGAGCTGAAAAGTGACTGCCCTTACTTGAAATGAATTCTTTTTTGTTGGAAGACGAAGAGCCTGGAATTTAACTCCATTTCTGAAGGGAAACACACAGCATAGTTCTCATCCATGGATCACACTCTGCTTTAGAGCAAGATGCACTCTCTGGCTTTCTAGAGTCTCTAAGACAGCAGGAAACATGAGTGTGCTGAGAACAAAACAACGATGTTTCCTACACATACGGACTATATCTAGTCCAACTCTGCCTCATAAACTGATACAAAGCACAGGTCCTCTAACATCCAATGCTTGTCATTTAAGATGAGAAACGTGTGAGCTTCGTGAACGATGTAGTTTGTTTGAGCTGAAAAGTAACTGCCCTTACCTGAAACGAATTCTTGTTTGTAGGAAGACTCAGAGCATGGGATTTAACTTCATTTCTGAATTGAAGCACACAGCAGAGTTCTCATCCATTGATCACACTCTGCTTTAGAGCAGGAAGCACGCTCTAGCTTTCTAGAGCCTCTAAGACAGCAGGAAACGTGAGTGTGCTGAGAACAAAAGAACGGTGTTTCCTACACATAAGGACCATAGCTAGTCCAACTCTGCCTCTGAAATTGATACAAAGCACCGGTCCTCTAACATCCATTGCTTCTCATTTAAGATGAGAAACGTGTGAGCTTCGTGAACGATGTAGTTTGTTAGAGCTGAAAAGTGACTGCCCTTACCTGAAATGAATTCTTGACTGTAGGAAGACACAGAGCCTGGGTTTTAACCCCATTTCTGATGGGAAACACACAGCATAGTTCTCATCCATGGATCACACTCTGCTTTAGAGCAAGAAGCACGCTCTTGGTTTCTAGATTCTCTAATACAGCAGGAAACGTGAGTGTGCTAAGAACAAATGAACGGTGTTTCCTATGCATATGGACCATATCTAGTCCAACTCTACTGCTGAAACTAATACAAAGCACTGGTCCTCTAACATCCAATGCTTGTCATTTAAGATGAGAAACATGTGAGCTTCGTGAAGGATGTAGTTAGTTTGAGCTGAAAAATGACTGCCCTTACTTGAAACGAAGTCTTGCTTGTAGGAAGACTCAGAGCTTGGGATTTAACTCCATTTCAGAAGGGAAACACACAGCATAGTTCTGATCCATGGATCACACTCTGCCACAGAGCAAGAAGCACGCTCTTGCTTTCTAGATTCTCTAATACAGCAGGAAACGTGGTTGACCTCAGAACAAAAGAACTGTGTTTTCTACACATAGGGACCATATCTAGTCCAACTCTGCTTGTGAAACTGAAACAAACCACAGGTCAACTAACATCCAATGCTTGTCAGTTAAGATGAGAAACGTGTGAGCTTGGTGAACGATGTAGTTCGTTTGAGCTGTAAAGTAACTGCCCTTACCTGAAACGAATTCTTGTTTGTAGGAAGACTCAGAGCATGGGATTTAACTTCATTTCTGAATTGAAGCACACAGCAGAGTTCTCATCCATTGATCACACTCTGCTTTAGAGCAGGAAGCACGCTCTAGCTTTCTAGAGCCTCTAAGACAGCAGGAAACGTGAGTGTGCTGAGAACAAAAGAACGGTGTTTCCTACACATAAGGACCATAGCTAGTCCAACTCTGCCTCTGAAATTGATACAAAGCACCGGTCCTCTAACATCCATTGCTTCTCATTTAAGATGAGAAACGTGTGAGCTTCGTGAACGATGTAGTTTGTTAGAGCTGAAAAGTGACTGCCCTTACCTGAAACGAATTAGTGCTTGTAGGAAGTCACAGAACCTGGGATTTAACTCCATTTCTGAAGGGAAACACACAGCATATTCCCATGCATTGATCACACTCTGCTTTAGAGCAAGAAGAACGCTCTTGCTTTCTAGAATCTCTAATACAGCAGGAAACTTCAGTGTGCTCAGAACAAAAGAACGGTGTTTCCTACACTTACAGACTATATCTAGTCCAACTCTGCTGCTGAAACTGATACAAAGCACTGGTCCTCTAACATCCAATGATTGTCATTTAAGGTGAGAAACGTGCAGCTTTGTGCACGATGTAGTTAGTTTGAGCTGAAAAGTGACTGCCCTTACCTGAAATGAAGTCTTGTTTTTTAGGAAGACTCAGGGTCTGAGATTTAACTCCATTTCTGAAGTGAAACACACAGCAGAGTTCTCATTCATTGATCACACTCTGCATTAGAGCAAGAAGCACGCTCCTGCTTTCTAGAGTCTCTAAGACAGCAGGAAACGTGAGTGTGCTGAGAACAAAAGAACGTTGTTTCCTACACATATGGACGATATCTATTCCAACTCTGCTTCTTAAACTGATACAAAGCACTTGTCCTCTAACATCCAATGCTTGTTAGTTAAGATGAGAAACGTGTGAGTTTGTGAAGCTGTAGTTCCTTTGAGCTGTAAAGTTACTGCCCTTACCTGATTTGAAGTCTTGCTTGTAGGAAGTCTCAGAGCCTGGGATTTAACTCCATTTCTGAAATGAAACACACAGCATAGTTGTCATCCATTGATGACACTCTGCTTTAGAGCAGGAAGCTCGCTCTTGCTTTCCAGAGTCACTAAGACAGCAGGAAACCTGAGTGTGATGAGAACAAAAGAACGGTGTTTTCTACACATACGGACCATATCTAGTCCAACTCTGCTTCGAAACTGATACAAAGCACTGGTCTACTAACATCCAATGCTTGTCAGTTAAGATGAGAAACGTGTGAGCTTCGTGAACGATGTAGGTCATTTGAGCTGAAAAGTGACAGCTTTACCTGAAACGAATTCTTGATTGTAGGAAGACACAGAGACTTGGATTTAACTCCATTTCTGAAGGGAAACACCCAGCATAGTTCTCATCCATGTATCACACTCTGCTTTAGAGCCAGGAGCACGCTCTTTTTTTCTAGTTTCTATAATACAGCAGAAAACGTGAGTGTGCTAAGAACAAATGAACGATGTTTCCTACACTTACGGACCATATCTAGTCCAACTCTGCCTCTGAAATTGATACAAAGCACAGTTCCTCTAACATCCAATGCTTGTCATTTAAGATGAGAAACGTGTGAGCTTTGTGAACGATGTAGTTCGTTTGAGCTGAAAAGTGACTGCCCTTACCTGAACAGAGGTAGTGCTTGTAAGAAGACACAGAGCCTTTGATTTAACTCCATTTCAGAAGGGAAACACACAGCATAGTTCTCATCCATGGATCACACTCTGCTTTAGAGCAAGAAGCACGCTCTTGCTTTCTAGATTCTCTAATACAGCAGGAAACTTGAGTATGCTCCGAACAAAAGAACAGTGTTTCCTACACATACGGACTATATCTAGTCCAACTCTGCTTCTGAAACTGATACAAAGCACTGGTCCTCTAACATGCAATGGTTGTCAGTTAGGATGCAAAACGTGTGAGCTTTGTGAACGATGTAGTTCGTTTGAGCTGAAAAGTGACTGCCCTAACCTGAAAAGAAGTAGTGCTTGTAGGAAGACACAGAGCCTGGGATTTAACTCCATTTCAGAAGGGAAACACGCAGCATAGTTCTCATCCATCGATCACACTCTGCTTTAGAGCAAGAAGAACGCTCTTGCTTTCTAGAATCTCTAATACAGCAGGAAACTTGTGTGTGCTCAGAACAAAAGAACGTTGTTTCCTACACATATGGACCATATTTATTCCAACTCTTCTTCTGAAACTGATACAAAGCACTTGTCCTCTAACATCCAATGCTTGTCAGTTAAGATGAGAAACGTGTGAGTTTGTGAAGTTGTAGTTCGTTTGAGCTGTAAAGTTACTGCCCTTACCTGATTCGAAGTCTTGCTTGTAGGAAGACTCAGAGCCTGGGTTTTAACTCCATTTCTGAAGTGAAACACACAGCATAGTTCTCATCCATGGATCACACTCTGCTTTAGAGCAAGAAGCACGCTCTTGCTTTCTAGATTCTCTAATACAGCAGGAAACTTGAGTATGCTCCGAACAAAAGAACAGTGTTTCCTACACATACAGACCATATCTAGTTCAACTCTGCTTCTGAAACTGAAACAAACCACAGGTCAAATAACATCCAATGCTTGTCAGTTAAGATGAGAAACGTGTGAACTTCATGAACGATGTAGTTCTTTTGAGCTGTAAAGTAACGCCCCTTACCTGAAATGAAGTCTTGTTTTTTAGGAAGACTCAGAGCCTGAGATTTAACTCCATTTCTGAAGTGAAACACACAGCAGAGTTCTCAATCATTGATCACACTCTGCTTTAGAGCAAGAAGCACGATCTAGCTTTCTAGAGTCTCTAAGACAGCAGGAAAAGAGAGTGTGCTGAAACAAAAGAACGGTGTTTCCTACACATAAGGATCATATCTATTCCAACTCTGCTTCTGAAAAGGATACAAAGCACTTGTCCTCTAACATCCAATGCTTGTCAGTTAAGTTGTGAAACGTGTGAGTTCGTGAAAGATGTAGTTCGTTTGAGCTGAAAAGTGACTGCCCTTAATTGAAAGTAAGTCTTGCTTGTAGGAAGACACAGAGCCTGGAATTTAACTCCATTTCTGAAGGAAAACACACAGCAGAGTTCTAATCCATTGATCACACTTTGCTTTAGTGCAAGAAGCACGCTCTAGCTTTCTATAGTCTCTAAGACAGCAGGAAACGTGAGTGTGCTGAGAACAAAAGGATGGTGTTTCCTACGTATCAGGACCATATCTATTCCAACTCTGCTTCTGAAATTGATAGAAAGCACTGGTCCTCTAACTTCCAATGCTTGTCAGTTAAGATGAGAAACATGTGAGCTTCGTGAACGATGTAGTTAGTTTGAGCTGAAAAGTGACTGCCCTTACTTGAAATGAATTCTTTTTTGTTGGAAGACGAAGAGCCTGGAATTTAACTCCATTTCTGAAGGGAAACACACAGCATAGTTCTCATCCATGGATCACACTCTGCTTTAGAGCAAGATGCACTCTCTGGCTTTCTAGAGTCTCTAAGACAGCAGGAAACATGAGTGTGCTGAGAACAAAACAACGATGTTTCCTACACATACGGACTATATCTAGTCCAACTCTGCCTCATAAACTGATACAAAGCACAGGTCCTCTAACATCCAATGCTTGTCATTTAAGATGAGAAACGTGTGAGCTTCGTGAACGATGTAGTTTGTTTGAGCTGAAAAGTGACTGCCCTTACCTGAAACGAATTAGTGCGTGTAGGAAGTCACAGAACCTGGGATTTAACTCCATTTCTGAAGGGAAACACACAGCATATTCCCATGCATTGATCACACTCTGCTTTAGATCAAGAAGAACGCTCTTGCTTTCTAGAATCTCTAATACAGCAGGATACGTGACTGTGCTAAGAACAAATGAACGGTGTTTCCTATACATACAGACCATATCTAGTCCCACTCTGCTGCTGAAACTGATACAAAGCACTGGTCCTCTAACATCAAATGCTTGTCAGTTAAGATGAGAAACATGTGAGCTTCTTGCATGATGTAGTTAGTTTGAGCTGAAAAGTGACGGCCCTTAATTGAAACGAAGTCTTGCTTGTAGGAAGACACAGATCCTGGAATTTAATTCCAATTCTGAAGGGAAACACACAGCATAGTTCTCATCAATGGATCACACTCTGCCTTAGAGCAAGAAGCACGCTCTTGTTTTCTAGATTCTCTAATACAGCAGGAAATGTGAGTGTGCTAAGAACCAATGAACGATGTTTCCTACACATACGGACCATATCTAGTCCAACTCTGCCTCTGAAATTGATACAAAGCACAGTTCCTCTAACATCCAATGCTTGTCATTTAATATGAGAAACGTGTGAGCTTTGAGAACAATGTAGTTCGTTTGAGCTGAAAAGTGACTGCCCTTACCTAAAACAAAGTAGTGATTGTAGGAAGACACAGAGGCTGGGATTTAACTCCATTTCAGAAAGGAAACACACAGCATAGTTCTCATCAATGGATCACACTCTGCTTTAGAGGAAGAAGCATGCTCTTGTATTCTAGAGTCTCTAAGACAGCAGGAAACCTGAGTGTGCTGAGAACAAAAGAACTGTGTTTCCTACACATACAGACCATATCTAGTGCAACTCTGCCTCTTAAATTGATACAAAGCACAGGTCCTCTAACATCCAATTCTTCTCAGTTAAGATGAGAAACGTGTGAGCTTCATGAAGGATGTAGTTCGTTTGAGCTTTAAAGTGACTGCCCTACCTGAAACGAAGGCTTGATTGTAGGAAAACACAGAGACTGGGATTTAACTCCATTTCTGAAGGGGACCACACAGCAGAGTTCTCATCAATGGATCACACTCTGCTGTAGAGCAAGAAGCACACTGTTGCTTTCTAGATTCTCTAAGACAGCAGGAAACATGAGTGTGCTGAGAACAAAAGAACGGTGTTCCCTACACATACGGACCATATCTAGTCCAACTCTGCATCTTAAATTGATACAAAGCCCAGGTCCTCTAACATCCAATGCTTGTCAGTTAAGATGAGAAACGTGTGAGCTTCATGAACGATGTAGGTTATTTGAGCTGAAAAGTGACAGCTTTACCTGAAACGAATTCTTGATTGTAGGAAGACACAGAGACTGCTATTTAACTCCATTTCTGAAGGGAAACACCCAGCATAGTTCTCTTCCATGTATCACACTCTGCTTTAGAGCCAGAAGCACGCTCTTTTTTTCTAGATTCTCTAATACAGCAGGAAACCTGAGTATGCTAAGCACAAATGAACGGTGTTTCCTATACATATGGACCATATCTAGTCCAACTCTACTGCTGAAACTAATACAAAGCACTGGTCCTCTAACATCCAATGCTTGTCACTTAAGATGAGAAATATGTGAGCTTCGTGAAGGATGAATTTATTTGAGCTGAAAAGTGACTGCCCATACTTGAAATGTAGTCTTGCTTGTAGGAAGACACAGAGCCTGGAATTTAACTCCATTTCTGAAGGGAAACACACAGCATTGTTCTCATCCATGGATCACACTCTGCTTTAGAGCAAGAAGCACGCTCTTGCTTTCTAGAGTCTCTAAGACACCAGGAAACATGAGTGTGCTGGGAACAAAAGAACGGTGTTTCCTACACATACGGTCCATATCTAGTCCAACTCTGCCTCTTAAATTGATACAAAGCACAGGTCCTCCTGCATCCAATGCTTGTCAGTTAAGATGAGAAACGTGTGAGCTTCGTGAACGATGTAGGTCATTTGAGCTAAAAAGTGACAGCTTTACCTGAAACGAATTCTTGATTGTAGGAAGACACAGAGACTGGGATTTAACTCCATTTCTGAAGGGAAACACCCAGCATAGTTCTCTTCGATGGATCACACTCTGCTTTAGAGCAAGAAGCACGCTCTTGCTTTCTAGATTCTCTAATACAGCAGGAAACGTGAGTGTGCTAAGAACAAATGAATGATGTTTCCTAAACATACGGACCATATCTAGTCCAACTCTGACTCTGAAATTGATACAAAGCTCAGTTCCTCTAACATCTAATGCTTGTCAGTTAAGATGAGAAACATGTGAGCTTCGTGAAGGATGTAGTTAGTTTGAGCTGAAAAATGACTGCCCTTACTTGAAACGAAGTCTTGCTTGTAGGAAGACGCAGAGCTTGGGATTTAACTCCATTTCAGAAGGGAAACACACAGCATAGTTCTGATCCATGGATCACACTCTGCCACAGAGCAAGAAGCACGCTCTTGCTTTCTAGATTCTCTAATACAGCAGGAAACGTGGTTGAGCTCAGAACAAAAGAACTGTGTTTTCTACACATAGGGACCATATCTAGTCCAACTCTGCTTGTGAAACTGAAACAAACCACAGGTCAACTAACATCCAATGCTTGTCAGTTAAGATGAGAAACGTGTGAGCTTGGTGAACGATGTAGTTTTTTGAGCTGTAAAGTAACTGCCCTTACCTGAAACGAATTCTTGTTTGTAGGAAGACTCAGAGCATGGGATTTAACTTCATTTCTGAATTGAAGCACACAGCAGAGTTCTCATCCATTGATCACACTCTGCTTTAGAGCAGGAAGCACGCTCTAGCTTTCTAGAGCCTCTAAGACAGCAGGAAACGTGAGTGTGCTGAGAACAAAAGAACGGTGTTTCCTACACATAAGGACCATAGCTAGTCCAACTCTGCCTCTGAAATTGATACAAAGCACCGGTCCTCTAACATCCATTGCTTCTCATTTAAGATGAGAAACGTGTGAGCTTCGTGAACGATGTAGTTTGTTAGAGCTGAAAAGTGACTGCCCTTACCTGAAATGAATTCTTGACTGTAGGAAGACACAGAGCCTGGGTTTTAACCCCATTTCTGATGGGAAACACACAGCATAGTTCTCATCCATGGATCACACTCTGCTTTAGAGCAAGAAGCACGCTCTTGGTTTCTAGATTCTCTAATACAGCAGGAAACGTGAGTGTGCTAAGAACAAATGAACGGTGTTTCCTATGCATATGGACCATATCTAGTCCAACTCTACTGCTGAAACTAATACAAAGCACTGGTCCTCTAACATCCAATGCTTGTCATTTAAGATGAAAAACATGTGAGCTTCGTGAAGGATGTAGTTAGTTTGAGCTGAAAAATGACTGCCCTTACTTGAAACGAAGTCTTGCTTGTAGGAAGACTCAGAGCTTGGGATTTAACTCCATTTCAGAAGGGAAACACACAGCATAGTTCTGATCCATGGATCACACTCTGCCACAGAGCAAGAAGCACGCTCTTGCTTTCTAGATTCTCTAATACAGCAGGAAACGTGGTTGACCTCAGAACAAAAGAACTGTGTTTTCTACACATAGGGACCATATCTAGTCCAACTCTGCTTGTGAAACTGAAACAAACCACAGGTCAACTAACATCCAATGCTTGTCAGTTAAGATGAGAAACGTGTGAGCTTGGTGAACGATGTAGTTCGTTTGAGCTGTAAAGTAACTGCCCTTACCTGAAACGAATTCTTGTTTGTAGGAAGACTCAGAGCATGGGATTTAACTTCATTTCTGAATTGAAGCACACAGCAGAGTTCTCATCCATTGATCACACTCTGCTTTAGAGCAGGAAGCACGCTCTAGCTTTCTAGAGCCTCTAAGACAGCAGGAAACGTGAGTGTGCTGAGAACAAAAGAACGGTGTTTCCTACACATAAGGACCATAGCTAGTCCAACTCTGCCTCTGAAATTGATACAAAGCACCGGTCCTCTAACATCCATTGCTTCTCATTTAAGATGAGAAACGTGTGAGCTTCGTGAACGATGTAGTTTGTTAGAGCTGAAAAGTGACTGCCCTTACCTGAAACGAATTAGTGCTTGTAGGAAGTCACAGAACCTGGGATTTAACTCCATTTCTGAAGGGAAACACACAGCATATTCCCATGCATTGATCACACTCTGCTTTAGAGCAAGAAGAACGCTCTTGCTTTCTAGAATCTCTAATACAGCAGGAAACTTCAGTGTGCTCAGAACAAAAGAACGGTGTTTCCTACACTTACAGACTATATCTAGTCCAACTCTGCTGCTGAAACTGATACAAAGCACTGGTCCTCTAACATCCAATGATTGTCATTTAAGGTGAGAAACGTGCAGCTTTGTGCACGATGTAGTTAGTTTGAGCTGAAAAGTGACTGCCCTTACCTGAAACGAAGTCTTGTTTTTTAGGAAGACTCAGGGTCTGAGATTTAACTCCATTTCTGAAGTGAAACACACAGCAGAGTTCTCATTCATTGATCACACTCTGCATTAGAGCAAGAAGCACGCTCCTGCTTTCTAGAGTCTCTAAGACAGCAGGAAACGTGAGTGTGCTGAGAACAAAAGAACGTTGTTTCCTACACATATGGACGATATCTATTCCAACTCTGCTTCTTAAACTGATACAAAGCACTTGTCCTCTAACATCCAATGCTTGTTAGTTAAGATGAGAAACGTGTGAGTTTGTGAAGCTGTAGTTCCTTTGAGCTGTAAAGTTACTGCCCTTACCTGATTTGAAGTCTTGCTTGTAGGAAGTCTCAGAGCCTGGGATTTAACTCCATTTCTGAAATGAAACACACAGCATAGTTGTCATCCATTGATGACACTCTGCTTTAGAGCAGGAAGCTCGCTCTTGCTTTCCAGAGTCACTAAGACAGCAGGAAACCTGAGTGTGATGAGAACAAAAGAACGGTGTTTTCTACACATACGGACCATATCTAGTCCAACTCTGCTTCGAAACTGATACAAAGCACTGGTCTACTAACATCCAATGCTTGTCAGTTAAGATGAGAAACGTGTGAGCTTCGTGAACGATGTAGGTCATTTGAGCTGAAAAGTGACAGCTTTACCTGAAACGAATTCTTGATTGTAGGAAGACACAGAGACTTGGATTTAACTCCATTTCTGAAGGGAAACACCCAGCATAGTTCTCATCCATGTATCACACTCTGCTTTAGAGCCAGGAGCACGCTCTTTTTTTCTAGTTTCTATAATACAGCAGAAAACGTGAGTGTGCTAAGAACAAATGAACGATGTTTCCTACACTTACGGACCATATCTAGTCCAACTCTGCCTCTGAAATTGATACAAAGCACAGTTCCTCTAACATCCAATGCTTGTCATTTAAGATGAGAAACGTGTGAGCTTTGTGAACGATGTAGTTCGTTTGAGCTGAAAAGTGACTGCCCTTACCTGAACAGAGGTAGTGCTTGTAAGAAGACACAGAGCCTTTGATTTAACTCCATTTCAGAAGGGAAACACACAGCATAGTTCTCATCCATGGATCACACTCTGCTTTAGAGCAAGAAGCACGCTCTTGCTTTCTAGATTCTCTAATACAGCAGGAAACTTGAGTATGCTCCGAACAAAAGAACAGTGTTTCCTACACATACGGACTATATCTAGTCCAACTCTGCTTCTGAAACTGATACAAAGCACTGGTCCTCTAACATGCAATGGTTGTCAGTTAGGATGCAAAACGTGTGAGCTTTGTGAACGATGTAGTTCGTTTGAGCTGAAAAGTGACTGCCCTAACCTGAAAAGAAGTAGTGCTTGTAGGAAGACACAGAGCCTGGGATTTAACTCCATTTCAGAAGGGAAACACGCAGCATAGTTCTCATCCATCGATCACACTCTGCTTTAGAGCAAGAAGAACGCTCTTGCTTTCTAGAATCTCTAATACAGCAGGAAACTTGTGTGTGCTCAGAACAAAAGAACGTTGTTTCCTACACATATGGACCATATTTATTCCAACTCTTCTTCTGAAACTGATACAAAGCACTTGTCCTCTAACATCCAATGCTTGTCAGTTAAGATGAGAAACGTGTGAGTTTGTGAAGTTGTAGTTCGTTTGAGCTGTAAAGTTACTGCCCTTACCTGATTCGAAGTCTTGCTTGTAGGAAGACTCAGAGCCTGGGTTTTAACTCCATTTCTGAAGTGAAACACACAGCATAGTTCTCATCCATGGATCACACTCTGCTTTAGAGCAAGAAGCACGCTCTTGCTTTCTAGATTCTCTAATACAGCAGGAAACTTGAGTATGCTCCGAACAAAAGAACAGTGTTTCCTACACATACAGACCATATCTAGTTCAACTCTGCTTCTGAAACTGAAACAAACCACAGGTCAAATAACATCCAATGCTTGTCAGTTAAGATGAGAAACGTGTGAACTTCATGAACGATGTAGTTCTTTTGAGCTGTAAAGTAACGCCCCTTACCTGAAATGAAGTCTTGTTTTTTAGGAAGACTCAGAGCCTGAGATTTAACTCCATTTCTGAAGTGAAACACACAGCAGAGTTCTCAATCATTGATCACACTCTGCTTTAGAGCAAGAAGCACGATCTAGCTTTCTAGAGTCTCTAAGACAGCAGGAAAAGAGAGTGTGCTGAAACAAAAGAACGGTGTTTCCTACACATACGGATCATATCTATTCCAACTCTGCTTCTGAAAAGGATACAAAGCACTTGTCCTCTAACATCCAATGCTTGTCAGTTAAGTTGTGAAACGTGTGAGTTCGTGAAAGATGTAGTTCGTTTGAGCTGAAAAGTGACTGCCCTTAATTGAAAGTAAGTCTTGCTTGTAGGAAGACACAGAGCCTGGAATTTAACTCCATTTCTGAAGGAAAACACACAGCAGAGTTCTAATCCATTGATCACACTTTGCTTTAGTGCAAGAAGCACGCTCTAGCTTTCTATAGTCTCTAAGACAGCAGGAAACGTGAGTGTGCTGAGAACAAAAGGATGGTGTTTCCTACGTATCAGGACCATATCTATTCCAACTCTGCTTCTGAAATTGATAGAAAGCACTGGTCCTCTAACTTCCAATGCTTGTCAGTTAAGATGAGAAACATGTGAGCTTCGTGAACGATGTAGTTAGTTTGAGCTGAAAAGTGACTGCCCTTACTTGAAATGAATTCTTTTTTGTTGGAAGACGAAGAGCCTGGAATTTAACTCCATTTCTGAAGGGAAACACACAGCATAGTTCTCATCCATGGATCACACTCTGCTTTAGAGCAAGATGCACTCTCTGGCTTTCTAGAGTCTCTAAGACAGCAGGAAACATGAGTGTGCTGAGAACAAAACAACGATGTTTCCTACACATACGGACTATATCTAGTCCAACTCTGCCTCATAAACTGATACAAAGCACAGGTCCTCTAACATCCAATGCTTGTCATTTAAGATGAGAAACGTGTGAGCTTCGTGAACGATGTAGTTTGTTTGAGCTGAAAAGTGACTGCCCTTACCTGAAACGAATTAGTGCGTGTAGGAAGTCACAGAACCTGGGATTTAACTCCATTTCTGAAGGGAAACACACAGCATATTCCCATGCATTGATCACACTCTGCTTTAGATCAAGAAGAACGCTCTTGCTTTCTAGAATCTCTAATACAGCAGGATACGTGACTGTGCTAAGAACAAATGAACGGTGTTTCCTATACATACAGACCATATCTAGTCCCACTCTGCTGCTGAAACTGATACAAAGCACTGGTCCTCTAACATCAAATGCTTGTCAGTTAAGATGAGAAACATGTGAGCTTCTTGCATGATGTAGTTAGTTTGAGCTGAAAAGTGACGGCCCTTAATTGAAACGAAGTCTTGCTTGTAGGAAGACACAGATCCTGGAATTTAATTCCAATTCTGAAGGGAAACACACAGCATAGTTCTCATCAATGGATCACACTCTGCCTTAGAGCAAGAAGCACGCTCTTGTTTTCTAGATTCTCTAATACAGCAGGAAATGTGAGTGTGCTAAGAACCAATGAACGATGTTTCCTACACATACGGACCATATCTAGTCCAACTCTGCCTCTGAAATTGATACAAAGCACAGTTCCTCTAACATCCAATGCTTGTCATTTAATATGAGAAACGTGTGAGCTTTGAGAACAATGTAGTTCGTTTGAGCTGAAAAGTGACTGCCCTTACCTGAAACAAAGTAGTGATTGTAGGAAGACACAGAGGCTGGGATTTAACTCCATTTCAGAAAGGAAACACACAGCATAGTTCTCATCAATGGATCACACTCTGCTTTAGAGGAAGAAGCATGCTCTTGTATTCTAGAGTCTCTAAGACAGCAGGAAACCTGAGTGTGCTGAGAACAAAAGAACTGTGTTTCCTACACATACAGACCATATCTAGTGCAACTCTGCCTCTTAAATTGATACAAAGCACAGGTCCTCTAACATCCAATTCTTCTCAGTTAAGATGAGAAACGTGTGAGCTTCATGAAGGATGTAGTTCGTTTGAGCTTTAAAGTGACTGCCCTACCTGAAACGAAGGCTTGATTGTAGGAAAACACAGAGACTGGGATTTAACTCCATTTCTGAAGGGGACCACACAGCAGAGTTCTCATCAATGGATCACACTCTGCTGTAGAGCAAGAAGCACACTGTTGCTTTCTAGATTCTCTAAGACAGCAGGAAACATGAGTGTGCTGAGAACAAAAGAACGGTGTTCCCTACACATACGGACCATATCTAGTCCAACTCTGCATCTTAAATTGATACAAAGCCCAGGTCCTCTAACATCCAATGCTTGTCAGTTAAGATGAGAAACGTGTGAGCTTCATGAACGATGTAGGTTATTTGAGCTGAAAAGTGACAGCTTTACCTGAAACGAATTCTTGATTGTAGGAAGACACAGAGACTGCTATTTAACTCCATTTCTGAAGGGAAACACCCAGCATAGTTCTCTTCCATGTATCACACTCTGCTTTAGAGCCAGAAGCACGCTCTTTTTTTCTAGATTCTCTAATACAGCAGGAAACCTGAGTATGCTAAGCACAAATGAACGGTGTTTCCTATACATATGGACCATATCTAGTCCAACTCTACTGCTGAAACTAATACAAAGCACTGGTCCTCTAACATCCAATGCTTGTCACTTAAGATGAGAAATATGTGAGCTTCGTGAAGGATGAATTTATTTGAGCTGAAAAGTGACTGCCCATACTTGAAATGTAGTCTTGCTTGTAGGAAGACACAGAGCCTGGAATTTAACTCCATTTCTGAAGGGAAACACACAGCATTGTTCTCATCCATGGATCACACTCTGCTTTAGAGCAAGAAGCACGCTCTTGCTTTCTAGAGTCTCTAAGACACCAGGAAACATGAGTGTGCTGGGAACAAAAGAACGGTGTTTCCTACACATACGGTCCATATCTAGTCCAACTCTGCCTCTTAAATTGATACAAAGCACAGGTCCTCCTGCATCCAATGCTTGTCAGTTAAGATGAGAAACGTGTGAGCTTCGTGAACGATGTAGGTCATTTGAGCTAAAAAGTGACAGCTTTACCTGAAACGAATTCTTGATTGTAGGAAGACACAGAGACTGGGATTTAACTCCATTTCTGAAGGGAAACACCCAGCATAGTTCTCTTCGATGGATCACACTCTGCTTTAGAGCAAGAAGCACGCTCTTGCTTTCTAGATTCTCTAATACAGCAGGAAACGTGAGTGTGCTAAGAACAAATGAATGATGTTTCCTAAACATACGGACCATATCTAGTCCAACTCTGACTCTGAAATTGATACAAAGCTCAGTTCCTCTAACATCTAATGCTTGTCAGTTAAGATGAGAAACATGTGAGCTTCGTGAAGGATGTAGTTAGTTTGAGCTGAAAAATGACTGCCCTTACTTGAAACGAAGTCTTGCTTGTAGGAAGACGCAGAGCTTGGGATTTAACTCCATTTCAGAAGGGAAACACACAGCATAGTTCTGATCCATGGATCACACTCTGCCACAGAGCAAGAAGCACGCTCTTGCTTTCTAGATTCTCTAATACAGCAGGAAACGTGGTTGAGCTCAGAACAAAAGAACTGTGTTTTCTACACATAGGGACCATATCTAGTCCAACTCTGCTTGTGAAACTGAAACAAACCACAGGTCAACTAACATCCAATGCTTGTCAGTTAAGATGAGAAACGTGTGAGCTTGGTGAACGATGTAGTTTTTTGAGCTGTAAAGTAACTGCCCTTACCTGAAACGAATTCTTGTTTGTAGGAAGACTCAGAGCATGGGATTTAACTTCATTTCTGAATTGAAGCACACAGCAGAGTTCTCATCCATTGATCACACTCTGCTTTAGAGCAGGAAGCACGCTCTAGCTTTCTAGAGCCTCTAAGACAGCAGGAAACGTGAGTGTGCTGAGAACAAAAGAACGGTGTTTCCTACACATAAGGACCATAGCTAGTCCAACTCTGCCTCTGAAATTGATACAAAGCACCGGTCCTCTAACATCCATTGCTTCTCATTTAAGATGAGAAACGTGTGAGCTTCGTGAACGATGTAGTTTGTTAGAGCTGAAAAGTGACTGCCCTTACCTGAAACGAATTAGTGCTTGTAGGAAGTCACAGAACCTGGGATTTAACTCCATTTCTGAAGGGAAACACACAGCATATTCCCATGCATTGATCACACTCTGCTTTAGAGCAAGAAGAACGCTCTTACTTTCTAGAATCTCTAATACAGCAGGAAACTTCAGTGTGCTCAGAACAAAAGAACGGTGTTTCCTACACTTACAGACAATATCTAGTCCAACTCTGCTGCTGAAACTGATACAAAGCACTGGTCCTCTAACATCCAATGATTGTCATTTAAGGTGAGAAACGTGTAGCTTTGTGCACGATGTAGTTAGTTTGAGCTGAAAAGTGACTGCCCTAACCTGAAACGAAGTCTTGTTTTTTAGGAAGACTCAGGGTCTGAGATTTAACTCCATTTCTGAAGTGAAACACACAGCATAGTTCTCATCAATGGATCACACTCTGCTTTAGAGTAAGAAGCACGCTCTTGTATTCTAGAGTCTCTAAGACAGCAGGAAACATGAGTGTGCTGAGAACAAAAGAACTGTGTTTCCTACACATACGGTCCATATCTAGTCCAACTCTGCCTCTTAAATTGATACAAAGCACAGGTCCTCCTGCATCCAATGCTTGTCAGTTAAGATGAGAAACGTGTGAGCTTCGTGAACGATGTAGGTCATTTGAGCTGAAAAGTGACAGCTTTACCTGAAACGAATTCTTGATTGTAGGAAGACACAGAGACTGGGATTTAACTCCATTTCTGAAGGGAAACACCCAGCATAGTTCTCTTCGATGGATGACACTCTGCTTTACAGCAAGAAGCACGCTCTTGCTTTCTAGATTCTCTAATACAGCAGGAAATGTGAGTGTGCTAAGAACAAATGAATGATGTTTCCTAAACATACGGACCATATCTAGTCCAACTCTGACTCTGAAATTGATACAAAGCTCAGTTCCTCTAACATCTAATGCTTGTCATTTCAGATGAGAAATGTGTGAGCTTTGTGAATGATGTAGTTCATTTGAGCTGAAATGTGACTGCCCTTACCTGAAACGAAGTAGTGCTTGTAGGAAGACACAGAGCCTGGGATTTAACTCCATTTCAGAGGGGAAACACACAGCATAGTTCTCATCCATGGATCACACTCTGCTTTAGAGCAAGAAGAACGCTCTTGCTTTCTACAATCTCTAATACAGCAGGAAACTTGAGTGTGCTCAGAACAAAAGAACGGTGTTTCCTACACATACAGACCATCTCAAGTTCAACCCTGCTTCTGAAACTGAAACAAACCACAGGACCTCTAACATCCAATGCTTGTCATTTAAGATTTGAAACGTGTGAGCTTGTGAACAATGTAGTTCTTTTAGCTAAAAAGTGACTGCCCTTACTTGAAACGAAGTCTTGATTGTAGGAAGACACAGAGACTGGATTTTAACACCATTTCTGAAGGGAAACACACAGCATAGTTCTCATCCATGGATCACACTCTGCTTTAGAGCAAGAAGTACGCTCTTGTTTTCTAGATTCTCTAATACAGCAGGAAACGTGAGTGTGCTAAGAACAAATGAACGATGTTTCCTACACATACAGACCATATCTAGTCCAACTCTGCCACTGTAATTGATACAACGCACAATTCCTCTAACAACCAATGCTTGTCATTTAAGGTGAGAAACGTGCAGCTTTGTGCACGATGTAGTTAGTTTGAGCTGAAAAGTGACTGCCCTTACCTGAAACGAAGTCTTGTTTTTTAGGAAGACTCAGGGTCTGAGATTTAACTCCATTTCTTAAGTGAAACACACAGCAGAGTTCTCATTCATTGCTCACACTCAGCTTTAGAGCAAGAAGCACGCTCTTGCTTTCTAGAGTCTCTAAGACAGCAGGAAACGTGAGGGTGCTGAGAACAAAAGAACGTTGTTTCCTACACATATGGACCATACCTATTCCAACTCTGCTTCTTAAACTGATACAAAGCACTTGTCCTCTAACATCCAATGCTTGTCAGTTAAGATGAGAAACGTGTGAGTTTGTGAAGCTGTAGTTCGTTTGAGCTGTAAAGTTACTGCCCTTACCTGATTTGAAGTCTTGCTTGTAGGAAGTCTCAGAGCCTGGGATTTAACTCCATTTCTGAAATGAAACACACAGCATAGTTGTCATCCATTGATGACACTCTGCTTTAGAGCAAGAAGCACGCTCTTGCTTTCCAGAGTCACTAAGACAGCAGGAAACCTGAGTGTGATGAGAACAAAAGAACGGTGTTTTCTACACATACGGACCATATCTAGTCCAACTCTGCTTCGAAACTGATACAAAGCACTGGTCTACTAACATCCAATGCTTGTCAGTTAAGATGAGAAACGTGTGAGCTTCGTGAACGATGTAGGTCATTTGAGCTGAAAAGTGACAGCTTTACCTGAAACCAATTCTTGATTGTAGGAAGACACAGAGACTTGGATTTAACTCCATTTCAGAAGGGAAACACCCAGCATAGTTCTCATCCATGTTCACACTCTGCTTTAGAGCCAGAAGCACGCTCTTTTTTTCTAGATTCTCTAATACAGCAGGAAACGTGAGTGTGCTAAGAACAAATGAACGATGTTTCCTACACTTACGGACCATATCTAGTCCAACTCTGCCTCTGAAATTGATACAAAGCACAGTTCCTCTAACATCCAATGCTTGTCATTTAAGATGAGAAACGTGTGAGCTTTGTGAACGATGTAGTTCGTTTGAGCTGAAAAGTGACTGCCCTTACCTGAAACGAAGTAGTGCTTGTAGGAAGACACAGAGCCTGGGATTTAACTCCATTTCAGAAGGGAAACATGCAGCATAGTTCTCATCCATCGATCACACTCTGCTTTAGAGCAAGAAGAACGCTCTTGCTTTCTAGAATCTCTAATACAGCAGGAAACTTGTGTGTGCTCAGAACAAAAGAACGTTGTTTCCTACACATATGGACCATATTTATTCCAACTCTTCTTCTGAAACTGATACAAAGCACTTGTCCTCTAACATCCAATGCTTGTCAGTTAAGATGAGAAACGTGTGAGTTTGTGAAGTTGTAGTTCGTTTGAGCTGTAAAGTTACTGCCCTTACCTGATTCGAAGTCTTGCTTGTAGGAAGACTCAGAGCCTGGGTTTTAACTCCATTTCTGAAGTGAAACACACAGCATAGTTCTCATCCATGGATCACACTCTGCTTTAGAGCAAGAAGCACGCTCTTGCTTTCTAGATTCTCTAATACAGCAGGAAACTTGAGTATACTCTGAACAAAAGAACAGTGTTTCCTACACATACAGACCATATCTAGTTCAACTCTGCTTCTGAAACTGAAACAAACCACAGGTCAAATAACATCCAATGCTTGTCAGTTAAGATGAGAAACGTGTGAACTTCATGAACGATGTAGTTCTTTTGAGCTGTAAAATAACGCCCCTTACCTGAAACGAAGTCTTGTTTTTTAGGAAGACTCAGAGCCTGAGATTTAACTCCATTTCTGAAGTGAAACACACAGCAGAGTTCTCAATCATTGATCACACTCTGCTTTAGAGCAAGAAGCACGATCTAGCTTTCTAGAGTCTCTAAGACAGCAGGAAAAGAGAGTGTGCTGAAAAAAAGAACGTTGTTTCCTACACATACGGACCATATCTATTCCAACTCTGCTTCTGAAAAGGATACAAAGCACTTGTCCTCTAACATCCGATGCTTGTCAGTTAAGATGAGAA
Organism: Onychomys leucogaster; assembly: GCA_949786385.1. Taxonomy (NCBI): domain Eukaryota; kingdom Metazoa; phylum Chordata; class Mammalia; order Rodentia; family Cricetidae; genus Onychomys; species Onychomys leucogaster. The sequence continues at coordinate 103,368 of CATKUP010000449.1, read as the reverse complement.
ACGTGTGAGTTCGTGAAAGTTGTAGTTCGTTTGAGCTGAAAAGTGACTGCCCTTAATTGAAAGTAAGTCTTGCTTGTAGGAAGACACAGAGCCTGGAATTTAACTCCATTTCTGAAGGAAAACACACAGCAGAGTTCTAATCCATTGATCACACTTTACTTTAGTGCAAGAAGCACGCTCTGGCTTTCTAGAGTCTCTAAGACAGCAGGAAACGTGAGTGTGCTGAGAACAAAAGGATGGTGTTTCCTACATATCCGGACCATATCTATTCCAACTCTGCTTCTGAAATTGATACAAAGCACTGGTCCTCTAACTTCCAATGCTTGTCAGTTAAGATGAGAAACATGTGAGCTTCGTGAACGATGTAGTTAGTTTGAGCTGAAAAGTGACTGCCCTTACTTGAAACGAATTCTTTTTTGTTGGAAGACGAAGAGCCTGGAATTTAATTCCATTTCTGAAGGGAAACACACAGCATAGTTCTCATCCATGGATCACACTCTGCTTTAGAGCAAGATGCACTCTCTTGCTTTCTAGAGTCTCTAAGACAGCAGGAAACATGAGTGTGCTGAGAACAAAACAACGATGTTTCCTACACATACGGACTATATCTAGTCCAACTCTGCCTCATAAACTGATACAAATCACAGGTCCTCTAACATCCAATGCTTGTCATTTAAGATGAGAAACTTGTGAGCTTCGTGAACGATGTAGTTCGTTTGAGCTGAAAGGTGACTGCCCTTACCTGAAATGAATTCTTGACTGTAGGAAGACACAGAGCCTGGGTTTTAACCCCATTTCCGATGGGAAACACAGCATAGTTCTCATCCATGGATCACACTCTGCTTTAGAGCAAGAAGCACGCTCTTGGTTTCTAGATTCTCTAATACAGCAGGAAACGTGAGTGTGCTAAGAACAAATGAACGGTGTTTCCTATGCATATGGACCATATCTAGTCCAACTCTACTGCTGAAACTAATACAAAGCACTGGTCCTCTAACATCCATTGCTTGTCATTTAAGATGAGAAACATGTGAGCTTCGTGAAGTATGTAGTTAGTTTGAGCTGAAAAATGACTGCCATTACTTGAAACGAAGTCTTGCTTGTAGGAAGACATAGAGCCTGGGATTTAACTCCGTTTCAGAAGGGAAACACACAGCGTAGTTCTGATCCATGGATCACACTCTGCCACAGAGCAAGAAGCACGCTCTTGCTTTCTAGATTCTCTAATACAGCAGGAAACGTGGTTGAGCTCAGAACAACTGAACTGTGTTTTCTACACATAGGGACCATATCTAGTCCAACTCTGCTTGTGAAACTGAAACAAACCACAGGTCAACTAACATCCAATGCTTGTCAGTTAAGATGAGAAACGTGTGAGCTTGGTGAACGATGTAGTTCGTTTGAGCTGTAAAGTAACTGCCCTTACCTGAAACGAATTCTTGTTTGTAGGAAGACTCAGAGCATGGGATTTAACTTCATTTCTGAATTGAAGCACACAGCAGAGTTCTCATCCATGTATCACACTCTGCTTTAGAGCAAGAAGAACGCTCTTGCTTTCTAGAATCTCTAATACAGCAGGAAACTTGTGTGTGCTCAGAACAAAAGAACGTTTTTTCCTACACATATGGACCATATTTATTCCAACTCTTCTTCTTAAACTGATACAAAGCACTTGTCCTCTAACATCCAATGCTTGTCAGTTAAGATGAGAAACGTGTGAGTTTGTGAAGCTGTAGTTCGTTTGAGCTGTAAAGTTACTGCCCTTACCTGATTTGAAGTCTTGCTTGTAGGAAGTCTCAGAGCCTGGGATTTAACTCCATTTCTGAAATGAAACACACAGCATAGTTGTCATCCATTGATGACACTCTGCTTTAGAGCAAGAAGCACGCTCTTGCTTTCCAGAGTCACTAAGACAGCAGGAAACCTGAGTGTGATGAGAACAAAAGAACGGTGTTTTCTACACATACGGACCATATCTAGTCCAACTCTGCTTCTGAAACTGATACAAAGCACTGGTCTACTAACATCCAAAGCTTGTCAGTTAAGATGAGAAACGTGTGAGCTTCGTGAACGATGTAGGTCATTTGAGCTGAAAGGTGACAGCTTTACCTGAAACGAATTCTTGATTGTAGGAAGACACAGAGACTTGGATTTAACTCCATTTCTGAAGGGAAACACCCAGCATAGTTCTCATCCATGTATCACACTCTGCTTTAGAGCCAGAAGCACGCTCTTTTTTTCTAGGTTCTCTAATACAGCAGGAAACGTGAGTGTGCTAAGAACAAATGAACGATGTTTGCTACACTTACGGACCATATCTAGTCCAACTCTGCCTCTGAAATTGATACAAAGCACAGTTCCTCTAACATCCAATGCTTGTCATTTAAGATGAGAAATGTGTGAGCTTTGTGAACGATGTAGTTCGTTTGAGCTGAAAAGAGACTGCCCTTACCTGAAACGAAGTAGTGCTTGTAGGAAGACACAGATCCTGGGATTTAACTCCATTTCAGAAGGGAAACACGCAGCATAGTTCTCATCCATGGATCACACTCTGCTTTAGAGCAAGAAGCACGCTCTTGCTTTCTAGATTCTCTAATACAGCAGGAAACTTGAGTATGCTCCGAACAAAAGAACAGTGTTTCCTACACATACAGACCATATCTAGTTCAACTCTGCTTCTGAAACTGAAACAAACCACAGGTCAAATAACATCCAATGCTTGTCAGTTAAGATGAGAAACGTGTGAACTTCATGAACGATGTAGTTCTTTTGAGCTGTAAAGTAACGCCCCTTACCTGAAACGAAGTCTTGTTTTTTAGGAAGACTCAGAGCCTGAGATTTAACTCCATTTCTGAAGTGAAACACACAGCAGAGTTCTCAATCATTGATCACACTCTGCTTTAGAGCAAGAAGCACGATCTAGCTTTCTAGAGTCTCTAAGACAGCAGGAAAAGAGAGTGTGCTGAAAAAAAGAACGGTGTTTCCTACACATACGGACCATATCTATTCCAACTCTGCTTCTGAAAAGGATACAAAGCACTTGTCCTCTAACATCCGATGCTTGTCAGTTAAGATGAGAAACGTGTGAGTTCGTGAAAGATGTAGTTCGTTTGAGCTGAAAAGTGACTGCCCTTAATTGAAAGTAAGTCTTGCTTGTAGGAAGACACAGAGCCTGGAATTTAACTCCATTTCTGAAGGAAAACACACAGCAGAGTTCTAATCCATTGATCACACTTTGCTTTAGTGCAAGAAGCACGCTCTAGCTTTCTAGAGTCTCTAAGACAGCAGGAAACGTGAGTGTGCTGAGAACAAAAGGATGGTGTTTCCTACATATCCGGACCATATCTATTCCAACTCTGCTTCTGAAATTGATACAAAGCACTGGTCCTCTAACTTCCAATGCTTGTCAGTTAAGAAGAGAAACATGTGAGCTTCGTGAACGATGTAGTTAGTTTGAGCTGAAAAGTGACTGCCCTTACCTGAAACGAAGTAGTGCTTGTAGGCAGACACAGAGCCTGGGATTTAACTCCATTTCAGAAAGGAAACACACAGCATAGTTCTCATCCATGGATCACACTCTGCTTTAGAGCAAGAAGCACGCTCTTGGTTTCTAGATTCTCTAATACAGCAGGAAACGTGAGTGTGCTAAGAACAAATGAACGGTGTTTCCTATGCATATGGACCATATCTAGTCCAACTCTACTGCTGAAACTAATACAAAGCACTGGTCCTCTAACATCCATTGCTTGTCATTTAAGATGAGAAACATGTGAGCTTCGTGAAGTATGTAGTTAGTTTGAGCTGAAAAATGACTGCCATTACTTGAAACGAAGTCTTGCTTGTAGGAAGACACAGAGCCTGGGATTTAACTCCGTTTCAGAAGGGAAACACACAGCGTAGTTCTGATCCATGGATCACACTCTGCCACAGAGCAAGAAGCACGCTCTTGCTTTCTAGATTCTCTAATACAGCAGGAAACGTGGTTGAGCTCAGAACAACTGAACTGTGTTTTCTACACATAGGGACCATATCTAGTCCAACTCTGCTTGTGAAACTGAAACAAACCACAGGTCAACTAACATCCAATGCTTGTCAGTTAAGATGAGAAACGTGTGAGCTTGGTGAACGATGTAGTTCGTTTGAGCTGTAAAGTAACTGCCCTTACCTGAACGAATTCTTGTTTGTAGGAAGACTCAGAGCATGGGATTTAACTTCATTTCTGAATTGAAGCACACAGCAGAGTTCTCATCCATTGATCACACTCTGCTTTAGAGCAGGAAGCACGCTCTAGCTTTCTAGAGCCTCTAAGACAGCAGGAAACGTGAGTGTGCTGAGAACAAAAGAACGGTGTTTCCTACACATATGGACCATATCTAGTCCAACTCTGCTGCTGAAACTGATACAAAGCACTGGTCCTCTAACATCCAATGCTTGTCAGTTAAGATGAGAAACATATGAGCTTTGTGAACGATGTAGTTCTTTTGAGTTGAAAAGTGACTGCCCTTAATTGAAAGGAAGTCTTGCTTGTAGGAAGACACAGAGCCTGGGATTTAACTCCATTTCTGAAGTGAAACACACAGCAGAGTTCTCATATATAGATCACACTCTGCTTTAGAGCAAGAAGCACGCTCTTGCTTTCTAGAATCTCTACGGCACCAGGAAACATGAGTGTACTGAGAACAAAAGAACGGTGTTTTCTACACATAAGGACCATAGCTAGTCCAACTCTGCCTCTGAAATTGATACAAAGCACCGGTCCTCTAACATCCAATGCTTGTCATTTAAGATGAGAAACGTGTGAGCTTCGTGAACGATGTAGTTTGTTAGAGCTGAAAAGTGACTGCCCTTACCTGAAACGAATTAGTGCTTGTAGGAAGTCACAGAACCTGGGATTTAACTCCATTTCTGAAGGGAAACACACAGCATATTCCCATGCATTGATCACACTCTGCTTTAGAGCAAGAAGAACGCTCTTGCTTTCTAGAATCTCTAATACAGCAGGAAACTTCAGTGTGCTCAGAACAAAAGAACGGTGTTTCCTACACTTACAGACTATATCTAGTCCAACTCTGCTGCTGAAACTGATACAAAGCACTGGTCCTCTAACATCCAGTGCTTGTCATTTAAGATGATAAACGTGTGAGCTTCGTGAACGATGTAGTTAGTTTGAGCTGAAAAGTGACTGTCCTTACTTGAAACGAAGTCTTGCTTGTAGGAAGACACAGAGCCTGGAATATAACTCCACTTCTGAAGGGAAACTAACAGCATTGTTTTCATCCATGGATCACACTCTGCTTTAGAGAAAGAAGCACGCTCTTGTTTTCTAGATTGTCTAATACAGCAGGATACGTGACTGTGCTAAGAACAAATGAACGGTGTTTCCTATACATACAGACCATATCTAGTCCCACTCTGCTGCTGAAACTGATACAAAGCACTGGTCCTCTAACATCAAATGCTTGTCAGTTAAGATGAGAAACATGTGAGCTTCTTGCATGATGTAGTTAGTTTGAGCTGAAAAGTGACTGCCCTTACCTGAAACGAAGTAGTGCTTGTAGGCAGACACAGAGCCTGGGATTTAACTCCATTTCAGAAAGGAAACACACAGCATAGTTCTCATCAATGGATCACACTCTGCTTTAGAGTAAGAAGCACGCTCTTGTATTCTAGAGTCTCTAAGACAGCAGGAAACATGAGTGTGCTGAGAACAAAAGAACTGTGTTTCCTACACATACAGACCATATCTAGTGCAACCCTGCCTCTTAAATTGATACAAAGCACAGGTCCTCTAACATCCAATTCTTCTCAGTTAAGATGAGAAACGTGTGAGCTTCATGAACGATGTAGTTCGTTTGAGCTTTAAAGTGACTGCCCTACCTGAAACGAAGGCTTGATTGTAGGAAAACACAGAATGGGATTTAACTCCATTTCTGAAGGGGACCACACAGCAGAGTTCTCATCAATGGATCACACTCTGCTGTAGAGCAAGAAGCACACTGTTGCTTTCTAGATTCTCTAATACAGCAGGAAACTTGAGTGTGCTAAGAACAAATGAACGGTGTTTCCTATGCATATGGACCATATCTAGTCCAACTCTACTGCTGAAACTAATACAAAGCACTGGTCCTCTAACATCCATTGCTTGTCATTTAAGATGAGAAACATGTGAGCTTCGTGAAGTATGTAGTTAGTTTGAGCTGAAAAATGACTGCCATTACTTGAAACGAAGTCTTGCTTGTAGGAAGACACAGAGCCTGGGATTTAACTCCGTTTCAGAAGGGAAACACACAGCGTAGTTCTGATCCATGGATCACACTCTGCCACAGAGCAAGAAGCACGCTCTTGCTTTCTAGATTCTCTAATACAGCAGGAAACGTGGTTGAGCTCAGAACAACTGAACTGTGTTTTCTACACATAGGGACCATATCTAGTCCAACTCTGCTTGTGAAACTGAAACAAACCACAGGTCAACTAACATCCAATGCTTGTCAGTTAAGATGAGAAACGTGTGAGCTTGGTGAACGATGTAGTTCGTTTGAGCTGTAAAGTAACTGCCCTTACCTGAAACGAATTCTTGTTTGTAGGAAGACTCAGAGCATGGGATTTAACTTCATTTCTGAATTGAAGCACACAGCAGAGTTCTCATCCATGTATCACACTCTGCTTTAGAGCAAGAAGAACGCTCTTGCTTTCTAGAATCTCTAATACAGCAGGAAACTTGTGTGTGCTCAGAACAAAAGAACGTTTTTTCCTACACATATGGACCATATTTATTCCAACTCTTCTTCTGAAACTGATACAAAGCACTTGTCCTCTAACATCCAATGCTTGTCAGTTAAGATGAGAAACGTGTGAGTTTGTGAAGCTGTAGTTCGTTTGAGCTGTAAAGTTACTGCCCTTACCTGATTTGAAGTCTTGCTTGTAGGAAGTCTCAGAGCCTGGGATTTAACTCCATTTCTGAAATGAAACACACAGCATAGTTGTCATCCATTGATGACACTCTGCTTTAGAGCAAGAAGCACGCTCTTTCTTTCCAGAGTCACTAAGACAGCAGGAAACCTGAGTGTGATGAGAACAAAAGAACGGTGTTTTCTACACATACGGACCATATCTAGTCCAACTCTGCTTCTGAAACTGATACAAAGCACTGGTCTACTAACATCCAAAGCTTGTCAGTTAAGATGAGAAACGTGTGAGCTTCGTGAACGATGTAGGTCATTTGAGCTGAAAAGTGACAGCTTTACCTGAAACGAATTCTTGATTGTAGGAAGACACAGAGACTTGGATTTAACTCCATTTCTGAAGGGAAACACCCAGCATAGTTCTCATCCATGTATCACACTCTGCTTTAGAGCCAGAAGCACGCTCTTTTTTTCTAGATTCTCTAATACAGCAGGAAACGTGAGTGTGCTAAGAACAAATGAACGATGTTTGATACACTTACGGACCATATCTAGTCCAACTCTGCCTCTGAAATTGATACAAAGCACAGTTCCTCTAACATCCAATGCTTGTCATTTAAGAAGAGAAACGTGTGAGCTTTGTGAACGATGTAGTTCGTTTGAGCTGAAAAGTGACTGCCCTTACCTGAAACGAAGTAGTGCTTGTAGGAAGACACAGAGCCTGGGATTTAACTCCATTTCAGAAGGGAAACACGCAGCATAGTTCTCATCCATGGATCACACTCTGCTTTAGAGCAAGAAGCACGCTCTTGCTTTCTAGATTCTCTAATACAGCAGGAAACTTGAGTATACTCTGAACAAAAGAACAGTGTTTCCTACACATACAGACCATATCTAGTTCAACTCTGCTTCTGAAACTGAAACAAACCACAGGTCAAATAACATCCAATGCTTGTCAGTTAAGATGAGAAACGTGTGAACTTCATGAACGATGTAGTTCTTTTGAGCTGTAAAGTAACGCCCCTTACCTGAAACGAAGTCTTGTTTTTTAGGAAGACTCAGAGCCTGAGATTTAACTCCATTTCTGAAGTGAAACACACAGCAGAGTTCTCAATCATTGATCACACTCTGCTTTAGAGCAAGAAGCACGATCTAGCTTTCTAGAGTCTCTAAGACAGCAGGAAAAGAGAGTGTGCTGAAACAAAGAACGGTGTTTCCTACACATACGGACCATATCTATTCCAACTCTGCTTCTGAAAAGGATACAAAGCACTTGTCCTCTAACATCCGATGCTTGTCAGTTAAGATGAGAAACGTGTGAGTTCGTGAAAGATGTAGTTCGTTTGAGCTGAAAAGTGACTGCCCTTAATTGAAAGTAAGTCTTGCTTGTAGGAAGACACAGAGCCTGGAATTTAACTCCATTTCTGAAGGAAAACACACAGCAGAGTTCTAATCCATTGATCACACTTTGCTTTAGTGCAAGAAGCACGCTCTAGCTTTCTAGAGTCTCTAAGACAGCAGGAAACGTGAGTGTGCTGAGAACAAAAGGATGGTGTTTCCTACATATCCGGACCATATCTATTCCAACTCTGCTTCTGAAATTGATACAAAGCACTGGTCCTCTAACTTCCAATGCTTGTCAGTTAAGATGAGAAACATGTGAGCTTCGTGAACGATGTAGTTAGTTTGAGCTGAAAAGTGACTGCCCTTACTTGAAACGAATTCTTTTTTGTTGGAAGACGAAGAGCCTGGAATTTAACTCCATTTCTGAAGGGAAACACACAGCATAGTTCTCATCCATGGATCACACTCTGCTTTAGAGCAAGATGCACTCTCTTGCTTTCTAGAGTCTCTAAGACAGCAGGAAACATGAGTGTGCTGAGAACAAAACAACGATGTTTCCTACACATACGGACTATATCTAGTCCAACTCTGCCTCATAAACTGATACAAATCACAGGTCCTCTAACATCCAATGCTTGTCATTTAAGATGAGAAACTTGTGAGCTTCGTGAACGATGTAGTTCGTTTGAGCTGAAAGGTGACTGCCCTTACCTGAAATGAATTCTTGACTGTAGGAAGACACAGAGCCTGGGTTTTAACCCCATTTCCGATGGGAAACACACAGCATAGTTCTCATCCATGGATCACACTCTGCTTTAGAGCAAGAAGCATGCTCTTGGTTTCTAGATTCTCTAATACAGCAGGAAACGTGAGTGTGCTAAGAACAAATGAACGGTGTTTCCTATGCATATGGACCATATCTAGTCCAACTCTACTGCTGAAACTAATACAAAGCACTGGTCCTCTAACATCCATTGCTTGTCATTTAAGATGAGAAACATGTGAGCTTCGTGAAGTATGTAGTTAGTTTGAGCTGAAAAATGACTGCCATTACTTGAAACGAAGTCTTGCTTGTAGGAAGACACAGAGCCTGGGATTTAACTCCGTTTCAGAAGGGAAACACACAGCGTAGTTCTGATCCATGGATCACACTCTGCCACAGAGCAAGAAGCACGCTCTTGCTTTCTAGATTCTCTAATACAGCAGGAAACGTGGTTGAGCTCAGAACAACTGAACTGTGTTTTCTACACATAGGGACCATATCTAGTCCAACTCTGCTTGTGAAACTGAAACAAACCACAGGTCAACTAACATCCAATGCTTGTCAGTTAAGATGAGAAACGTGTGAGCTTGGTGAACGATGTAGTTCGTTTGAGCTGTAAAGTAACTGCCCTTACCTGAACGAATTCTTGTTTGTAGGAAGACTCAGAGCATGGGATTTAACTTCATTTCTGAATTGAAGCACACAGCAGAGTTCTCATCCATTGATCACACTCTGCTTTAGAGCAGGAAGCACGCTCTAGCTTTCTAGAGCCTCTAAGACAGCAGGAAACGTGAGTGTGCTGAGAACAAAAGAACGGTGTTTCCTACACATATGGACCATATCTAGTCCAACTCTGCTGCTGAAACTGATACAAAGCACTGGTCCTCTAACATCCAATGCTTGTCAGTTAAGATGAGAAACATATGAGCTTTGTGAACGATGTAGTTCTTTTGAGTTGAAAAGTGACTGCCCTTAATTGAAAGGAAGTCTTGCTTGTAGGAAGACACAGAGCCTGGGATTTAACTCCATTTCTGAAGTGAAACACACAGCAGAGTTCTCATATATAGATCACACTCTGCTTTAGAGCAAGAAGCACGCTCTTGCTTTCTAGAATCTCTACGGCACCAGGAAACATGAGTGTACTGAGAACAAAAGAACGGTGTTTTCTACACATAAGGACGATAGCTAGTCCAACTCTGCCTCTGAAATTGATACAAAGCACCGGTCCTCTAACATCCAATGCTTGTCACTTAAGATGAGAAACGTGTGAGCTTCGTGAACAATGTAGTTTGTTAGAGCTGAAAAGTGACTGCCCTTACCTGAAACGAATTAGTGCTTGTAGGAAGTCACAGAACCTGGGATTTAACTCCATTTCTGAAGGGAAACACACAGCATATTCCCATGCATTGATCACACTCTGCTTTAGAGCAAGAAGAACGCTCTTGCTTTCTAGAATCTCTAATACAGCAGGAAACTTCAGTGTGCTCAGAACAAAAGAACGGTGTTTCCTACACTTACAGACTATATCTAGTCCAACTCTGCTGCTGAAACTGATACAAAGCACTGGTCCTCTAACATCCAATGCTTGTCATTTAAGATGATAAACGTGTGAGCTTCGTGAACGATGTAGTTAGTTTGAGCTGAAAAGTGACTGTCCTTACTTGAAACGAAGTCTTGCTTGTAGGAAGACACAGAGCCTGGAATATAACTCCACTTCTGAAGGGAAACTAACAGCATAGTTTTCATCCATGGATCACACTCTGCTTTAGAGAAAGAAGCACGCTCTTGTTTTCTAGATTGTCTAATACAGCAGGATACGTGACTGTGCTAAGAACAAATGAACGGTGTTTCCTATACATACAGACCATATCTAGTCCCACTCTGCTGCTGAAACTGATACAAAGCACTGGTCCTCTAACATCAAATGCTTGTCAGTTAAGATGAGAAACATGTGAGCTTCTTGCATGATGTAGTTAGTTTGAGCTGAAAAGTGACTGCCCTTACCTGAAACGAAGTAGTGCTTGTAGGCAGACACAGAGCCTGGGATTTAACTCCATTTCAGAAAGGAAACACACAGCATAGTTCTCATCAATGGATCACACTCTGCTTTAGAGTAAGAAGCACGCTCTTGTATTCTAGAGTCTCTAAGACAGCAGGAAACATGAGTGTGCTGAGAACAAAAGAACTGTGTTTCCTACACATACAGACCATATCTAGTGCAACCCTGCCTCTTAAATTGATACAAAGCACAGGTCCTCTAACATCCAATTCTTCTCAGTTAAGATGAGAAACGTGTGAGCTTCATGAACGATGTAGTTCGTTTGAGCTTTAAAGTGACTGCCCTACCTGAAACGAAGGCTTGATTGTAGGAAAACACAGAGAATGGGATTTAACTCCATTTCTGAAGGGGACCACACAGCAGAGTTCTCATCAATGGATCACACTCTGCTGTAGAGCAAGAAGCACACTCTTGCTTTCTAGATTCTCTAAGACAGCAGGAAGCATGAGTGTGCTGAGAACAAAAGAACGGTGTTCCCTACACATATGGACCATATCTAGTCCAACTCTGCATCTTAAATTGATACAAAGCACAGGTCCTCTAACATCCAATGCTTGTCAGTTAAGATGAGAAACGTGTGAGCTTCATGAACAATGTAGGTATTTGAGCTGAAAAGTGACAGCTTTACCTGAAACGAATCCTTGATTGTAGGAAGACACAGAGACTGCTATTTAACTCCATTTCTGAAGGGAAACACCCAGCATAGTTCTCATCCATGTATCACACTCTGCTTTAGAGCCAGAAGCACGCTGTTTTTTTCTAGATTCTCTAATACAGCAGGAAACCTGAGTATGCTAAGAACAAATGAACGGTGTTTCCTATACATATGGACCATATCTAGTCCAACTCTACTGCTGAAACTAATACAAAGCACTGGTCCTCTAACATCCAATGCTTGTCACTTAAGATGAGAAACATGTGAGCTTCGTGAAGGATGTAGTTTGTTTGAGCTGAAAAGTGACTGCCCTTACTTGAAATGTAGTCTTGCTTGTAGGAAGACACAGAGCCTGGAATTTAACTCCATTTCTGAAGGGAAACACACAGCATAGTTCTCATCCATGGATCACACTCTGCTTTAGAGCAAGAAGCACGCTCTTGCTTTCTAGAGTCTCTAAGACACCAGGAAACATGAGTGTGCTGGGAACAAAAGAACGGTGTTTCCTACACATACGGTCCATATCTAGTCCAACTCTGCCTCTTAAATTGATACAAAGCACAGGTCCTCCTGCATCCAATGCTTGTCAGTTAAGATGAGAAAAGTGTGAGCTTCGTGAACGATGTAGGTCATTTGAGCTGAAAAGTGACAGCTTTACCTTAAACGAATTCTTGATTGTAGGAAGACACAGAGACTGGGATTTAACTCCACTTCTGAAGGGAAACATCCAGCATAGTTCTCTTCGATGGATCACACTCTGCTTTAGAGCAAGAAGCACACTCTTACTTTCTAAAGTCTCTAAGACAGCAGGAAACGTGAGTGTGCTAAGAACAAATGAATGATGTTTCCTACACATACGGACCATATCTAGTCCAACTCTGACTCTGAAATTGATACAAAGCTCAGTTCCTCTAACATCCAATGCTTGTCATTTCAGATGAGAAACGTGTGAGGTTTGTGAATGATGTAGTTCATTTGAGCTGAAATGTGACTGCCCTTTCCTGAAACGAAGTAGTGCTTGTAGGAAGACACAGAGCCTGGGATTTAACTCCATTTCAGAAGGGAAACACACAGCATAGTTCTCATCCATGGATCACACTCTGCTTTATAGCAAGAAGAACGCTCTTGCTTTCTACAATCTCTAATACAGCAGGAAACTTCAGTGTGCTCAGAACAAAAGAACGGTGTTTCCTACATATACAGACCATCTCAAGTTCAACCCTGCTTCTGAAACTGAAACAAACCACAGGACCTCTAACATCCAATGCTTGTCATTTAAGATTTGAAACGTGTGAGCTTGTGAACGATGTAGTTCTTTTAGCTAAAAAGTGACTGCCCTTACTTGAAACGAAGTCTTGATTGTAGGAAGACACAGAGACTGGATTTTAACACCATTTCTGAAGGGAAACACACAGCATAGTTCTCATCCATGGATCACACTCTGCTTTAGAGCAAGAAGCACGCTCTTGGTTTCTAGATTCTCTAATACAGCAGGAAACGTGAGTGTGCTAAGAACAAGTGAACGATGTTTCCTACACATACAGACCATATCTAGTGCAACTCTGCCACTGTAATTGATACAACGCACAGTTCCTATAACATCCAATGCTTGTCATTAAAGGTGAGAAACGTGCAGCTTTGTGCACGATGTAGTTAGTATGAGCTGAAAAGTGACTGCCCTTACCTGAAACGAAGTCTTGTTTTTTAGGAAGACTCAGGGTCTGAGATTTAACTCCATTTCTGAAGTGAAACACACAGCAGAGTTCTCATTCAATGATCACACTCTGCTTTAGAGCAAGAAGCACGCTCCTGCTTTCTAGAGTCTCTAAGACAGCAGGAAAAGTGAGTGTGCTGAGAACAAAAGAACGTTGTTTCCTACACATATGGACCATATCTATTCCAACTCTGCTTCTTAAACTGATACAAAGCACTTGTCCTCTAACATCCAATGTTTGTCAGTTAAGATGAGAAACGTGTGAGTTTGTGAAGCTGTAGTTCGTTTGAGCTGTAAAGTTACTGCCCTTACCTGATTTGAAGTCTTGCTTGTAGGAAGTCTCAGAGCCTGGGATTTAACTCCATTTCTGAAATGAAACACACAGCATAGTTGTCATCCATTGATGACACTCTGCTTTAGAGCAAGAAGCACGCTCTTGCTTTCCAGAGTCACTAAGACAGCAGGAAACCTGAGTGTGATGAGAACAAAAGAACGGTGTTTTCTACACATACGGACCATATCTAGTCCAACTCTGCTTCTGAAACTGATACAAAGCACTGGTCTACTAACATCCAATGCTTGTCAGTTTAGATGAGAAACGTGTGAGCTTCCTGAATGATGTAGGTCATTTGAGCTGAAAAGTGACAGCTTTACCTGAAACGAATTCTTGATTGTAGGAAGACACAGAGACTTGGATTTAACTCCATTTCTGAAGGGAAACACCCAGCATACTTCTCATCCATGTATCACACTCTGCTTTAGAGCCAGAAGCACGCTCTTTTTTTTCTAGATTCTCTAAAACAGCAGGAAACGTGAGTGTGCTAAGAACAAATGAACGATGTTTCCTACACATACGGACCATATCTAGTCCAACTCTGACTCTGAAATTGATACAAAGCTCAGTTCCTCTAACATCCAATGCTTGTCATTTAAGATGAGAAACGTGTGAGCTTTGTGAACGATGTAGTTCGTTTGAGCTGAAAAGTGACTGCCCTTACCTGAACCGAGGTAGTGCTTGTAAGAAGACACAGAGCCTTTGATTTAACTCCATTTCAGAAGGGAAACACACAGCATAGTTCTCATCCATGGATCACACTCTGCTTTAGAGCAAGAAGAACGCACTTGCTTTCTAGCATCTCTAATACAGCAGGAAACTTGAGTGTGCTCAGAACAAAAGAACGGTGTTTCCTACACATGCAGACCATATCTAGTACAACTCTGCTTCTGAAACTGAAACAAACCACAGGGCCTCTAACATCCAATGCCTGTCAGTTAAGATGAGAAACATGTGAGCTTCGTGAAGGATGTAGTTAGTTTGAGCTGAAAAGTGACTGCCCTTACTTGAAATGTAGTCTTGCTTGTAGGAAGACACAGAGCCTGGAATTTAACTCCATTTCTGAAGGGAAACACACAGCATAGTTCTCATCCATGGATCACACTCTGCTTTAGAGCAAGAAGCACGCTCTTGCTTTCTAGAGTCTCTAAGACACCAGGAACCATGAGTGTGCTGGGAACAAAAGAACAGTGTTTCCTACACATACGGTCCATATCTAGTCCAACTCTGCCTCTTAAATTGATACAAAGCACAGGTCCTCCTGCATCCAATGCTTGTCAGTTAAGATGAGAAACGTGTGAGCTTCGTGAACGATGTAGGTCATTTGAGCTGAAAAGTGACAGCTTTACCTGAAAGGAATTCTTGATTGTAGGAAGACACAGAGACTGGGATTTAACTCCATCTCTGAAGGGAAACACCCAGCATAGTTCTCTTCGATGGATCAAACTCTGCTTTAGAGCAAGAAGCACGCTCTTGCTTTCTAGATTCTCTAATACAGCAGGAAACGTGAGTGTGCTAAGAACAAATGAAGGATGTTTCCTACACATACGGACCCTATTTACTCCAACTCTGACTCTGAAATTGATACAAAGCACATGTCCTCTAACATGCAATGGTTGTCAGTTAGGATGCAAAACGTGTGAGCTTTGTGAATGATGTAGTACGTTTGAGCTGAAAAGTGACTGCCCTTACCTGAAACGAAGTAGTGCTTGTAGGAAGACACAGAGCCTGGGATTTAACTCCATTTCAGAAGAGAAACACGCAGCTTAGTTCTCATCCATGGATCACACTCTGCTTTAGAGCAAGAAGAAACCTCTTGCTTTCTAGAATCTCTAATAGAGCAGGAAACTTGAGTGTGCTCAGAACAAAAGAGCGGTGTTTCCTACACATACAGACCATATCTAGTTCAACTCTGCTTCTGAAACTGAAACAAACCACAGGTCCTCTAACATCCAATGCTTGTCAGTGAAGATGAGAAACGTGTGAGCTTTGTGAATGATGTAGTTCGTTTGAGCTGTAAAGTAACGGCCCTTACCTGAAACGAAGTCTGGTTTTTTAGGAAGACTCAGAGCCTGAGATTTAACTCCATTTCTGAAGTGAAACACACAGCAGAGTTCTCATTCATTGATCAAACTCTGCTTTAGAGCAAGAAGCACGCTCTAGCTTTCTAGAGTCTCTAAGACAGAAGGAAACGTGAGTGTGCTGAGAACAAAAGAACGTTGATTCCTACACATATGGACCATATTTATTCCAACTCTTCTTCTGAAACTGATACAAAGCACTTGTCCTCTAACATCCAATGCTTGTCACTTAAGATGAGAAACGTGTGAGTTTGTGAAGTTGTAGTTCCTTTGAGCTGTAAAGTTACTGCCCTTACCTGATTCGAAGTCTTGCTTGTAGGAAGACTCAGAGCCTGGGTTTTAACTCCATTTCTGAAGTGTAACACACAGCATAGTTCTCATCCATTGATGACAATCTGCTTTAGAGCAAGAAGCACGCTCTTGCTTTCCAGAGTCACTAAGAGAGCAGGAAACCTGAGTGAGATGAGAACAAAAGAACGGTGTTTTCTACACATACGGACCATATCTAGTCCAACTCTGCTTCTGAAACTGATACAAAGCACTGGTCCTCTATCATGCAATGCTTGTCAGTTAAGATGAGAAACGTGTGAGCTTTGTGAACCATGTAGTTCATTTGTGCTGAAAAGTGACTGCCCTTACCTGAAACGAAGTAGTGCTTGTAGGAAGACACAGAGCCTGTGATTGAACTCCATTTCAGAATGGAAACACACAGCATAGTTCTCATCCATGGATCACACTCTGCTTTAGAGCAAGAAGAACGCTCTTGCATTCTAGAATCTCTAATACAGCAGGAAACTTGAGTGTGCTCCAAACAAAAGAACGGTGTTTTCTACACATATGGACCATATCTATTCCAACTCTGCTTCTTAAACTGATACAAAGCACTTGTCCTCTAAAATCCAATGCTTGTCAGTTAAGATGAGCAACGTGTGAGTTTGTGAAGCTGTAGTTCGTTTGAGCTGTAAAGTTACTGCCCTTACCTGATTTGAAGTCTTGCTTGTAGGAAGACTCAGAGCCTGGGATTTAACTCCATTTCTGAAATGAAACACACAGCATAGTTGTCATCCATTGATGACACTCTGCTTTAGAGCAAGAAGCACGCTCTTGCTTTCCAGAGTCACTAAGACATCAGGAAACCTGAGTGTGATGAGAACAAAAGAACGGTGTTTTCTACACATACGGACCATATCTAGTCCAACTCTACTTCTGAAACTGATACAAAGTACGGGTCCTCTAACATGCAATGCTTGTCAGTTAAGATGAGAAACGTGTGAGCTTTGTGAACGATGTAGTTCGTTTGAGCTGAAAAGTGACTGCCCTTACCTGAACGAAGTTGTGCTTGTAGGAAGATACAGAGCCTGGGATTGAACTCCATTTCAGAATGGAAACACACACCATAGTTCTCATCCATGGATCACACTCTGCTTTAGAGCAAGAAGCACGCTCTTGCTTTCTAGAATCTCTAATACAGCAGGAAACTTGAGTATGCTCCGAACAAAAGAACAGTGTTTCCGACACATACAGACCATATCTAGTTCAACTCTGATTCTGAAACTGAAACAAACCACAGGTCTACTAACATCCAATGCTTGTCAGTTAAGATGAGAAACGTGTGAGCTTCGTGAACGATGTAGGTCATTTGAGCTGAAAAGTGACAGCTTTACCTGAAACGAATTCTTGATTGTAGGAAGACACAGAGACTGGAATTTAAATCCATTTCTGAAGGGAAACACCAAGCATAGTTCTCATCCATGGATCACACTCTGCTTTAGCGCCAGAAGCACGCTCTTGCTTTCTAGATTCTCTAATACAGCAGGAAACGTGAGTGTGCTAAGAACAAATGAGCGATGTTTCCTACACTTACGGACCATATCTAGTCCAACTCTGCCTCTGAAATTGATACAAAGCACAGTTCCTCTAACATCCAATGCTTGTCATTTAAGATGAGAAACGTGTGAGCTTTGTGAACGATGTAGTTTGTTTGAGCTGAAAAGTGACTGCCCTTACCTGAAACGAAGTAGTGCTTGTAAGAAGACACAGAACCTTGATTTAACTCCATTTCAGAAGGGAAACACACAGCATAGTTCTCATCCATGGATCACACTCTGCTTTAGAGCAAGAAGAACGCACTTGCTTTCTAGAATCTCTAATACAGCAGGAAACTTGAGTGTGCTCAGAACAAAAGTACGGTGTTTCCTACACATACAGACCATATCTAGTTCAACTCTACTTCTGAAACTGAAACAAACCACAGGTCCTCTAACATCCAATGCTTGTCAGTTAAGATGAGAAACGTGTTAGCTTTGTGAACGATGTAGTTCGTTTGAGCTGTAAAGTAACGGCCCTTACATGAAACGAAGTCTTGTTTTTTAGGAAGACTCAGAGCTTGAGAAATAACTCCATTTCTGAAGTGAATCACACAGCAGAGTTCTCATTCATTAATCAAACTCTGCTTTAGAGCAAGAAGCACGCTCTAGCTTTCTAGAGTCTCTAAGCCAGCAGGAAACGTGAGTGTGCTGAGAAGAAAAGAACGTTGTTTCATACACATATGGACCATATTTATTCCAACTCTTCTTCTGAAACTGATACAAAGCACTTGTCCTCTAACATCCAATGCTTATCATTGAAGATGAGAAACGTGTGAGTTTGTGAAGTTGTAGTTCATTTGAGCTGTAAAGTTACTGCCCTTACCTGATTTGAAGTCTTGCTTGTAGGAAGACGAAGAGCAAGGGATTTAACTCCATTTCTGAAGTGAAACACACAGCAGAGTTCTCATCCATTGATGACACTCTGCATTAGAGCAAGAAGCACGCTCTTGCTTTCCAGAGTCACTAAGAGAGCAGGAAACATGAGTGTGATGAGAACAAAAGAATAGTGTTTACTACACATACGGACCATATCTAGGCCAACTCTACTGCTGAAACTGATACAAAGCACTGGTCATCTAACATCTGATGCTTGTCAGTTAAGATGAGAAACGTGTGAGCTTCGTGAACGATGTAGTTCGTTTGAGCTGAAAAGTGACTGCCCTTAATTGAAAGTAAGTCTTGCTTGTAGGAAGACACAGAGCCTGGAATTAAACTCCATTTCTGAAGGAAAGCACACAGCAGAGTTCTCATCCATGGATCACACTCTGCTTTAGAGCAAGAAGCACGCTCTTGCTTTCCAGAGTCACTAAGACAGCAGGAAACCTGAGTATGATGAGAACAAAAGAACGGTGTTTCCTACACATACGGACTATATCTAGTCCAACTCTGCTTCTGAAACTGATACAAAGCACTGGTCCTCTAACATGCAATGGTTGTCAGTTAGGATGCAAAACGTGTGAGCTTTGTGAAAGATGTAGTTCGTTTGAGCTGAAAAGTGACTGCCCTTACCTGAAACGAAGTAGTGCTTGTAGGAAGACACAGAGCCTGGGATTGAACTCCATTTCAGAATGGAAACACACAGCATAGTTCTTATCCATGGATCACACTCTGCTGAAGAGCAAGAAGCACCCTCTTGCTTTCTAGAGTCTCTAAGACAGCAGGAAACATGAGTGTGCTGAGAACAAAAGAACGGTGTTCCCTACACATACGGACCATATCTAGTCCAACTCTGCATCTTAAATTGATACAAAGCATAGGTGCTCTAAAATCCAGTGCTTGTCATTTCAGATGAGAAACGTGTGAGCTTCGTGATCGATGTAGGTCATTTGAGCTGAAAAGTGACAGCTTTACATGAAACGAATTCTTGATTGTAGGAAGACACAGATATTGGGATTTAACTCCATTTCTGAAGGGAAACACCCAGCATAGTTCTCATCCATGGATCACACTCTGCTTTAGAGCAAGAAGCACGCTCTTGCTTTCTAGATTCTCTAATACAGCAGGAAACTTGAGTGTGCTCAGAACAAAAGAGCGGTGTTTCCTACACATACAGACCATATCTAGTTCACCTCTGCTTCTGAAACTGAAACAAACCACAGGTCCTCTAACATCCAATGCTTGTCAGTTAAGATGAGAAATGTGTGAGCTTTGTGAACGATGTAGTTCATTTGAGCTGTAAAGTAACGGCCCTTACCTGAAACGAAGTCTTGTTTTTTAGGAAGACTCAGAGCCTGAGATTTAACTCCATTTCTGAAGTGAAACACACGGCAGAGTTCTCATTCATTGATCAAACTCTGCTTTAGAGCAAGAAGCACGCTCTAGCTTTCTAGAGTCTCTAAGACAGAAGGAAACGTGAGTGTGGTAAGAAGTAAAGAACGTTGTTTCCTACACATATGGACAATATTTATTCCAATTCTTCTTCTGAAACTGATACAAAGCACTTGTCCTCTAACATCCAATGCTTGTCAGTTAAGATGAGAAACGTGTGAGTTTGTGAAGTTGTAGTTCGTTTGAGCTGTAAAGTTACTGCCCATAGCTGATTCGAAGTCTTGCTTGTAGGAAGACTCAGACCCTGTGTTTTAACTCCATTTCTGAAGTGTAACACACATCATAGTTCTCATCCAGTGATGACAATCTGCTTTAGAGCAAGAAGCACGCTCTTGCTTTCCAGAGTCACTAAGACAGCAGGAAACCTGAGTGAGATGAGAACAAAAGACCGGTGTTTTCTACACATACGGACCATATCTAGTCCAACTCTGCTTCTGAAACTCATACAAAGCACTGGTCCTCTAACATGCAATGCTTGTCAGTTAAGATGAGAAACGTGTGAGCTTTGCGAACCATGTAGTTCGTTTGAGCTGAAAAGTGACTGCCCTTACCTGAAACGAAGTAGTGCTTGTAGGAATACACAGAGCCTGGGATTGAACTCCATTTCAGAATGGAAACACAGAGCATAGTTCTCATCCATGGATCACACTCTGCTTTAGAGCAAGAAGCAAGCTCTTGCTTTCTAGAATCTCTAAAAGAGCAGGAAACTTGAGTATGCTCTGAACAAAAGAACAGTGTTTCCTACACATACAGACCATACCTAGTTCAACTCTGATTCTGAAACTGAAACAAACCACAGGACAACTAACATCCAATGCTTGTCAGTTAAGATGAGAAACGTGTGAACTTCATGAACGATGTAGTTCTTTTGAGCTGTAAAGTAACGGCCCTTACCTGAAACGTAGTCTTGTTTTTTAGGAAGACTCAGAGCCTGAGATTTAACTCCATTTCTGAAGTGAAACACACAGCAGAGTTCTCATTCATTGATCACACTCTGCTTTAAAGCAAGAAGCACGCTCTAGCTTTCTAGAGTCTCTAAGACAGCAGGAAAAGAGAGTGTGCTGAAACAAAAGAACGGTGTTTCCTACACATATGGACCATATCTATTCTAACTCTGCTTCTGAAACTGACACAAAGCACTGGTCCTCTAACATGCAATGCTTGTCAGTTAAGATGAGAAACGTGTGAGCTTCGTGAACCATGTAGTTCGTTTGTGCTGAAAAGTGACTGCCCTTACCTGAAACGAAGTAGTGCTTGTAGGAAGACACAGAGCCTGTGATTGAACTCCATTTCAGAATGGAAACACACAGCATAGTTCTCATCCATGGATCACACTCTGCTTTAGAGCAAGAAGAACGCTCTTGCGTTCTAGAATCTCTAATACAGCAGGAAACTTGAGTGTGCTCCGAACAAAAGAACGGTGTTTCCTACACATACAGACCATATCTAGTTCAACTCTGCTTCTGAAACTGAAATAAACCACAGGTCCTCTAACATCCAATGCTTGTCAGTTAAGATGAGAAATGTGTGAGCTTTGTGAACGATGTAGTTCATTTGAGCTGTAAAGTAACGGCCCTTACCTGAAACCAAGTCTTGTTTTTTAGGAAGACTCAGAGCCTGAGATTTAACTCCATTTCTGAAGTGAAACACACAGCAGAGTTCTCATTCATTGATCACACTCTGCTTTAGAGCAAGAATCACGCTCTTGCTTTCTAGAGTCTCTAAGACAGCAGGAAACATGAGTGTGCTGAGAACAAAAGAACGGTGTTTCCTACACATACGGACCATATCTAGTCCAACTCTGCCTCTTAAACTGATACAAAGCACAGGTCCTCTAACATCCAATGCTTGTCAGTTAAGATGAGAAACGTGTTAGCTTTGTGAACGATGTAGTTCGTTTGAGCTGTAAAGTAACGGCCCTTACATGAAACGAAGTCTTGTTTTTTAGGAAGACTCAGAGCTTGAGAAATAACTCCATTTCTGAAGTGAATCACACAGCAGAGTTCTCATTCATTAATCAAACTCTGCTTTAGAGCAAGAAGCACGCTCTAGCTTTCTAGAGTCTCTAAGCCAGCAGGAAACGTGAGTGTGCTGAGAAGAAAAGAACGTTGTTTCATACACATATGGACCATATTTATTCCAACTCTTCTTCTGAAACTGATACAAAGCACTTGTCCTCTAACATCCAATGCTTATCATTGAAGATGAGAAACGTGTGAGTTTGTGAAGTTGTAGTTCATTTGAGCTGTAAAGTTACTGCCCTTACCTGATTTGAAGTCTTGCTTGTAGGAAGACGAAGAGCAAGGGATTTAACTCCATTTCTGAAGTGAAACACACAGCAGAGTTCTCATCCATTGATGACACTCTGCATTAGAGCAAGAAGCACGCTCTTGCTTTCCAGAGTCACTAAGAGAGCAGGAAACATGAGTGTGATGAGAACAAAAGAATAGTGTTTACTACACATACGGACCATATCTAGGCCAACTCTACTGCTGAAACTGATACAAAGCACTGGTCATCTAACATCTGATGCTTGTCAGTTAAGATGAGAAACGTGTGAGCTTCGTGAACGATGTAGTTCGTTTGAGCTGAAAAGTGACTGCCCTTAATTGAAAGTAAGTCTTGCTTGTAGGAAGACACAGAGCCTGGAATTAAACTCCATTTCTGAAGGAAAGCACACAGCAGAGTTCTCATCCATGGATCACACTCTGCTTTAGAGCAAGAAGCACGCTCTTGCTTTCCAGAGTCACTAAGACAGCAGGAAACCTGAGTATGATGAGAACAAAAGAACGGTGTTTCCTACACATACGGACTATATCTAGTCCAACTCTGCTTCTGAAACTGATACAAAGCACTGGTCCTCTAACATGCAATGGTTGTCAGTTAGGATGCAAAACGTGTGAGCTTTGTGAAAGATGTAGTTCGTTTGAGCTGAAAAGTGACTGCCCTTACCTGAAACGAAGTAGTGCTTGTAGGAAGACACAGAGCCTGGGATTGAACTCCATTTCAGAATGGAAACACACAGCATAGTTCTTATCCATGGATCACACTCTGCTGAAGAGCAAGAAGCACCCTCTTGCTTTCTAGAGTCTCTAAGACAGCAGGAAACATGAGTGTGCTGAGAACAAAAGAACGGTGTTCCCTACACATACGGACCATATCTAGTCCAACTCTGCATCTTAAATTGATACAAAGCATAGGTGCTCTAAAATCCAGTGCTTGTCATTTCAGATGAGAAACGTGTGAGCTTCGTGATCGATGTAGGTCATTTGAGCTGAAAAGTGACAGCTTTACATGAAACGAATTCTTGATTGTAGGAAGACACAGATATTGGGATTTAACTCCATTTCTGAAGGGAAACACCCAGCATAGTTCTCATCCATGGATCACACTCTGCTTTAGAGCAAGAAGCACGCTCTTGCTTTCTAGATTCTCTAATACAGCAGGAAACTTGAGTGTGCTCAGAACAAAAGAGCGGTGTTTCCTACACATACAGACCATATCTAGTTCACCTCTGCTTCTGAAACTGAAACAAACCACAGGTCCTCTAACATCCAATGCTTGTCAGTTAAGATGAGAAATGTGTGAGCTTTGTGAACGATGTAGTTCATTTGAGCTGTAAAGTAACGGCCCTTACCTGAAACGAAGTCTTGTTTTTTAGGAAGACTCAGAGCCTGAGATTTAACTCCATTTCTGAAGTGAAACACACGGCAGAGTTCTCATTCATTGATCAAACTCTGCTTTAGAGCAAGAAGCACGCTCTAGCTTTCTAGAGTCTCTAAGACAGAAGGAAACGTGAGTGTGGTAAGAAGTAAAGAACGTTGTTTCCTACACATATGGACAATATTTATTCCAATTCTTCTTCTGAAACTGATACAAAGCACTTGTCCTCTAACATCCAATGCTTGTCAGTTAAGATGAGAAACGTGTGAGTTTGTGAAGTTGTAGTTCGTTTGAGCTGTAAAGTTACTGCCCATAGCTGATTCGAAGTCTTGCTTGTAGGAAGACTCAGACCCTGTGTTTTAACTCCATTTCTGAAGTGTAACACACATCATAGTTCTCATCCAGTGATGACAATCTGCTTTAGAGCAAGAAGCACGCTCTTGCTTTCCAGAGTCACTAAGACAGCAGGAAACCTGAGTGAGATGAGAACAAAAGACCGGTGTTTTCTACACATACGGACCATATCTAGTCCAACTCTGCTTCTGAAACTCATACAAAGCACTGGTCCTCTAACATGCAATGCTTGTCAGTTAAGATGAGAAACGTGTGAGCTTTGCGAACCATGTAGTTCGTTTGAGCTGAAAAGTGACTGCCCTTACCTGAAACGAAGTAGTGCTTGTAGGAATACACAGAGCCTGGGATTGAACTCCATTTCAGAATGGAAACACAGAGCATAGTTCTCATCCATGGATCACACTCTGCTTTAGAGCAAGAAGCAAGCTCTTGCTTTCTAGAATCTCTAAAAGAGCAGGAAACTTGAGTATGCTCTGAACAAAAGAACAGTGTTTCCTACACATACAGACCATACCTAGTTCAACTCTGATTCTGAAACTGAAACAAACCACAGGACAACTAACATCCAATGCTTGTCAGTTAAGATGAGAAACGTGTGAACTTCATGAACGATGTAGTTCTTTTGAGCTGTAAAGTAACGGCCCTTACCTGAAACGTAGTCTTGTTTTTTAGGAAGACTCAGAGCCTGAGATTTAACTCCATTTCTGAAGTGAAACACACAGCAGAGTTCTCATTCATTGATCACACTCTGCTTTAAAGCAAGAAGCACGCTCTAGCTTTCTAGAGTCTCTAAGACAGCAGGAAAAGAGAGTGTGCTGAAACAAAAGAACGGTGTTTCCTACACATATGGACCATATCTATTCTAACTCTGCTTCTGAAACTGACACAAAGCACTGGTCCTCTAACATGCAATGCTTGTCAGTTAAGATGAGAAACGTGTGAGCTTCGTGAACCATGTAGTTCGTTTGTGCTGAAAAGTGACTGCCCTTACCTGAAACGAAGTAGTGCTTGTAGGAAGACACAGAGCCTGTGATTGAACTCCATTTCAGAATGGAAACACACAGCATAGTTCTCATCCATGGATCACACTCTGCTTTAGAGCAAGAAGAACGCTCTTGCGTTCTAGAATCTCTAATACAGCAGGAAACTTGAGTGTGCTCCGAACAAAAGAACGGTGTTTCCTACACATACAGACCATATCTAGTTCAACTCTGCTTCTGAAACTGAAATAAACCACAGGTCCTCTAACATCCAATGCTTGTCAGTTAAGATGAGAAATGTGTGAGCTTTGTGAACGATGTAGTTCATTTGAGCTGTAAAGTAACGGCCCTTACCTGAAACCAAGTCTTGTTTTTTAGGAAGACTCAGAGCCTGAGATTTAACTCCATTTCTGAAGTGAAACACACAGCAGAGTTCTCATTCATTGATCACACTCTGCTTTAGAGCAAGAATCACGCTCTTGCTTTCTAGAGTCTCTAAGACAGCAGGAAACATGAGTGTGCTGAGAACAAAAGAACGGTGTTTCCTACACATACGGACCATATCTAGTCCAACTCTGCCTCTTAAACTGATACAAAGCACAGGTCCTCTAACATCCAATGCTTGTCAGTTAAGATGAGAAACGTGTTAGCTTTGTGAACGATGTAGTTCGTTTGAGCTGTAAAGTAACGGCCCTTACATGAAACGAAGTCTTGTTTTTTAGGAAGACTCAGAGCTTGAGAAATAACTCCATTTCTGAAGTGAATCACACAGCAGAGTTCTCATTCATTAATCAAACTCTGCTTTAGAGCAAGAAGCACGCTCTAGCTTTCTAGAGTCTCTAAGCCAGCAGGAAACGTGAGTGTGCTGAGAAGAAAAGAACGTTGTTTCATACACATATGGACCATATTTATTCCAACTCTTCTTCTGAAACTGATACAAAGCACTTGTCCTCTAACATCCAATGCTTATCATTGAAGATGAGAAACGTGTGAGTTTGTGAAGTTGTAGTTCATTTGAGCTGTAAAGTTACTGCCCTTACCTGATTTGAAGTCTTGCTTGTAGGAAGACGAAGAGCAAGGGATTTAACTCCATTTCTGAAGTGAAACACACAGCAGAGTTCTCATCCATTGATGACACTCTGCATTAGAGCAAGAAGCACGCTCTTGCTTTCCAGAGTCACTAAGAGAGCAGGAAACATGAGTGTGATGAGAACAAAAGAATAGTGTTTACTACACATACGGACCATATCTAGGCCAACTCTACTGCTGAAACTGATACAAAGCACTGGTCATCTAACATCTGATGCTTGTCAGTTAAGATGAGAAACGTGTGAGCTTCGTGAACGATGTAGTTCGTTTGAGCTGAAAAGTGACTGCCCTTAATTGAAAGTAAGTCTTGCTTGTAGGAAGACACAGAGCCTGGAATTAAACTCCATTTCTGAAGGAAAGCACACAGCAGAGTTCTCATCCATGGATCACACTCTGCTTTAGAGCAAGAAGCACGCTCTTGCTTTCCAGAGTCACTAAGACAGCAGGAAACCTGAGTATGATGAGAACAAAAGAACGGTGTTTCCTACACATACGGACTATATCTAGTCCAACTCTGCTTCTGAAACTGATACAAAGCACTGGTCCTCTAACATGCAATGGTTGTCAGTTAGGATGCAAAACGTGTGAGCTTTGTGAAAGATGTAGTTCGTTTGAGCTGAAAAGTGACTGCCCTTACCTGAAACGAAGTAGTGCTTGTAGGAAGACACAGAGCCTGGGATTGAACTCCATTTCAGAATGGAAACACACAGCATAGTTCTTATCCATGGATCACACTCTGCTGAAGAGCAAGAAGCACCCTCTTGCTTTCTAGAGTCTCTAAGACAGCAGGAAACATGAGTGTGCTGAGAACAAAAGAACGGTGTTCCCTACACATACGGACCATATCTAGTCCAACTCTGCATCTTAAATTGATACAAAGCATAGGTGCTCTAAAATCCAGTGCTTGTCATTTCAGATGAGAAACGTGTGAGCTTCGTGATCGATGTAGGTCATTTGAGCTGAAAAGTGACAGCTTTACATGAAACGAATTCTTGATTGTAGGAAGACACAGATATTGGGATTTAACTCCATTTCTGAAGGGAAACACCCAGCATAGTTCTCATCCATGGATCACACTCTGCTTTAGAGCAAGAAGCACGCTCTTGCTTTCTAGATTCTCTAATACAGCAGGAAACTTGAGTGTGCTCAGAACAAAAGAGCGGTGTTTCCTACACATACAGACCATATCTAGTTCACCTCTGCTTCTGAAACTGAAACAAACCACAGGTCCTCTAACATCCAATGCTTGTCAGTTAAGATGAGAAATGTGTGAGCTTTGTGAACGATGTAGTTCATTTGAGCTGTAAAGTAACGGCCCTTACCTGAAACGAAGTCTTGTTTTTTAGGAAGACTCAGAGCCTGAGATTTAACTCCATTTCTGAAGTGAAACACACGGCAGAGTTCTCATTCATTGATCAAACTCTGCTTTAGAGCAAGAAGCACGCTCTAGCTTTCTAGAGTCTCTAAGACAGAAGGAAACGTGAGTGTGGTAAGAAGTAAAGAACGTTGTTTCCTACACATATGGACAATATTTATTCCAATTCTTCTTCTGAAACTGATACAAAGCACTTGTCCTCTAACATCCAATGCTTGTCAGTTAAGATGAGAAACGTGTGAGTTTGTGAAGTTGTAGTTCGTTTGAGCTGTAAAGTTACTGCCCATACCTGATTCGAAGTCTTGCTTGTAGGAAGACTCAGACCCTGTGTTTTAACTCCATTTCTGAAGTGTAACACACATCATAGTTCTCATCCAGTGATGACAATCTGCTTTAGAGCAAGAAGCACGCTCTTGCTTTCCAGAGTCACTAAGACAGCAGGAAACCTGAGTGAGATGAGAACAAAAGACCGGTGTTTTCTACACATACGGACCATATCTAGTCCAACTCTGCTTCTGAAACTCATACAAAGCACTGGTCCTCTAACATGCAATGCTTGTCAGTTAAGATGAGAAACGTGTGAGCTTTGCGAACCATGTAGTTCGTTTGAGCTGAAAAGTGACTGCCCTTACCTGAAACGAAGTAGTGCTTGTAGGAATACACAGAGCCTGGGATTGAACTCCATTTCAGAATGGAAACACAGAGCATAGTTCTCATCCATGGATCACACTCTGCTTTAGAGCAAGAAGCAAGCTCTTGCTTTCTAGAATCTCTAAAAGAGCAGGAAACTTGAGTATGCTCTGAACAAAAGAACAGTGTTTCCTACACATACAGACCATACCTAGTTCAACTCTGATTCTGAAACTGAAACAAACCACAGGACAACTAACATCCAATGCTTGTCAGTTAAGATGAGAAACGTGTGAACTTCATGAACGATGTAGTTCTTTTGAGCTGTAAAGTAACGGCCCTTACCTGAAACGTAGTCTTGTTTTTTAGGAAGACTCAGAGCCTGAGATTTAACTCCATTTCTGAAGTGAAACACACAGCAGAGTTCTCATTCATTGATCACACTCTGCTTTAAAGCAAGAAGCACGCTCTAGCTTTCTAGAGTCTCTAAGACAGCAGGAAAAGAGAGTGTGCTGAAACAAAAGAACGGTGTTTCCTACACATATGGACCATATCTATTCTAACTCTGCTTCTGAAACTGACACAAAGCACTGGTCCTCTAACATGCAATGCTTGTCAGTTAAGATGAGAAACGTGTGAGCTTCGTGAACCATGTAGTTCGTTTGTGCTGAAAAGTGACTGCCCTTACCTGAAACGAAGTAGTGCTTGTAGGAAGACACAGAGCCTGTGATTGAACTCCATTTCAGAATGGAAACACACAGCATAGTTCTCATCCATGGATCACACTCTGCTTTAGAGCAAGAAGAACGCTCTTGCGTTCTAGAATCTCTAATACAGCAGGAAACTTGAGTGTGCTCCGAACAAAAGAACGGTGTTTCCTACACATACAGACCATATCTAGTTCAACTCTGCTTCTGAAACTGAAATAAACCACAGGTCCTCTAACATCCAATGCTTGTCAGTTAAGATGAGAAATGTGTGAGCTTTGTGAACGATGTAGTTCATTTGAGCTGTAAAGTAACGGCCCTTACCTGAAACCAAGTCTTGTTTTTTAGGAAGACTCAGAGCCTGAGATTTAACTCCATTTCTGAAGTGAAACACACAGCAGAGTTCTCATTCATTGATCACACTCTGCTTTAGAGCAAGAATCACGCTCTTGCTTTCTAGAGTCTCTAAGACAGCAGGAAACATGAGTGTGCTGAGAACAAAAGAACGGTGTTTCCTACATATACGGACCATATCTAGTCCAACTCTGCCTCTTAAACTGATACAAAGCACAGGTCCTCTAACATCCAATGCTTGTCAGTTAAGATGAGAAACGTGTGAGCTTTGTGAACGATGTAGTTCGTTTGAGCTGAAAAGTGTCTGCCCTTACCTGAAACGAAGTAGTGCTTGTAGGAAGACACAGAGCCTGGGATTTAACTCCATTTCAGAAGGGAAACACGCTGCTTAGTTCTCATCCATGGATCACACTCTGCTTTAGAGCAAGAAGAACGCTCTTGCTTTCTAGAATCTCTAATACGGCAGGAAAATTGAGTGTGCTCAGAACAAAAGAACGGTGTTTCCAACACATACAGACCATATCTAGTTCAACTCTGCTTCTGAAACTGAAACAAACCACAGGTCCTCTAACATCCAATGCTTGTCAGTTAAGATGAGAAACGTGTGAGCTTTGTGAACGATGTAGTTCGTTTGAGCTGTAAAGTAACGGCCCTTACCTGAAACGAAGTCTTGTTTTTTAGGAAGACTCAGAGCCTGAGATTTAACTCCATTTCTGAAGTGAAACACACAGCAGAGTTCTCATTCATTGATCAAACTCTGCTTTAGAGCAAGAAGCACGCTCTAGCTTTCTAGAGTCTCTAAGACAGAAGGAAACGTGAGTGTGCTGAGAACAAAAGAACGTTGTTTCTTACACATGTGGACCATATTTATTCCAACTCTTCTCCTGAAACTGAGAAAAAGCCCTTGTCCTCTAACATCCAATGCTTGTCAGTTAAGATGAGAAACGTGTGAGTTTGTGAAGTTGTAGTTCGTTTGAGCTGAAAAGTGACTGCCCTTACCTGAAAAGAAGTAGTGCTTGTAGGAAGACACAGAGCCTGGGATTGAACTCCATTTCAGAATGGAAACACACAGCATAGTTCTCATCCATGGATCACACTCTGCTTTAGTGCAAGAAGCACGCTCTAGCTTTCTAGAGTCTCTAAAACAGCAGGAAATGTGAGTGTGCGGAGAACAAAAGGATGGTGTTTCCTACGTATACGGACCATATCTATTCCAACTCTGCTTCTTAAACTGATACTAAGCACTGGTCCTCTAATATTCATTGCTTGTCAGTTAAGATGAGAAACGTGAGATCTTCGTGAACGATGTAGTTCCTTTGAGCTGTAAAGTAACTGCCCTTACCTGAAATGAAGTCTTGCTTGTAGGAAGACTCAGTGCCTGGGATTTAACTCCATTTCTGAAGAGAAACACACAGCAGAGTTCTCATATAAAGATCACACTGTGCTCTAGAGCGAGAAGCATGCTCTTGCTTTCTAGCGTCTCTAAGACATCAGGAAACATGAGTGTGCTGAGAACAAAAGAACTGTATTTCCTACACATACAGAACATATCTATTCCAACTCTGCTTCTGAAATTTATACAAAGCACAGGTCCTCTAAAATCCAATGCTTGTCATTTAAGATGACAAACGTGTGAGCTTCGTGAACGATGTAGATCTTTTGAGCTGAAAAGTGACTGCCCTTACCTGAAACGAATTAGTGCTTGTAGGAAGTCACAGAGCCTGGGATTTAACTCCATTTCTGAAGGGAAACACACAGCATAGTTCCCATGCATTGATCACACTCTGCTTTAGAGCAAGAAGAACGCTCTTGCTTTCTAGAATCTCTAATACAGCAGGAAACTTGAGTGTGCTCAGAACAAAATAATGGTGTTTCCTACACACCATATCTAGTTCAACTCTGCTGCTGAAACTGAAACAAACCACAGGTCGTCTAACATCCAATGCTTGTCATTTAACATGAGAAATGTGTGAGCTTCTTGAACGATGTAGTTCGTTTGAGCTGTAAAGTAACTGCCCTAACCTGAAATGAATTCTTGATTGTAGGAAGACTCAGAGCATGGGATTTAACTCCATTTCTGCATTGAAGCACACAGCAGAGTTCTCATCCATTGATCACACTCTGCTTTAGAGCAAGAAGCACGCTCTAGCTTTCTAGAGCCTCTGAGACAGCAGGAAACGTGAGTGTGCTGAGGTCAAATGAACGGTGTTTCCTACACATACGGACCATATCTAGTCCAACACTGCTGCTGAAACTGATACAAAGCACTGGTCCTCTAACATCCAATGCTTGTCATTTAAGATGAGAAACATGTGAGCTTCGTGAACGATGTTGTTCTTTTGAGTTGAAAAGTGACTGCCCTTACTTGAAAGGAAGTCTTGCTTGTAGGAAGACACAGAGCCTGGAATTAACTCCATTTCTGAAGTTAAACACACCCCATAGTTCTCATCAATGGATCACACTCTGCTTTAGAGCAAGAAACACGCTCTTGCTTTCTAGATTCTCTAAGACAGCAGGAGACGTGAGTGTGCTAAGAACAAATGAACGGTGTTTCCTACCCATATGGACCATATCTAGTCCAACTCTGCTGCTGAAACTGATAAAATGCACTGGTCCACTACCATCCGATGCCTGTCAGTAAAGATGAGAAACGTGTGAGCTTCGTGAATGATGTAGTTCATTTGAGCTGTAAAGTAACTGCCCTTACCTGAAAAGAATTCTTGTTTGTAGGAAGACTCAGAGCCTGGGATTTAACTCCAATTCTGAAGAGAAACACACAGCAGAGTTCTCATATATAGATCACACTCTGCTTTAGAGCAAGAAGCACGCTCTTGCTTTCTAGAATCTCTAAGACACCAGGAAACATGAGTGTGCTGAGAACAAAAGAACGGTGTTTTCTACACATAAGGACCATAGCTAATCCAACTCTGCCTCTGAAATTGATACAAAGCACAGGTCCTCTAACATCCAGTGCTTGTCAGTTAAGATGAGAAACCTGTGAGCTTCATGAAAGATGTAGTTAGTTTGAGCTGAAAAGTGACTGCCCTTACTTGAAACGAAGTCTTGCTTGTAGGAAGACACAGAGCCTGGAATTTAATTCCATTTCTGAAGGGAAACACACAGCATAGTTCTCATCAATGGATCACACTCTGCTTTCGAGCAAGAAGCACGCTCTTGCTTTCTAGAGTCTCTAAGACAGCAGGAAACATGAGTGTGCTGAGGACAAAAGAATGGTGTTTCCTACACATACGGACCATATCTAGTCCAACTCTGCCTCTTAAATTCGGAAAAAGGACAGGTCCTCTAACATCCAATGGTTGTCATTTAAGATGAGAAACGTGTGAGCTTCGTGAACGATGTAGTTTGTTTGAGCTCCAAAGTGACTGCCCTTACCTGAAACAAACTGTTGATTGTAGGAAGATACAGAGACTGGGATTTAACTCCATTTCTGAAGGGAAACACACAGCATAGTTCTCATCCATGGATCACACTCTGGTTTAGGGCAAGAAACATGCTCTTGCTTTCTAGATTCTCTAATACACCAGGAAACGTAAGTGTGCTAAGTACAAATGAGCGGTGTTTCCTACCCATACGGACCATATCTAGTCCAACTCTGGTGCTGAAACTGATACAAAGCACTGGCCCTCTAATATCCAATGCTTGTCAGTGAAGATGAGAAACGTGTGAGCTTTGTGAACGATGTAGTTCCTTTGAGCTGAAAAGTGACTGCCCTTATCTGAAACGAAGTAGTGCTTGTAGGAAGACACACATCCAGGGATTACACTCCATTTCAGAAGGGAAACACACAGCATAGTTCTCATCCATGGATCACACTCTGCTTTAGAGCAAGAAGAACGCTCTTGCTTTCTAGAATCTCTAATACAGTAGGAAACTTGAGTGTGCACAGAACAAAGGAATGGTGTTTCCTACACATACAGAACATATCTCTTTCAACTCTGCTTCTGAAACTGAAACAAACCACAGGTCCTCTAACATCCAATGCTTGTCAGTTAAGATGAGAAACGTGTGAGCTTCGTGAACGATGTATTTCGTTTGAGCTGTAAAGTATCTGCCCACACCTGATTCGAAGTCTTGCTTGTAGGAAGACTCAGAGCCTGGGATTTAACTCCATTTCTGAAGTGAAACACACAGCATAGTTCTGATCCATGGATCACACTCTGCCACAGAGCAAGAAGCACGCTCTTGCTTGCTAGATTCTCTAATATAGCAGGAAACGTGGTTGAGCTCAGAACAAAAGAACTGTGTTTCCTACACATACGGACCATATCTAGTCCAACTCTGCTACTGAAACTGATACAAAGCACTGGTCCTCTAACATCCAATGCTTGTCAGTTAAGATGAGGAACATGTGAGCTTCGTGAACGATGTAGTTCTTTTGAGTTGAAAAGTGACTGCCCTTACTTGAAAGGAAGTCTTGCTTGTAGGAAGACACAGAGCCTGGAATTTAACTGCATTTCTGAAGGGAATCACACCCCATAGTTCTCATCAATGGATCACACTCTGCTTTAGAGCAAGAACCACGCTCTGGCTTTCTAGATTCTCTAAGACTGCAGGAAACGTGAGTGTGCTAAGAACAAATGAACGGTGTTTCCTACCCATATGGACCATATCTAGTCCAACTCTGCTGCTGAAACTGATACAAAGCACTGGTCCACTAACATCCGATGCTTGTCAGTAAAGATGAGAAACGTGTGAGCTTCGTGAATGATGTAGTTCCTTTGAGCTGTAAAGTAACTGCCCTTACCTGAAAAGAATTCTTGTTTGTAGGAAGACTCAGAGCCTGGGATTTCACTCCATTTCTGAAGAGAAACACACAGCAGAGTTGTCATATATAGATCACACTCTGCTTTAGAGCAAGAAGCACGCTCTTGCTTTATAGAATCTCTAAGACACCAGGAAACATGAGTGTGCTGAGAACAAAAGAACGGTGTTTTCTACATATAAGGACCATAGCTAGTCCAACTCTGCCTCTGAAATTGATACAAAGCACAGGTCCTCTAACATCCAATGCTTGTCAGTTAAGATGAGAAACCTGTGAGCTTCGTGAAAGATGTAGTTAGTTTGAGCTGAAAAGTGACTGCCCTTACTTGAAACGAAGTCTTGCTTGTAGGAAGACACAGAGCCTGGAATTTAATTCCATTTCTGAAGGGAAACACACAGCATAGTTCTTATCAATGGATCACAATCTGTTTCGAGCAAGAAGTACGCTCTTGCTTTCTAGAGTCTCTGAGACAGCAGGAAACATGAGTGTGCTGAGAACAAAAGAACGGTGTTTCCTACACATACGGACCATATCTAGTCCAAATCTGCTTCTGAATTTGAAACAAACCACAGGTCGTCTAACATCTAATGCTTGTCAGTTAACATGAGAAATGTGTGAGCTTCTTGAACGATGTAGTTCGTTTGAGCTGTAAAGTAACTGCCCTTACCTGAAATGAATTCTTGTTTGTAGGAAGACTCAGAGCATGGGATTTATCTCCATTTCTGCATTGAAGCACACAGCCGAGTTCTCATCCATTGATCACACTCTGCTTTAGAGCAAGAAGCATGCTCTAGCTTTCTAGAGCCTCTAAGACAGCAGGAAACGTGAGTGTACTGAGAACATGAGAACGGTGTTTCCTACACATAAGGACCATATCTAGTCCAACTCTGTTGCTGAACCTGATACAAAGCACTGGTCCTCTAACATCCAATGCTTGTCAGTTAAGATGAGAAAAATGTGAGCTTCGTGAACGATGTAGTTCTTTTGAGTTGATAACTGACTGCCCTTACTTGAAAGGAAGTTTGCTTGTAGAAAGACACAGATGCTGGAATTTAATTCCATTTCTGAAGGGAAACACACAGCATAGTTCTCATCCATTGATCACACTCTGCTTTAGAGCAAGAAGCACGCTCTTGCTTTCTAGAGTCTCTAAAACAGCAGGAAACATGAGTGTGCTGAGAACAAATGAACGGTGTTTCCTACACATACTGACCATATCTAGTCCAACTCTGTCTCTTAAATTGATACAAAGCACAGTTCCTCTAACATCCAATGCTTGTTATATAAGATGAGAAACGGGTGAGCTTCGTGAACGATGTAGTTCGTTTGAGCTGAAAAGTGACTGCCCTTGCCTGAAACGAATTCTTGATTGTAGGAAGACACAGAGACGGGGATTTAACTCCATTTCTTAAGTGAAACACACAGCAGAGTTCTCATCCATTGATGACACTCTGTTTTAGAGCAAGAAGCACACTCTTGCTTTCCAGGGTCACTAAGACAG
This sequence comes from Onychomys leucogaster, assembly GCA_949786385.1. Classification (NCBI taxonomy): domain Eukaryota; kingdom Metazoa; phylum Chordata; class Mammalia; order Rodentia; family Cricetidae; genus Onychomys; species Onychomys leucogaster. The sequence continues at coordinate 67,884 of CATKUP010000449.1, read as the reverse complement.
TAGAAAAGTGAGTGTTAGAATAAAAAAGAACGGTGTGTCCTACACATATGGACCATATTAGTACAACTCTGCTTCTGAAACTGATACAAAGGACTGGTCCTCTAACATCCAATGCTTGGCAGCTAAGATGAGAAACGTGTGAGCTTCGTCAACGATGTAGTTCATTTGAGCTGAAAAGTGACTGCCCTTACTTGAAAGGAAGTCTTGCTTGTAGGAAGACACAGAGCCTGGAATTTAACTCCATTTCTGAAGAGAAACACACAGCAGAGTTCTCATCCATTGATCACACTCTGCTTTAGAGCAAGAAGCACCCTCTTGGTTTCTAGAGTCTCTAAGACAGCAGAAAACATGAGTGTGCTGAGAACAAAATAACGGTGTTTCTACATATATACGGAAGATATCTAGTCCAACTCTGCTTCTGAAATTGATACAATGCACAGGTCCTCTAACATCCAATGCTTGTCAGTTAAGATGAGAATCATGTGTGCTTCATGAAGGATGTAGTTAGTTTGAGCTGAAAAGTTACTGCCCTTACTTGATACGAAGTCTTGCTTGTAGGAAGACACAGAGCCTGGTATTTAACTCCATTTCTGAAGGGAAACACACAGCATAGTTTGCATCCATGGATCACACTCTGCTTTAGAGCAAGAAGCACGCTCTTGCTTTCTAGAGTCTCTAAGACAGCAGGAAACATGAGTGTGCTGAGAACAAAAGAATGGTGTTTCCTACACATACGGACCATATCTAGTCCAACTCTGCCTCTTAAATTCGGAAAAAGGACAGGTCCTCTAACATCCAATGGTTGTCATTTAAGATGAGAAACGTGTGAGCTTCGTGAACGATGTAGTTTGTTTGAGCTCCAAAGTGACTGCCCTTACCTGAAACAAACTGTTGATTGTAGGAAGATACAGAGACTGGGATTTAACTCCATTTCTGAAGGGAAACACACAGCATAGTTCTCATCCATGGATCACACTCTGGTTTAGGGCAAGAAACATGCTCTTGCTTTCTAGATTCTCTAATACACCAGGAAACGTAAGTGTGCTAAGTACAAATGAGCGGTGTTTCCTACCCATACGGACCATATCTAGTCCAACTCTGGTGCTGAAACTGATACAAAGCACTGGCCCTCTAATATCCAATGCTTGTCAGTGAAGATGAGAAACGTGTGAGCTTTGTGAACGATGTAGTTCCTTTGAGCTGAAAAGTGACTGCCCTTATCTGAAACGAAGTAGTGCTTGTAGGAAGACACACATCCAGGGATTACACTCCATTTCAGAAGGGAAACACACAGCATAGTTCTCATCCATGGATCACACTCTGCTTTAGAGCAAGAAGAACGCTCTTGCTTTCTAGAATCTCTAATACAGTAGGAAACTTGAGTGTGCACAGAACAAAGGAATGGTGTTTCCTACACATACAGAACATATCTCTTTCAACTCTGCTTCTGAAACTGAAACAAACCACAGGTCCTCTAACATCCAATGCTTGTCAGTTAAGATGAGAAACGTGTGAGCTTCGTGAACGATGTATTTCGTTTGAGCTGTAAAGTAACTGCCCACACCTGATTCGAAGTCTTGCTTGTAGGAAGACTCAGAGCCTGGGATTTAACTCCATTTCTGAAGTGAAACACACAGCATAGTTCTGATCCATGGATCACACTCTGCCACAGAGCAAGAAGCACGCTCTTGCTTGCTAGATTCTCTAATATAGCAGGAAACGTGGTTGAGCTCAGAACAAAAGAACTGTGTTTCCTACACATACGGACCATATCTAGTCCAACTCTGCTTGTGAAACTGAAACAAACCAGAGGTCAACTAACATCCAATGCTTGTCAGTTAAGATGAGAAACGTGTGAGCTTCGTGAACGATGTAGTTCGTTTGAGCTGTAAAGTAACTGCCCTTACATGAAATGAATTCTTGTTTGTAGGAAGACGCAGAGCATGGGATTTAACTTCATTTCTGAATTGAAGCACACAGCAGAGTTCTCATCCATTGATCACACTCTGCTTTAGAGCAAGAAGCACGCTCTAGATTTCTAGAGCCTCTAAGACGGCTGGAAACGTGAGTGTGCTGAGAACAAAAGAACGGTGTTTCCTACACATATGGACCATATCTAGTCCAACTCTGCTACTGAAACTGATACAAAGCACTGGTCCTCTAACATCCAATGCTTGTCAGTTAAGATGAGGAACATGTGAGCTTCGTGAACGATGTAGTTCTTTTGAGTTGAAAAGTGACTGCCCTTACTTGAAAGGAAGTCTTGCTTGTAGGAAGACACAGAGCCTGGAATTTAACTGCATTTCTGAAGGGAATCACACCCCATAGTTCTCATCAATGGATCACACTCTGCTTTAGAGCAAGAACCACGCTCTGGCTTTCTAGATTCTCTAAGACTGCAGGAAACGTGAGTGTGCTAAGAACAAATGAACGGTGTTTCCTACCCATCTGGACCATATCTAGTCCAACTCTGCTGCTGAAACTGATACAAAGCACTGGTCCACTAACATCCGATGCTTGTCAGTAAAGATGAGAAACGTGTGAGCTTCGTGAATGATGTAGTTCCTTTGAGCTGTAAAGTAACTGCCCTTACCTGAAAAGAATTCTTGTTTGTAGGAAGACTCAGAGCCTGGGATTTCACTCCATTTCTGAAGAGAAACACACAGCAGAGTTGTCATATACAGATCACACTCTGCTTTAGAGCAAGAAGCACGCTCTTGCTTTATAGAATCTCTAAGACACCAGGAAACATGAGTGTGCTGAGAACAAAAGAACGGTGTTTTCTACATATAAGGACCATAGCTAGTCCAACTCTGCCTCTGAAATTGATACAAAGCACAGGTCCTCTAACATCCAATGCTTGTCAGTTAAGATGAGAAACCTGTGAGCTTCGTGAAAGATGTAGTTAGTTTGAGCTGAAAAGTGACTGCCCTTACTTGAAACGAAGTCTTGCTTGTAGGAAGACACAGAGCCTGGAATTTAATTCCATTTCTGAAGGGAAACACACAGCATAGTTCTTATCAATGGATCACAATCTGTTTCGAGCAAGAAGTACGCTCTTGCTTTCTAGAGTCTCTGAGACAGCAGGAAACATGAGTGTGCTGAGAACAAAAGAACGGTGTTTCCTACACATACGGACCATATCTAGTCCAAATCTGCTTCTGAATTTGAAACAAACCACAGGTCGTCTAACATCTAATGCTTGTCAGTTAACATGAGAAATGTGTGAGCTTCTTGAACGATGTAGTTCGTTTGAGCTGTAAAGTAACTGCCCTTACCTGAAATGAATTCTTGTTTGTAGGAAGACTCAGAGCATGGGATTTATCTCCATTTCTGCATTGAAGCACACAGCCGAGTTCTCATCCATTGATCACACTCTGCTTTAGAGCAAGAAGCATGCTCTAGCTTTCTAGAGCCTCTAAGACAGCAGGAAACGTGAGTGTACTGAGAACATAAGAACGGTGTTTCCTACACATAAGGACCATATCTAGTCCAACTCTGTTGCTGAACCTGATACAAAGCACTGGTCCTCTAACATCCAATGCTTGTCAGTTAAGATGAGAAAAATGTGAGCTTCGTGAACGATGTAGTTCTTTTGAGTTGATAACTGACTGCCCTTACTTGAAAGGAAGTTTGCTTGTAGAAAGACACAGATGCTGGAATTTAATTCCATTTCTGAAGGGAAACACACAGCATAGTTCTCATCCATTGATCACACTCTGCTTTAGAGCAAGAAGCACGCTCTTGCTTTCTAGAGTCTCTAAAACAGCAGGAAACATGAGTGTGCTGAGAACAAATGAACGGTGTTTCCTACACATACTGACCATATCTAGTCCAACTCTGTCTCTTAAATTGATACAAAGCACAGTTCCTCTAACATCCAATGCTTGTTATATAAGATGAGAAACGGGTGAGCTTCGTGAACGATGTAGTTCGTTTGAGCTGAAAAGTGACTGCCCTTGCCTGAAACGAATTCTTGATTGTAGGAAGACACAGAGACGGGGATTTAACTCCATTTCTTAAGTGAAACACACAGCAGAGTTCTCATCCATTGATGACACTCTGTTTTAGAGCAAGAAGCACACTCTTGCTTTCCAGGGTCACTAAGACAGTAGAAAAGTGAGTGTTAGAATAAAAAAGAACGGTGTGTCCTACACATATGGACCATATTATTACAACTCTGCTTCTGAAACTGATACAAAGGACTGGTCCTCTAACATCCAATGCTTGGCAGCTAAGATGAGAAACGTGTGAGCTTCGTCAACGATGTAGTTCATTTGAGCTGAAAAGTGACTGCCCTTACTTGAAAGGAAGTCTTGCTTGTAGGAAGACACAGAGCCTGGAATTTAACTCCATTTCTGAAGAGAAACACACAGCAGAGTTCTCATCCATTGATCACACTCTGCTTTAGAGCAAGAAGCACCCTCTTGGTTTCTAGAGTCTCTAAGACAGCAGAAAACATGAGTGTGCTGAGAACAAAATAACGGTGTTTCTACATATATACGGAAGATATCTAGTCCAACTCTGCTTCTGAAATTGATACAATGCACAGGTCCTCTAACATCCAATGCTTGTCAGTTAAGATGAGAATCATGTGTGCTTCGTGAAGGATGTAGTTAGTTTGAGCTGAAAAGTTACTGCCCTTACTTGATACGAAGTCTTGCTTGTAGGAAGACACAGAGCCTGGTATTTAACTCCATTTCTGAAGGGAAACACACAGCATAGTTTGCATCCATGGATCACACTCTGCTTTAGAGCAAGAAGCACGCTCTTGCTTTCTAGAGTCTCTGAGACAGCAGGAAACATGAGTGTGTTGAGAACAAAAGAACGGTGTTTCCTACATATATACGGACCATATCTAGTCCAAATCTGCCTCTTAAATTGATACAAAGCACAGGTCCTCTAACATCCAATGCCTTTCAGTTAAGATGAGAGACATGTGAGCTTCGTGAACGATGTAGTTAGTTTGAGCTGAAAAGTGACTGCCCTTACTTGAAAAGAAGTCTTGCTTGTAGGAAGACACAGAGCCTGGGATTTAACTCCATTTCTGAAGGGAAACACACAGCCGAGTTCTCATCCATTGATCACAATCTGCTTTAGAGCAAGAAGCACGCTCTTGCTTTCTAGAGCCTCTAAGACAGCAAGAAACGTGAGTGTGCTAAGAACAATTAAACGGTGTTTCCTACCCAAACGGACCATATCTAGTCCAACTCTGCTGCTGACACTGATACAAAGCACTCGTCGTCTAACACCCGATGCTTGTCAGTTAAGTTGAGAAACGTGTGAGCTTTGACAACAATGTAGTTCGTTTGAGCTGAAAAGTGATTGCCCTTACCTGAAACGAAGTAGTGCTTGTAGGAAGACACACAGCCTGGGATTTAACTCCATTTCAGAAGGGAAACACACAGCATAGTTCTCATCCATTGATCACACTCTGCTTTGGAGCAAGAAGCACGCTCTTGCTATCTATATTCTCTAAGACAGCAGGAAACATGTGTGTATGCTGAGAACAAAAGAACGGTGTTTCCTACACATACGGACCATATCTAGTCCAAATCTGCCTCTTAAATTGATACAAAGCACAGGTCCTCTAACATCCGATGCTTGTCAGTTAAGATGAGAAACGTGTGAGCTTCGTGAACACTGTAGTTCGTTTGAGCTGTAAAGTAACTGCCCTTACCTGAAACGAATTCTTGTTTGTAGGAAGACTCAGAGCATGGGATTTAACTCCATTTCTTAATTGAAGCACACAGCAGAATTCTCATCCATTGATCACACTCTGCTTTAGAGCAAGAAGCACGCTCTAGCTTTCTAGAGCCTCTAAGACAGCAGGAAACGTGAGTGTCCTGAGAACAAAACAACGGAGTTTCCTACACATACGGACCATATCTAGTCCAACTCTGCTGCTGAAACTGATACAAAGCACTGGTCCTCTAACATCCAATGCTTGTCAGTTAAGACGAGAAAAATGTGAGCTTCGTGAACGATGTAGTTCTTTTGAGTTGAAAAGTGACTGCCCTTACTTGAAAGGATGTCTTGCTTGTAGGAAGACACAGATCCTGGAATTTAACTCCATTTCTAAAGGGAAACACACAGCATAGTTCTCATCCATTGATCACACTCTGCTTTAGAGCAAGAAGCACGCTCTTGCTTTCTAGAGTCTCTAAGAAAGCAGGAAACATGAGTGTCCTGAGAACAAAAGAACGGTGTTACCTACACATACGGACCATATCTAGTAAAACTCTGTCTCTTAAATTGATACAAAGCTCAGGTCTTCTATCATCCAATGCTTGTCATTTAAGATGAGAAACATGTGAGCTTCGTGAACGATGTAGTTCGTTTGAGCTGAAAAGTGACTGCCCTTACCTGAAACGAATTCTTGAGTGTAGGAAGACACAGAGACGGGGATTTAACTCCATTTTTGAAGTGAAACACACAGCAGACTTCTCATCCATTGATGACAATTAGCTTTAGAGCAAGAAGCACACTCTTGCTTTCCAGGGTCACTAAGACAGCAGGAAACCTGAGTGTGATGAGAAAAAAAGAACGGTGTTTCCTACATATATACGGACCATATCTAGTCCAACTCTGCCTCTGAAATTGATACAAAGCACAGGTCTTATAACATCCAATGCTTGTCATTTAAGTTGAGAAACGTGTGAGCTTTGTGAACAATGTAGTTCGTTTGAGCTGAAAAGTGACTGCCCTTACCTGAAACGAAGTAGTGCTTGTAGGAAGACACAGAGCCTGGGATTTAACTCAATTTCAGAAGGGAAACACACAGCAGAGTTCTCATCCATTGATCAGTGCCACGCTCATGACGGTGTCGCCTGCGTGACAAATGCCTTGGATAAGGTAGTTACGTGGGAAAGGGGGGCTCGCGGCCCTCGGGTCTATGACCCCGGCAACCCCTCATCAATTTGCCCGAATCAAGGTGCCAGGCTACATGGAACCATGCAGATCTGCTTGCAGAGGCTGGCTGGCATTCTGCCTTCTTCTCTTTGTAGCTGTAATTATTGTTGTTTCCTTGTGTATTAATTCCAAGAAGTTAACTCTTAATGTTCCTGATGTGCCCCATAAAGAGAGTAATGATTCCTCAAAAGTGGCTTCAATATCCCCACCTATGATTCAAGCTCTTAGGCCAACAGTTCAAGAGGGTCCCTAAAGTTTGGAGAAATTCATGAATGATTTAGAGCAGAAAGAACTTATGATTCAGAAGGACAAAGACTCTAGCGAAGAGAGAATGAAAGTAAAGGTTCAGGCATTCATAGGCAATTCACACGCACACCCGACAGCAGCTGCGAGGAACCAGTTACAGGAATTAGCCATTCCTACAAGAATTATTTAGGGACAAATAGAGTTTCTCATCAAGGGTCGATGGTGGCAACCCCCTAACTTTAATCTTAGATACAATAATTATTTAGAGCCATTACGGGAGCTTATGACGTACATGGGAACTGATGTGTGAATCATAATGGTATGAAAACAGAATGGCATAAGTTACAGTTCATGGAAAGATTAGCTAGGTACCGACCCCCCTGGTGCCTTCTCACCCACAGGTAAAGGTTAAAATATTTTCACACAAATGAGACCATGGTTAGCACAATGATGAAAAGGGTTTAATTTTGATACAGAACAAAGGTGTAGAAGGAAAACTACAGCTAGGGCCGTAATGTTCTCTGTCTGGATGAGGAACCACAAAAGAAAAAGTAAAGGCTATACTCATGAGATCTGTTAATCATTCTGAGAAAAATGTGTAACAACATTGTTGATTCTATGTCTGTCACCCTACTGGCCAATTGCCGTGTTTCCCCAAGTAACTGTATAAAATTCACTGCTTGGTCTGAGTAAAATTGCAACAGCTTCACAACATACTCTCGTGTCTATGGCTGTCTGTCATTCGCCGAATCCCACTTATCCTGAGTACCTTCACCCTGTTTTCCCTCGGTCTGATGGTCTAGCTGAGATCCAGTCCGCGGCAGGTGGCGCCCGAACAGGGACTTGAAGGACTGGTAATTTCTCTCCCCCTTTCTCTCTTTTATTCATAAGTAGGGATCGGCTCCTGTCAGGGTTCTGCAGACCCGCCGGTAAAGGCTCACCAGTTAAGCACAGGTAATCCAGAAGGTAAGCATGGGGCAACTCCTCTCTAAGAAGGACAATTTTAAAAACATACATGGATGGGGACAACACCTCTCTAAGGAGGACAATTTTAAATGCATGCATGGATGCCTCACCAGCTGTAGTGCAAGGAATGGCCTACGCTGTAGCAATGAAAGGACAATGGTTTAACGCCTATGTTAAGAAAATAAGTAGCGGAGGGGCTGATAGCTCCCCGACCTGTTATAAATATGGAAAATCAGGGCATATGCAAAAGGAATGCCCGAATGCTGAAAATAGAGGAGGAAGAGCTCCTCCTGGTATTTGCTCACGATGTAAAAAAGGGAAGCACTGGAGAAATAAATGTAAGTCAAAATTTACTAAAGGGGGAGTCCCCCTTAAGCCTGACAGTCAGACAAAAAACTAGCTTCGGGGCTTCCCCTTAGCCCCGAGAAAGAAAAGGGGAATGTCCAAAAGGAAGTACAGTTAACACCAGGGTTAAACCCTGCTGCACCAGAATTCACTGTCCATAACCTGCCTAGAGCTACTCCAGAGAGTGCTGGATTAGATATATCATGTCCTTAGGACTTGCTCCTGTCCCTATGGGATGGGGTAACAGTCATAGATACAAAAATTACAGAGACCCTGCCACCACAAATAGTAGGATTGATTTTGGGGAGAAGCTCTAATACTGTTACCAACTTTGAAGTCCTCCCTGGAATGCTAGATACAAATACCTTAGGCACCATAAAAGTGATGGTCAGACCCTTAAAAGAAACCATTCAATTACACAAGGGACAGAGAATCGCACAGGTTGTTCTACTCCCCTACATAAAAATGCCTAACCCTATTATGAAAAGCCATAGGGGGTCAGGACAATTTGGCTCCTCAGACTCCATAGAAGGAGTCAATTGGATACAAGATTTAGGGCAACGACCCTTTAAGACAATCACCCTGGATGACAAAAACTTCCAAGGACTCTTGGACAGAGGTGCTGATAGAACCTACATAGCGGGAAAGGACTGGCCTTCCTCTTGGCCAACACACAGAACAGGATCCTCCCTCATGGGATTAGGAATGGCTTCTGGAGTAATACAGAGTTCAAAGCTCTTAAAATGACAAACAGACAATAAAGAAGGGTTTATACAACCTTATATGCTACCCTCTCTACCATTTACCCTATGGGGAAGAGACTTAATGGAGTCACTTGATATGCATTTAGTGACAGGAAGTTCTGAGCTGGAACAGCATTTTACATAGGGGCCACTGCAAAGGATCTCTATACAGACTCTATACAATGAAAGTCTGGTCAGCCTATATGGGTTAGTCAGTGGCCCCTGACACAAAAAAAATACAGGCACTAGAACAGCTGGTATCAGAACAATTGGAAAAAGGGCATATAGAAGAATCTAATAGCCCATAAAATACTCCTATATTTGTCATAAAAAAAAATCCAAAAAATGGAGACTACTACAAGATTTAAGAGCAGTAAATGCTATAATGGAAGATATGGGGGCCCTACAACCAGGACTCCCATCCCCTATGGCCACACCGAAGGACTGGCACATTATAGTCATTGATTTACAAGACTGCTTTTTTACAATAAGATTACAGCCTCAGGATTGCCCTAGATTTGCCTTTAGCATACCCTCAGTTAATTTTAAGAGACCCTATAGACGTTTTCATTGAAAAATATTACCCCAGGGAATGAAGAACAGTCCTTCATTATGTCAAAAATTTATAGATATGGCCCTTTTACCAATAAAAAAAACTTTTCCCTCTACATATATCATTCATTATATGGATGATATATTATTGGCTCATAAAAATAAAGATACAACAAAAAAAATTCTCAAAGAAACAATTAATAATTTAACAGCTTATGGCCTTGTCATGGCTCCAAAAAAAATTCAAAAAAATAGGCCACTTAGTTATCTGGGACAATGGATAGGGGATAATTATATAACAACCCAGAAGACATCTATCAGAGTAGATAAATTAAAGACCCTCAATGATTTTCAAAAATTGTTAAAAAATATAAATTGAGTAAAAAAATATTTAGACATCACAACAGGACAATTAAGCCCCCTGTATCAAATATTACATGGAAAAGCTCACCCAAGGTCAATAAGACACTTAACTCCTGAAGCCTTACAGGCTTTAAAACATATAGAACAGACTTTAAAAAGAGCTAAAGTACATCAAATAGACTATTTGGCTCCATGATATTTAATTATTTTTGCCACAGATTATACTCCAACAGCTTGCCTATGGCAGGAAGATATATTGAAATGGCTACATCTTCCACACACACATAAAAAGGTACTTACATCTTATCCCTCCCTTTATGCACAACTTATATATAAGGGCAGAATTAGGTCTAGAAAATTGTTTGACAAGGAACCGACCTTTGTAATTATACCATATACTAAAAAACAATTGAAACTCTTATTACAAAAATCAAAAGATTGATGTCTCTCCTTAATGGGATACCTAGGACAAATCACCTTTCATTACCCCAAAGACCCTCTTATTAAATTCATAAAAGAAATTCCTCTTATATTTCCAAAGATATATGTTTCTCAACCCCTAACAGAGGGTATTATGGTTTTTGCAGATGGATCAGCAAATGGGAGGTCTACGATATACTCGGAAGGGAAAGAAGCTTTAATAGAAATTATACCACAGACAACAGCTCAACAAGCGAAAATACGTGCAGTTCTGCTTACACTTAGACATTTTTCCCAGACCCTTAACCTTTATACAGACTCAAAATATATGGTTAATTTATTTCCCGCCATAGAAACAGCGAGTTTAACAGGTTCTTCTACTATTAAGCCTCTGCTTAAGGAACTACAAGCTCTGTTATGGCAAAGGACAGAGAAACTTTTCATAGGACATATTAGGGGCCATACAGGGTTACCAGGACCCCTGAGCCATGATAATCGCATGGCTGACTTATTAACTAGAATTAATCTCCTTACAGTACAGGAGACACAAGAAAGTCATGCTCTGCATCATCAAAATGCTAATGCATTAAAGCAAGCTTTTCAGATAACTAGAGAACAAGCTAGACATATAGTTAAGGAATGCACTCATTGCCCTCCACAAAATCAGAGTCTAAAAATGGGGGTTAATCCTAGGGGATTGAAGCCTCTTACATTATGGCAGATGGACGTAACCCATATTCCTTCCTTTGGGAAGATAAAATATGTTCATATAACAATGGATACATTTTCTCGTTTTGTCCACGCGTCTGCCAGACCAAAAGAAACAATAAAAAATATGATTCAGCATCTGATACAATGTTTCATGATCATGGGGAAACCCATGCATATCAAAACTGACAATGGACCTGCCTATTTTTAGCGCAATGGGAAATTGGTCACACGACAGGGATTCCCTATAACCCACAGGGGCAGGCCATCATAGAAAAAACTCATCAGACATTAAAATTACAAATAAAAAGATTACAGAATGCTAACTCATATATGTCCCCCCCATCATGTTTTAAGTCATTCTCTATTTGTATTAAATCATTTGAACATAGACTCAAATAATAATTCCTCTGCTCTTAAACATTGGACAGTAAAAGAGATGGCATCACCATTGCCACGAGTTCTATAGAGAGACTTGCTTTTGGGATCCTGGAAAGGACCTGACCCTCTAATAACTTTGGGGCGAGGGTATGCTTATATCTTTCCACAGGATACAGAATCACACATGTGGATTCCAGACCGACTCATCAGGCTGGTGCCACAAAAAACTACAAAAACAAAAGGAAAAGTTCACGACGGCCCAGCTGACTCAAGAAATAAAAAGGCTGACCCTAAAGCCACAAAAGCTTCCAACATGGACCCAGCTAAAACATCTGACAAATAAAACAAAAGCACTTGCCTCACAACAATGTTCTAACCCTCCTTTAGAAATGCTATTTGTAGCCATGTTGTCCTTGATTGCTGTCGGGCCTACTATGGCCTCTACCAGCCCTTCTACTTATTGGGCTTATGTTCCTCGTCCTCCCCTTCTACATATAACAGGATGGTTGGATGATGAGGCTTATAAGGTATTGAACAATCAGACAAAAATCATCGGGGGGTTCCAAGATTCAGATAAAAGGACAAGCGCTTCCTCATTTATAAACTTTACAGGAAGCTCAGATTCATTACCAATTTGCTTCGCCCTGCAAGGAGTAGCTCCTCCTGGATGTCTCTCCACCAGCTACAAAACCTTTTTAACTGATGCCCCCAGCTCTACCAGTAAAAAAGGAGATCCTAGATGGATCTGGGAGACTCAATTGCTTACTCTGGGACATCCTGCTATGAATAAAACTTTTAAGTCTATCAATTTTATGCCTCTTAATTCCTATATCACTAAATATCGGGATAAGAATCAATTTTGGGATGATGGTATTACTGCTTTTCCTACTTGGTTGCGTTATGGGTTTCCTCACGCAGCCTCCTCCTATAATCCTTTACTGTCTAAATTGCTTATTTGGGATTTTTCCGCATCTTCTGGAGAGAAAAAATATAAAGATTATCTCTCAAAACATAAGGATAAATTTAATAATTACACATTTATGGGCCATGATAAAAAAATCACTAAATGGTTTTCACCAGGGTATGTTGAGCCAATATGGGTCGCTAGAACCCCCTCCGGAAACATAAAAAAACATCCAAACTTGTTTCGGCTTGTTGCTGCTTCAGGCCCAATGTCTCAAAAAAGACCCAAAAAAACTACCTCATCTCCCATTGCGGTTAGAGCATGTATTTCCTATCCTTTTGCTCTGCTGCTAGGCTCTGCTACACATGTAAATATCTCTGCTCTTGGGTCTAACTCATATCATATAACTTGCTTTAGATGCATTATCACTAATTGTATTTCACCAAGAGAAAGACAAAGAATACAGATTATGATGATTATAAAAAGACCACCTTTTATAATGATGGCCGTACAATTACATAACATAACTTAATATGATAATTCAGCTTTACAGGTACTTAGACAGCTTCATGAATTAATAAGGCCAAAAAGATTTGTTACAACATTGATATTAGGGATAGCAACATTAATATCTATTATTACTACTTTTGCCATTGCTACCACTGCCCTGGTTCAAGAGATTCATACAACTCAATTTATAAATGATTTAAATAAAAATATTTCCTTTACATTATCTAAACAAACAATTATAGACAAAAAATTAAAAACAAAGATTAATATATTAAAAAAATAATGTTAGCCTTAGGACAAGATGTTGCCAATATTAAAAAACTTATAAAAACTAAATATCATCAAAAATACAAGGCTATTTGTATGACTCCACTTCCTTACAATTCCTCTGAGAACTGGGATAAAGTTAAACATCATTTGTTGGGGATATGAAAGGATTCTTCTATTACTCATGATTTAAAAGCCATTCAAAAAAACATATCGGCCATGAGCCAAGCTCATATACAAGCTGGTTCATTAAATGCCTTAACACAAAGATTACAAAAAGACCTTAAGGCCATGAATCCCTTAGATTGGATTCAATATTTTATTTTCATAGACATTCTTGCCTTAAATGTAGTTTATGTTATAATGATTTTCCCTTGTCTCTTCAGGACAATAACCAAATCTCTAGACAATATGCATGAGGACCTGTATGCCTTCCGCCTTAAAAACAAAAAAGGGGGAACTGCCACGCCCATGACGGTGTCGCCTGCGTGACAAATGCCTTGGATAAGGTAGTTACGTGGGAAAGGGGGGCTCGCGGCCCTCGGGTCTATGACCCCGGCAACCCCTCATCAATTTGCCCGAATCAAGGTGCCAGGCTACACGGAACCACGCAGATCTGCTTGCAGAGGCTGGCTGGCACTCTGCCTTCTTCTCTTTGCAGCTGTAATTATTGTTGTTTCCTTGTGTATTAATTCCAAGAAGTTAACTCTTAATGTTCCTGATGTGCCCCATAAAGAGAGTAATGATTCCTCAAAAGTGGCTTCAATACCCCCACCTATGATTCAAGCTCTTAGGCCAACAGTTCAAGAGGGTCCCTAAAGTTTGGAGGAATTCATGAATGATTTAGAGCAGAAAGAACTTATGATTCAGAAGGACAAAGACTCTAGCGAAGAGAGAATGAAAGTAAAGGTTCAGGCACTCATAGGCAATTCACACGCACACCCGACAGCAGCTGCGAGGAACCAGTTACAGGAATTAGCCATTCCTACAAGAATTATTCAGGGACAAATAGAGTTTCTCATCAAGGGTCGATGGTGGCAACCCCCTAACTTTAATCTTAGATACAATAATTATTTAGAGCCATTACGGGAGCTTATGATGTACATGGAAACTGATGTGTGAATCATAATGGTATGAAAACAGAATGGCATAAGTTACAGTTCATGGAAAGATTAGCTAGGTACCGACCCCCCTGGTGCCTTCTCACCCACAGGTAAAGGTTAAAATATTTTCACACAAATGAGACCATGGTTAGCACAATGATGAAAAGGGTTTAATTTTGATACAGAACAAAGGTGTAGAAGGAAAACTACAGCTAGGGCCGTAATGTTCTCTGTCTGGATGAGGAACCACAAAAGAAAAAGTAAAGGCTATACTCATGAGATCTGTTAATCATTCTGAGAAAAATATGTAACAACATTGTTGATTCTATGTCTGTCACCCTATTGGCCGATTGCCGTGTTTCCCCAAATAACTGTATAAAATTCACTGCTTGGTCTGAATAAAATTGCAACAGCTTCACAACATACTCTCATGTCTATGGCTGTCTGTCATTCGCCGAATCCCAGTTATCCTGAGTACCTTCACCCTGTTTTCCCTCGGTCTGATGGTCTAGCTGAGATCCAGTCCGCGGCAGATCAGAATCTGCTTTAGGGCAAGAAGCACCCTCTTGCTTTCTAGAGTCTCTAAGACAGCAGAAAACATGGGTGTGCTGAGAACAAAATAACGGTGTTTCCTACATATATATGGACTATATCTAGTCCAACTCTGCCTCTGAAATTGCTATAAAGCACAGTTCTTCTAACATCCAATGCTTGTCATTTAAGTTGAGAAACGTGTGAGCTTTGTGAACAATGTAGTTCGTTTGAGCTGTAAAGTGACTGCCCTTACCTGAAACGAAGTAGTGCTTGTAGGAAGACACAGAGCCTGGGATTTAACACCATTTCTGAAGGAAAACACACACCATAGTTCGCATCCATGGATCACACTCTGCTTTAGGGCAAGAAGCACGCTCTTGCTTTCTAGAGTCTCTGAGACAGCAGGAAACATGAGTGTGCTGAGAACAAAAGAACGGTGTTTCCTACAAATACGGACCATATCTAGTCCAAATCTGCCTCTTAAAATGATACAAAGCACAGGTCCTCTAACATCCAATGCCTTTCAGTTAAGATGAGAAACATGTGAGATTCGTGAACGATGTAGTTCGTTTGAGCTGAAAAGTGACTGGCCTTACTTGAAATGAAGTCTTGCTTGTAGGAATACACAGAGCCTGGGATTTAACGCCATTTCTGAAGGGAAACACACAGCCGAGTTCTCATCCATTGATCACAATCTGCTTTAGAGCAAGAAGCACGCTCTTGCTTTCTAGAGCCTCTAAGACATCAGGAAACGTGAGTGTGCTAAGAACAATTAAACGGTGTTTCCTACACAAACGGACCATATCTAGTCCAACTCTGCTGCTGACGCTGATACAAAGCACTCGTCCTCTAACACCCGATGCTTGTCATTTAAGATGAGAAACGTGTGAGCTTCGTGAACGATGTAGTTTGTTTGAGCTGTAAAGTAACTGCCCTTACCTGAAACGAATTCTTGTTTGTAGGAAGACTCAGAGCCTGGGATTTAACTCTATTTCTGAAGAGAAACACACAGCAGAGTTCTCATATATAGATCACACTCTGCTTTAGAGCAAGAAGCACGCCCTTGCTTTCTAGAATCTCTAAGACACCAGGAAACATGAGTGTGCTGAGAACAAAAGAACGGTGTTTTCTGCACATACGGACCATAGCTAGTCCAACTCTGCTTCTGAAACTGAAACAAACCACAGGTCGTCTAACATCTAATGCTTGTCAGTTAACATGAGAAATGTGTGAGCTTCTTGAACGATGTAGTTCGTTTGAGCTGTAAAGTAACTGCCCTTACCTGAAATGAATTCTTGTTTGTAGGAAGACTCAGAGCATGGGATTTATCTCCATTTCTGCAATGAAGCACACAGCCAAGTTCTCATCCATTGATCACACTCTGCTTTAGAGCAAGAAGCACGCTCTAGCTTTCTAGAGCCTCTAAGACAGCAGGAAACGTGAGTGTGCTGAGAACAAAAGAACGGTGTTTCCTACACATACGGACCATATCTAGTCCAACTCTGTTGCTGAAACTGATACAAAGCAATGGTCCTCTAACATCCAATGCTTGTCAGTTAAGATGAGAAAAATGTGAGCTTCGTGAACGATGTAGTTCTTTTGAGTTGAAAAGTGACTGCCCTTACTTGAAAGGAAGTTTGCTTGTAGGAAGACACAGAGGCTGGAATTTAATTCCATTTCTGAAGGGAAACACACAGCATAGTTCTCATCCATTGATCACACTCTGCTTTAGAGCAAGAAGCACGCTCTTGCTTTCTAGAGTCTCTAAGACAGCAGGAAACATGAGTGTGCTGAGAACAAAAGAACGGTGTTTCCTACACATACTGACCATATCTAGTCCAACTCTGTCTCTTAAATTGATACAAAGCACAGTTCCTCTAACATCCAATGCTTGTTATTTAAGATGAGAAACGTGTGAGCTTCGTGAACGATGTAGTTCGTTTGAGCTGAAAGTGACTGCCCATGCCTGAAACGAATTCTTGATTGTAGGAAGACACAGAGACGGGGATTTAACTCCATTTCTGAAGTGAAACACACAGCAGAGTTCTCATCCATTGATGACACTCTGTTTTAGAGCAAGAAGCACACTCTTGCTTTCCAGGGTCACTAAGACAGCAGAAAAGTGAGTTTGAGATTAAAAAAATACGGTGTGTCCTACACATACGGACCATATCTAGTACAACTCTGCTTCTGAAACTGATACAAAGGACTGGTCCTCTAACATCCAATGCTTGTCAGTTAAGATGAGAAACGTGTGAGCTTCGTGAACGATATAGTTCATTTGAGCTGAAAAGTGACTGCCCTTACTTGAAAGGAAGTCTTGCTTGTAGGAAGAAACACAGCCTGGAATTTAACTCCATTTCTGAAGAGAAACACACAGCAGAGTTCTCATCCATTGATCACACTCTGCTTTAGTGCAAGAAGCACCCTCTTGGTTTCTAGAGTCTCTAAGACAGCAGAAAACATGAGTGTGCTGAGAACAAAATAACGGTGTTTCCTACATATATACGGACGATATCTAGTCCAACTCTGCTTCTGAAATTGATACAAAGCACAGGTCCTCTAACATCCAATGCCTTTCAGTTAAGATGAGAGACATGTGAGCTTCGTGAACGATGTAGTTAGTTTGAGCTGAAAAGTGACTGCCCTTACTTGAAATGAAGTCTTGCTTGTAGGAAGACACAGAGCCTGGGATTTAACTCCATTTCTGAAGGGAAACACACAGCCGAGTTCTCATCCATTGATCACAATCTGCTTTATAGCAAGAAGCACGCTCTTGCTTTCTGGAGCCTCTAAGACATCAGGAAACGTGAGTGTGCTAAGAACAATTAAACGGTGTTTCCTACACAAACGGACCATATCTAGTCCAACTCTGCTGCTGACACTGATACAAAGCACTCATCCTCTAACACCCGATGCTTGTCAGTTAAGATGAGAAACATGTGAGCTTCGTGAACGATGTAGTTTGTTTGAGCTGTAAAGCAACTGCCCTTACCTGAAACGAATTCTTGTTTGTAGGAAGACTCAGAACCTGGGATTTAACTCTATTTCTGAAGAGAAACACACAGCAGAGTTCTCATATATAGATCACACTCTGCTTTAGAGCAAGAAGCACGCTCTTGCTTTCTAGAATCTCTAAGACACCAGGAAACATGAGTGTGCTGAGAACAAAAGAACGGTGTTTTCTGCACATACGACCATAGCTAGTCCAGCTCTGCTTCTGAAACTGAAACAAACCACAGGTCGTCTAACATCTAATGCTTGTCAGTTAACATGAGAAATGTGTGAGCTTCTGGAACGATGTAGTTCGTTTGAGCTGTAAAGTAACTGCCCTTACCTGAAATGAATTCTTGTTTGTAGGCAGACTCAGAGCATGGGATTTATCTCCATTTCTGCATTGAAGCACACAGCCAAGTTCTCATCCATTGATCACACTCTGCTTTAGAGCAAGAAGCACGCTCTAGCTTTCTAGAGCCTCTAAGACAGCAGGAAACGTGAGTGTGCTGAGAACAAAAGAACGGTGTTTCCTAAACATACGGACCATATCTAGTCCAACTCTGTTGCTGAAACTGATACAAAGCACTGGTCCTCTAACATCCAATGCTTGTCAGTTAAGATGAGAAAAATGTGAGCTTCGTGAACGATGTAGTTCTTTTGAGTTGAAAAGTGACTGCCCTTACTTGAAAGGAAGTTTGCTTGTAGGAAGACACAGATGCTGGAATTTAATTCCATTTCTGAAGGGAAACACACAGCATAGTTCTCATCCATTGATCACACTCTGCTTTAGAGCAAGAAGCACGCTCTTGCTTTCTAGAGTCTCTAAGACAGCAGGAAACATGAGTGTGCTGAGAACAAAAGAACGGTGTTTCCTACACATACTGACCATATCTCGTCCAACTCTGTCTCTTAAATTGATACAAAGCACAGTTCCTCTAACATCCAAGGCTTGTTATTTAAGATGAGAAACGTGTGAGCTTCGTGTACGATGTAGTTCGTTTGAGCTGAAAGTGACTGCCCTTGCCTGAAACGAATTCTTGATTGTAGGAAGACACAGAGACGGGGATTTAACTCCATTTCTGAAGTGAAACACACAGCAGAGTTCTCATCCATTGATGACACTCTGTTTTAGAACAAGAAGCACACTCTTGCTTTCCAGGGTCACTAAGACAGCAGAAAAGTGAGTTTGAGATTAAAAAAATACGGTGTGTCCTACACATACGGACCATATCTAGTACAACTCTGCTTCTGAAACTGATACAAAGGACTGGTCCTCTAACATCCAATGCTTGTCAGTTAAGATGAGAAACGTGTGAGCTTCGTGAACGATATAGTTCATTTGAGCTGAAAAGTGACTGCCCTTACTTGAAAGGAAGTCTTGCTTGTAGGAAGACACACAGCCTGGAATTTAACTCCATTTCTGAAGAGAAACACACAGCAGAGTTCTCATCCATTGATCACACTCTGCTTTAGTGCAAGAAGCACCCTCTTGGTTTCTAGAGTCTCTAAGACAGCAGAAAACATGAGTGTGCTGAGAACAAAATAACGGTGTTTCCTACATATATACGGACGATATCTAGTCCAACTCTGCTTCTGAAATTGATACAAAGCACAGGTCCTCTAACATCCAATGCCTTTCAGTTAAGATGAGAGACATGTGAGCTTCGTGAACGATGTAGTTAGTTTGAGCTGAAAAGTGACTGCCCTTACTTGAAATGAAGTCTTGCTTGTAGGAAGACACAGAGCCTGGGATTTAACTCCATTTCTGAAGGGAAACACACAGCCGAGTTCTCATCCATTGATCACAATCTGCTTTATAGCAAGAAGCACGCTCTTGCTTTCTGGAGCCTCTAAGACATCAGGAAACGTGTGTGTGCTAAGAACAATTAAACGGTGTTTCCTACACAAACGGACCATATCTAGTCCAACTCTGCTGCTGACACTGATACAAAGCACTCGTCCTCTAACACCCGATGCTTGTCAGTTAAGATGAGAAACATGTGAGCTTCGTGAACGATGTAGTTTGTTTGAGCTGTAAAGCAACTGCCCTTACCTGAAACGAATTCTTGTTTGTAGGAAGACTCAGAACCTGGGATTTAACTCTATTTCTGAAGAGAAACACACAGCAGAGTTCTCATATATAGATCACACTCTGCTTTAGAGCAAGAAGCACGCTCTTGCTTTCTAGAATCTCTAAGACCCCAGGAAACATGAGTGTGCTGAGAACAAAAGAACGGTGTTTTCTGCACATACGACCATAGCTAGTCCAGCTCTGCTTCTGAAACTGAAACAAACCACAGGTCGTCTAACATCTAATGCTTGTCAGTTAACATGAGAAATGTGTGAGCTTCTGGAACGATGTAGGTCGTTTGAGCTGTAAAGTAACTGCCCTTACCTGAAATGAATTCTTGTTTGTAGGCAGACTCAGAGCATGGGATTTATCTCCATTTCTGCATTGAAGCACACAGCCAAGTTCTCATCCATTGATCACACTCTGCTTTAGAGCAAGAAGCACGCTCTAGCTTTCTAGAGCCTCTAAGACAGCAGGAAACGTGAGTGTGCTGAGAACAAAAGAACGGTGTTTCCTAAACATACGGACCATATCTAGTCCAACTCTGTTGCTGAAACTGATACAAAGCACTGGTCCTCTAACATCCAATGCTTGTCAGTTAAGATGAGAAAAATGTGAGCTTCGTGAACGATGTAGTTCTTTTGAGTTGAAAAGTGACTGCCCTTACTTGAAAGGAAGTTTGCTTGTAGGAAGACACAGATGCTGGAATTTAATTCCATTTCTGAAGGGAAACACACAGCATAGTTCTCATCCATTGATCACACTCTGCTTTAGAGCAAGAAGCACGCTCTTGCTTTCTAGAGTCTCTAAGACAGCAGGAAACATGAGTGTGCTGAGAACAAAAGAACGGTGTTTCCTACACATACTGACCATATCTCGTCCAACTCTGTCTCTTAAATTGATACAATGCACAGTTCCTCTAACATCCAAGGCTTGTTATTTAAGATGAGAAACGTGTGAGCTTCGTGTACGATGTAGTTCGTTTGAGCTGAAAGTGACTGCCCTTGCCTGAAACGAATTCTTGATTGTAGGAAGACACAGAGACGGGGATTTAACTCCATTTCTGAAGTGAAACACACAGCAGAGTTCTCATCCATTGATGACACTCTGTTTTAGAACAAGAAGCACACTCTTGCTTTCCAGGGTCACTAAGACAGCAGAAAAGTGAGTTTGAGATTAAAAAAATACGGTGTGTCCTACACATACGGACCATATCTAGTACAACTCTGCTTCTGAAACTGATACAAAGGACTGGTCCTCTAACATCCAATGCTTGTCAGTTAAGATGAGAAACGTGTGAGCTTCGTGAACGATATAGTTCATTTGAGCTGAAAAGTGACTGCCCTTACTTGAAAGGAAGTCTTGCTTGTAGGAAGACACACAGCCTGGAATTTAACTCCATTTCTGAAGAGAAACACACAGCAGAGTTCTCATCCATTGATCACACTCTGCTTTAGTGCAAGAAGCACCCTCTTGGTTTCTAGAGTCTCTAAGACAGCAGAAAACATGAGTGTGCTGAGAACAAAATAACGGTGTTTCCTACATATATACGGACGATATCTAGTCCATCTCTGCTTCTGAAATTGATACAAAGCACAGGTCCTCTAACATCCAATGCCTTTCAGTTAAGATGAGAGACATGTGAGCTTCGTGAACGATGTAGTTAGTTTGAGCTGAAAAGTGACTGCCCTTACTTGAAATGAAGTCTTGCTTGTAGGAAGACACAGAGCCTGGGATTTAACTCCATTTCTGAAGGGAAACACACAGCCGAGTTCTCATCCATTGATCACAATCTGCTTTATAGCAAGAAGCACGCTCTTGCTTTCTGGAGCCTCTAAGACATCAGGAAACGTGTGTGTGCTAAGAACAATTAAACGGTGTTTCCTACACAAACGGACCATATCTAGTCCAACTCTGCTGCTGACACTGATACAAAGCACTCGTCCTCTAACACCCGATGCTTGTCAGTTAAGATGAGAAACATGTGAGCTTCGTGAACGATGTAGTTTGTTTGAGCTGTAAAGCAACTGCCCTTACCTGAAACGAATTCTTGTTTGTAGGAAGACTCAGAACCTGGGATTTAACTCTATTTCTGAAGAGAAACACACAGCAGAGTTCTCATATATAGATCACACTCTGCTTTAGAGCAAGAAGCACGCTCTTGCTTTCTAGAATCTCTAAGACACCAGGAAACATGAGTGTGCTGAGAACAAAAGAACGGTGTTTTCTGCACATACGGACCATAGCTAGTCCAGCTCTGCTTCTGAAACTGAAACAAACCACAGGTCGTCTAACATCTAATGCTTGTCAGTTAACATGAGAAATGTGTGAGCTTCTGGAACGATGTAGTTCGTTTGAGCTGTAAAGTAACTGCCCTGACCTGAAATGAATTCTTGTTTGTAGGCAGACTCAGAGCATGGGATTTATCTCCATTTCTGCATTGAAGCACACAGCCAAGTTCTCATCCATTGATCACACTCTGCTTTAGAGCAAGAAGCACGCTCTAGCTTTCTAGAGCCTCTAAGACAGCAGGAAACGTGAGTGTGCTGAGAACAAAAGAACGGTGTTTCCTAAACATATGGACCATATCTAGTCCAACTCTGTTGCTGAAACTGATACAAAGCACTGGTCCTCTAACATCCAATGCTTGTCAGTTAAGATGAGAAAAATGTGAGCTTCGTGAACGATGTAGTTCTTTTGAGTTGAAAAGTGACTGCCCTTACTTGAAAGGAAGTTTGCTTGTAGGAAGACACAGATGCTGGAATTTAATTCCATTTCTGAAGGGAAACACACAGCATAGTTCTCATCCATTGATCACACTCTGCTTTAGAGCAAGAAGCACGCTCTTGCTTTCTAGAGTCTCTAAGACAGCATGAAACATGAGTGTGCTGAGAACAAAAGAACGGTGTTTCCTACACATACTGACCATATCTCATCCAACTCTGTCTCTTAAATTGATACAAAGCACAGTTCCTCTAACATCCAAGGCTTGTTATTTAAGATGAGAAACGTGTGAGCTTCGTGTACGATGTAGTTCGTTTGAGCTGAAAGTGACTGCCCTTGCCTGAAACGAATTCTTGATTGTAGGAAGACACAGAGACGGGGATTTAACTCCATTTCTGAAGTGAAACACACAGCAGAGTTCTCATCCATTGATGACACTCTGTTTTAGAACAAGAAGCACACTCTTGCTTTCCAGGGTCACTAAGACAGCAGAAAAGTGAGTTTGAGAATAAAAAAGTACGGTGTGTCCTACACATACGGACCATATCTAGTACAACTCTGCTTCTGAAACTGATACAAAGGACTGGTCCTCTAACATCCAATGCTTGTCAGTTAAGATGAGAAACGTGTGAGCTTCGTGAACGATATAGTTCATTTGAGCTGAAAAGTGACTGCCCTTACTTGAAAGGAAGTCTTGCTTGTAGGAAGACACACAGCCTGGAATTTAACTCCATTTCTGAAGAGAAACACACAGCAGAGTTCTCATCCATTGATCACACTCTGCTTTAGTGCAAGAAGCACCCTCTTGGTTTCTAGATTCTCTAAGACAGCAGAAAACATGAGTGTGCTGAGAACAAAATAAGGGTGTTTCCTACATATATACGGACGATATCTAGTCCAACTCTGTTTCTGAAATTGATACAAAGCACAGGTCCTCTAACATCCAATGCTTGTCAGTTAAGATGAGAAACATGTGAGCTTCATGAAGGATGTAGTAATTTGAGCTGAAAAGTTACTGCCCTTACTTGAAACGAAGTCTTGCTTATAGGAAGACACAGAGCCTGGTATTTAACTCCATTTCTGAAGGGAAACACACAGCATAGTTTGCATCCATGGATCACACTCTGCTTTAGAGCAAGAAGCACGCTCTTGCTTTCTAGAGTCTCTGAGACAGCAGGAAACATGAGTGTGCTGAGAACAAAAGAACGGTGTTTCCTACACATACGGACCATATCTAGTCCAAATCTGCCTCTTAAATTGATACAAAGCACAGGTCCTCTAACATCCAATGCCTTTCAGTTAAGATGAGAGACATGTGAGCTTTGTGAACGATGTAGTTAGTTTGAGCTGAAAAGTGACTGCCCTTACTTGAAAAGAAGTCTTGCTTGTAGGAAGATACAGAGCCTGGGATTTAACTCCATTTCTGAAGGGAAACACACAGCCGAGTTCTCATCCATTGATCACAATCTGCTTTATAGCAAGAAGCACGCTCTTGCTTTCTGGAGCCTCTAAGACATCAGGAAACGTGAGTGTGCTAAGAACAATTAAACGGTGTTTCCTACACAAACGGACCATATCTAGTCCAACTCTGCTGCTGACACTGATACAAAGCACTCGTCCTCTAACACCCGATGTTTGTCAGTTAAGATGAGAAACGTGTGAGCTTTGTGAACGATGTAGTTCTCTTGAGCTGTAAAGTAAGTGCCCTTACCTGAAACGAATTCTTGTTTGTAGGAAGACACAGAACGTGGGATTTAACTCCATTTCTGAAGGGAAACACACAGCATAGTTCTCATCCTGGGTCACACTCTGCTATAGAACAAGAAGCATGCACTTGCTTTCTAGAGTCTCTAAGACAGCAGGAAACATGAGTGTGCTGAGAACAAAAGAACGGTGTTTCCTACACATACGGACCGTATCTAGTCCAACTCTGCTTGTGAAACTAAAACAAACCACAGGTCAACTAACATACAATGCTTGTCATTTAAGATGCGAAACGTGTGAGCTTCGTGAACGATGTAGTTCGTTTGAGCTGTAAAGTAACTGCCCTTACCTGAAACGAATTCTTGTTTGTAGGAAGACTCAGAGCATGGGATTTAACTCCATTTCTTATTTGAAGCACACAGCAGAGTTCTCATCCATTGATCAAACTCTGCTTTAGAGTAAGAAACATACTCTAGCTTTATAGAATCTCTAATACAGCAGGAAACTTGAGTGTGCTCAGAACAAAAAACGGAGTTTCCTACACATACAGACCATATCTAGTTCAACTATGCTTCTGAACTGAAACCAACCACAGGTCGTCTAACATCCAATGCTTGTCAGTTAACATGAGAAACATGTGAGCTTCTTGAACAATGTAGTTCGTTTGAGCTGGAAAGTAACTGCCCTTACCTGAAATGAATTCTTGATTGTAGGAAGACACAGATATGGGGATTTAACTCCATTTCTGACATGAAACACACAGCAGAGTTCTCATCCATTAATGATACTCTGCTTTAGAGCAAGAAGCACGGTCTTGCTTTCCAGAGTCACTAAGACAGCAGGAAACCTGAGTGTGATGAGAACAAATGAACGGTGTTTCCTACACATACGGACCATATCTAGTCCAACTCTGCTTGTGAAACTGAAACAAACCACAGGTCAACTAACATCCAATGCTTGTCAGTTAAGATGAGAAACGTGTGAGCTTCGTGAACGATATAGTTCATTTGAGCTGAAAAGT
Organism: Onychomys leucogaster; assembly: GCA_949786385.1. NCBI lineage: Eukaryota > Metazoa > Chordata > Mammalia > Rodentia > Cricetidae > Onychomys > Onychomys leucogaster. Next base: position 42,413 of record CATKUP010000449.1, on the reverse strand, counting down.
GACTGCCCTTACTTGAAAGGAAGTCTTGCTTGTAGGAAGACACACAGCCTGGAATTTAACTCCATTTCTGAAGAGAAACACACAGCAGAGTTCTCATCCATTGATCACACTCTGCTTTAGTGCAAGAAGCACCCTCTTGGTTTCTAGAGTCTCTAAGACAGCAGAAAACATGAGTGTGCTGAGAACAAAATAACGGTGTTTCCTACATATATACGGACGATATCTAGTCCATCTCTGCTTCTGAAATTGATACAAAGCACAGGTCCTCTAACATCCAATGCCTTTCAGTTAAGATGAGAGACATGTGAGCTTCGTGAACGATGTAGTTAGTTTGAGCTGAAAAGTGACTGCCCTTACTTGAAATGAAGTCTTGCTTGTAGGAAGACACAGAGCCTGGGATTTAACTCCATTTCTGAAGGGAAACACACAGCCGAGTTCTCATCCATTGATCACAATCTGCTTTATAGCAAGAAGCACGCTCTTGCTTTCTGGAGCCTCTAAGACATCAGGAAACGTGTGTGTGCTAAGAACAATTAAACGGTGTTTCCTACACAAACGGACCATATCTAGTCCAACTCTGCTGCTGACACTGATACAAAGCACTCGTCCTCTAACACCCGATGCTTGTCAGTTAAGATGAGAAACATGTGAGCTTCGTGAACGATGTAGTTTGTTTGAGCTGTAAAGCAACTGCCCTTACCTGAAACGAATTCTTGTTTGTAGGAAGACTCAGAACCTGGGATTTAACTCTATTTCTGAAGAGAAACACACAGCAGAGTTCTCATATATAGATCACACTCTGCTTTAGAGCAAGAAGCACGCTCTTGCTTTCTAGAATCTCTAAGACACCAGGAAACATGAGTGTGCTGAGAACAAAAGAACGGTGTTTTCTGCACATACGGACCATAGCTAGTCCAGCTCTGCTTCTGAAACTGAAACAAACCACAGGTCGTCTAACATCTAATGCTTGTCAGTTAACATGAGAAATGTGTGAGCTTCTGGAACGATGTAGTTCGTTTGAGCTGTAAAGTAACTGCCCTGACCTGAAATGAATTCTTGTTTGTAGGCAGACTCAGAGCATGGGATTTATCTCCATTTCTGCATTGAAGCACACAGCCAAGTTCTCATCCATTGATCACACTCTGCTTTAGAGCAAGAAGCACGCTCTAGCTTTCTAGAGCCTCTAAGACAGCAGGAAACGTGAGTGTGCTGAGAACAAAAGAACGGTGTTTCCTAAACATATGGACCATATCTAGTCCAACTCTGTTGCTGAAACTGATACAAAGCACTGGTCCTCTAACATCCAATGCTTGTCAGTTAAGATGAGAAAAATGTGAGCTTCGTGAACGATGTAGTTCTTTTGAGTTGAAAAGTGACTGCCCTTACTTGAAAGGAAGTTTGCTTGTAGGAAGACACAGATGCTGGAATTTAATTCCATTTCTGAAGGGAAACACACAGCATAGTTCTCATCCATTGATCACACTCTGCTTTAGAGCAAGAAGCACGCTCTTGCTTTCTAGAGTCTCTAAGACAGCATGAAACATGAGTGTGCTGAGAACAAAAGAACGGTGTTTCCTACACATACTGACCATATCTCATCCAACTCTGTCTCTTAAATTGATACAAAGCACAGTTCCTCTAACATCCAAGGCTTGTTATTTAAGATGAGAAACGTGTGAGCTTCGTGTACGATGTAGTTCGTTTGAGCTGAAAGTGACTGCCCTTGCCTGAAACGAATTCTTGATTGTAGGAAGACACAGAGACGGGGATTTAACTCCATTTCTGAAGTGAAACACACAGCAGAGTTCTCATCCATTGATGACACTCTGTTTTAGAACAAGAAGCACACTCTTGCTTTCCAGGGTCACTAAGACAGCAGAAAAGTGAGTTTGAGAATAAAAAAGTACGGTGTGTCCTACACATACGGACCATATCTAGTACAACTCTGCTTCTGAAACTGATACAAAGGACTGGTCCTCTAACATCCAATGCTTGTCAGTTAAGATGAGAAACGTGTGAGCTTCGTGAACGATATAGTTCATTTGAGCTGAAAAGTGACTGCCCTTACTTGAAAGGAAGTCTTGCTTGTAGGAAGACACACAGCCTGGAATTTAACTCCATTTCTGAAGAGAAACACACAGCAGAGTTCTCATCCATTGATCACACTCTGCTTTAGTGCAAGAAGCACCCTCTTGGTTTCTAGATTCTCTAAGACAGCAGAAAACATGAGTGTGCTGAGAACAAAATAAGGGTGTTTCCTACATATATACGGACGATATCTAGTCCAACTCTGTTTCTGAAATTGATACAAAGCACAGGTCCTCTAACATCCAATGCTTGTCAGTTAAGATGAGAAACATGTGAGCTTCATGAAGGATGTAGTAATTTGAGCTGAAAAGTTACTGCCCTTACTTGAAACGAAGTCTTGCTTATAGGAAGACACAGAGCCTGGTATTTAACTCCATTTCTGAAGGGAAACACACAGCATAGTTTGCATCCATGGATCACACTCTGCTTTAGAGCAAGAAGCACGCTCTTGCTTTCTAGAGTCTCTGAGACAGCAGGAAACATGAGTGTGCTGAGAACAAAAGAACGGTGTTTCCTACACATACGGACCATATCTAGTCCAAATCTGCCTCTTAAATTGATACAAAGCACAGGTCCTCTAACATCCAATGCCTTTCAGTTAAGATGAGAGACATGTGAGCTTTGTGAACGATGTAGTTAGTTTGAGCTGAAAAGTGACTGCCCTTACTTGAAAAGAAGTCTTGCTTGTAGGAAGATACAGAGCCTGGGATTTAACTCCATTTCTGAAGGGAAACACACAGCCGAGTTCTCATCCATTGATCACAATCTGCTTTATAGCAAGAAGCACGCTCTTGCTTTCTGGAGCCTCTAAGACATCAGGAAACGTGAGTGTGCTAAGAACAATTAAACGGTGTTTCCTACACAAACGGACCATATCTAGTCCAACTCTGCTGCTGACACTGATACAAAGCACTCGTCCTCTAACACCCGATGTTTGTCAGTTAAGATGAGAAACGTGTGAGCTTTGTGAACGATGTAGTTCTCTTGAGCTGTAAAGTAAGTGCCCTTACCTGAAACGAATTCTTGTTTGTAGGAAGACACAGAACGTGGGATTTAACTCCATTTCTGAAGGGAAACACACAGCATAGTTCTCATCCTGGGTCACACTCTGCTATAGAACAAGAAGCATGCACTTGCTTTCTAGAGTCTCTAAGACAGCAGGAAACATGAGTGTGCTGAGAACAAAAGAACGGTGTTTCCTACACATACGGACCGTATCTAGTCCAACTCTGCTTGTGAAACTAAAACAAACCACAGGTCAACTAACATACAATGCTTGTCATTTAAGATGCGAAACGTGTGAGCTTCGTGAACGATGTAGTTCGTTTGAGCTGTAAAGTAACTGCCCTTACCTGAAACGAATTCTTGTTTGTAGGAAGACTCAGAGCATGGGATTTAACTCCATTTCTTATTTGAAGCACACAGCAGAGTTCTCATCCATTGATCAAACTCTGCTTTAGAGTAAGAAACATACTCTAGCTTTATAGAATCTCTAATACAGCAGGAAACTTGAGTGTGCTCAGAACAAAAAACGGAGTTTCCTACACATACAGACCATATCTAGTTCAACTATGCTTCTGAACTGAAACCAACCACAGGTCGTCTAACATCCAATGCTTGTCAGTTAACATGAGAAACATGTGAGCTTCTTGAACAATGTAGTTCGTTTGAGCTGGAAAGTAACTGCCCTTACCTGAAATGAATTCTTGATTGTAGGAAGACACAGATATGGGGATTTAACTCCATTTCTGACATGAAACACACAGCAGAGTTCTCATCCATTAATGATACTCTGCTTTAGAGCAAGAAGCACGGTCTTGCTTTCCAGAGTCACTAAGACAGCAGGAAACCTGAGTGTGATGAGAACAAATGAACGGTGTTTCCTACACATACGGACCATATCTAGTCCAACTCTGCTTGTGAAACTGAAACAAACCACAGGTCAACTAACATCCAATGCTTGTCAGTTAAGATGAGAAACGTGTGAGCTTCGTGAACGATATAGTTCATTTGAGCTGAAAAGTGACTGCCCTTACTTGAAAGGAAGTCTTGCTTGTAGGAAGACACACAGCCTGGAATTTAACTCCATTTCTGAAGAGAAACACACAGCAGAGTTCTCATCCATTGATCACACTCTGCTTTAGTGCAAGAAGCACCCTCTTGGTTTCTAGAGTCTCTAAGACAGCAGAAAACATGAGTGTGCTGAGAACAAAATAAGGGTGTTTCCTACATATATACGGACGATATCTAGTCCAACTCTGTTTCTGAAATTGATACAAGGCACAGGTCCTCTAACATCCAATGCTTGTCAGTTAAGATGAGAAACATGTGAGCTTCATGAAGGATGTAGTAATTTGAGCTGAAAAGTTACTGCCCTTACTTGAAACGAAGTCTTGCTTATAGGAAGACACAGAGCCTGGTATTTAACTCCATTTCTGAAGGGAAACACACAGCATAGTTTGCATCCATGGATCACACTCTGCTTTAGAGCAAGAAGCACGCTCTTGCTTTCTAGAGTCTCTGAGACAGCAGGAAACATGAGTGTGCTGAGAACAAAAGAACGGTGTTTCCTACACATACGGACCATATCTAGTCCAAATCTGCCTCTTAAATTGATACAAAGCACAGGTCCTCTAACATCCAATGCCTTTCAGTTAAGATGAGAGACATGTGAGCTTCGTGAACGATGTAGTTAGTTTGAGCTGAAAAGTGACTGCCCTTACTTGAAAAGAAGTCTTGCTTGTAGGAAGATACAGAGCCTGGGATTTAACTCCATTTCTGAAGGGAAACACACAGCCGAGTTCTCATCCATTGATCACAATCTGCTTTATAGCAAGAAGCACGCTCTTGCTTTCTGGAGCCTCTAAGACATCAGGAAACGTGAGTGTGCTAAGAACAATTAAACGGTGTTTCCTACACAAACGGACCATATCTAGTCCAACTCTGCTGCTGACACTGATACAAAGCACTCGTCCTCTAACACCCGATGCTTGTCAGTTAAGATGAGAAACGTGTGAGCTTTGTGAACGATGTAGTTCTCTTGAGCTGTAAAGTAAGTGCCCTTACCTGAAACGAATTCTTGTTTGTAGGAAGACACAGAACGTGGGATTTAACTCCATTTCTGAAGGGAAACACACAGCATAGTTCTCATCCATGGGTCACACTCTGCTATAGAACAAGAAGCATGCACTTGCTTTCTAGAGTCTCTAAGACAGCAGGAAACATGAGTGTGCTGAGAACAAAAGAACGGTGTTTCCTACACATACGGACCGTATCTAGTCCAACTCTGCTTGTGAAACTAAAACAAACCACAGGTCAACTAACATACAATGCTTGTCATTTAAGATGCGAAACGTGTGAGCTTCGTGAACGATGTAGTTCGTTTGAGCTGTAAAGTAACTGCCCTTACCTGAAACGAATTCTTGTTTGTAGGAAGACTCAGAGCATGGGATTTAACTCCATTTCTTATTTGAAGCACACAGCAGAGTTCTCATGCATTGATCAAACTCTGCTTTAGAGTAAGAAACATACTCTAGCTTTATAGAATCTCTAATACAGCAGGAAACTTGAGTGTGCTCAGAACAAAAAACGGAGTTTCCTACACATACAGACCATATCTAGTTCAACTATGCTTCTGAACTGAAACCAACCACAGGTCGTCTAACATCCAATGCTTGTCAGTTAACATGAGAAACATGTGAGCTTCTTGAACAATGTAGTTCGTTTGAGCTGGAAAGTAACTGCCCTTACCTGAAATGAATTCTTGATTGTAGGAAGACACAGATACGGGGATTTAACTCCATTTCTGACATGAAACACACAGCAGAGTTCTCATCCATTAATGATACTCTGCTTTAGAGCAAGAAGCACGGTCTTGCTTTCCAGAGTCACTAAGACAGCAGGAAACCTGAGTGTGATGAGAACAAATGAACGGTGTTTCCTACACATACGGACCATATCTAGTCCAACTCTGCTTGTGAAACTGAAACAAACCACAGGTCAACTAACATCCAATGCTTGTCATTTAAGATGAGAAACATGTGAGCTTCGTGAACTATGTAGTTTGTTTGAGCTGAAAAGTGACTGCCCTTACCTGAATGGAAGTCTTGATTGTAGGAAGACACAGAGCCTGGAATTTAACTCCATTTCTGAAGGGAAACACACAGCAGAGTTCTCATTCATTGATCACAATCTGCTTTAGAGCAAGAGGCACGCTCTAGCTTTCTAGAGTCTCTAAGTCAGCAGGAAAAATGAGTGTGCTGAGAACAAAAGTACGGTGTTTCCTACATATATACGGACCATATCTAGTCCAACTCTGCCTCTGAAATTGATACAAAGCACAGTTCTTCTGACATGCAATGCTTGTCATTTAAGATGAGAAACGTGTGAGGTTCGTGAACGACATAGTTCATTTGAGCTGTAAAGTAACTGCCCTTACATGAAACGAAGTCATGCTTGTAGGAAGACACAGAGACAGGGATTTAACTCCATTTCTGAAGTGAAACACACAGCAGAGTTCTCATCCATTGATGACACTCTGCTTTAGAGCAAGAAGCACGCTCTTGCTTTCTAGAGTCTCTAAGACAGCAGGAAACGTGAGTGTGCTAAGAACAAATGAACGGGGTTTCCTACACATACGGACCATATCTAGTCCAACTCTGCTGCTGAAACTGATACAAAGCACTGGTCCTCTAATATCCGATGCTTGTCAGTTAAGATGAGAATCGTGTGAGCTTCGTGAACAATGTAGTTCTTTTGAGATGTAAAGTAACTGCGCTTAGTTGAAGTGAATTCTTGTTTGTATGAAGACTCAGAGCCTGGGATTTAACTCCATTTCTGAAGAGAAACACTCAGGAGAGTTCTCATATATAGATCACACTCTGCTTTAGAGCAAGAAGAACGCTCTTGCTTTCTAGAATCTCTAATACAGCAGGAAACTTGAGTGTGCTCAGAACAAAAGAACAGTGTTTCCTACACATACAGACCATATCTAGTTCAACTATGCTTCTGAAACTGAAACAAACCACAGGTCGTCTAACATCCAATGCTTGTCAGTTAACATGAGAAACATGTGAGCTTCTTGAGCGATGTAGTTCGTTTGAGCTGTAAAGTATCTGCCCTTACCTGAAATGAATTCTTGATTGTAGGAAGACACAGATACGGGGATTTAAGTCCATTTCTGACGTGAAACACACAGCACAGTTCTCATTCATTGATGACACTCTGCTTTAGAGCAAGAAGCACGCTCTTGCTTTCCAGGGTCACTAAGACAGCAGGAAACCTGAGTGTGATGAAAAAAAGAACGGTGTTTCCTACACATACGGACCATATTTAGTCCAAATCTGCCTCTGAAATTGATACAAAGTACAGGTCCTCTAACATCCAATGCTTGTCAGTTAAGATGAGAAACGTGTGAGCTTCGTGCACGATGTAGTTCGTTTCAGCTGAAAAGTGACTGCCCTTACCTGAAACGAATTCTTGAATGTTGGAAGACACAGAGCCTGGGATTTAACTCCATTTCTGAAGGGAAACACACAGCATAGTTCTCATCCGTGTATCACACTCTGCTTCAGAGCAAGAAGCACGCTCTTGCTTTCTAGATTCTCTAATATATCAGGAAACGTGGTTGTGCTCAGAACAAAAGAACTGTGTTTCCTACACATACAGACCATATCTAGTCCAACTCTGCTGTTGAAACTGAAACAAACCACAGGTCCACTAACATCCAATGCTTGTCAGTTAAGATGAGAAACGTGTGAGCTTCGTGAACGATGTAGTTCGTTTGAGCTGAAAAGTGACTGCCCTTAAATGAAAGGAAGTATTGCTTGTAGGAAGACACTGTGCCTGGGATTTTACTCGATTTCAGAAAGGAAACACATGGCAGATTTGTCATCCATGGATCACACTCTGCTTTAGAGCCAGAAGAACGCTCTTGCATTCTAAAATCTCTAATAGAGTAGGAAACTTGAGTGTGCTCAGAACAAAAGAACGGTGTTTCCTACACATACAGATCATATCTAGTTCAACTCTGCTTCTGAAACTGAAACAAATCACAGGTACTCTAACATCCAATGCTTGTCAGTTAAGATGAGAAACGTGTGAGCTTCGTGAACGATGTAGTTGGTTTGAGCTGTAAAGTAACTGCCCTTACCTGAAATGAATTCTTGTTTGTAGGAAGACTCAGAGCCTGGTATTCAACTCCATTTCTGATGTGAAACACAAGGCAGAGTTCTCATCCATTGATCACACTCTGCTTTAGAGCAAGAAGCACGCTCTAGCTTTCTTGAGTCTCTAAGACAGCACGAAATGTGAGTGTGCTGACAACAAAAGAATGCTGTTTCCTACACATACGGACCATATCTATTCCAACTCTGCTTCTTAAACTGATACAAAGCACTGGTCCTCTAACATCCAATGCTTGTCAGTTAAGATGTGAAACGTGTGAGCATCGTGAACGATGTAGTTCGTTTGAGCTGAAAAGTGACTGCCCTTACTTGAAAGGAAGTCTTGCTTGAAGGAAGACACAGAGCCTGGAATTTAACTCCATTTCTGAAGGGAAACACACTGGAGATTTCTCATCCATTGATCACACTCTGCTTTAGAGCAAGAAGCACGCTCTAGCTTTTTGGAATCTCTAATACAGCAGGAAAATTGAGTGTGCTCAGAACAAAAGAACGGTGTTTTCTACACAAACAGATTATATCTAGTTCAACTCTGCTTCTGAAACTGAAAAAAACCACAGGTCGTCTAACATCCAATGCTTGTCAGTTAACATGAGAAACATGTGAGCTTCTTGAATGATGTAGTTCGTTTGAGCTGTAAAGTAACTGCCCTTACCTGAAATGAATTCTTGATTGTAGCAAGACACAGATACGGGAATTTAACTCCATTTCTGAAGTGAAACACACAGCAGAGTTCTCATCAATTGATGACACTCTGCTTTAGAGCAAGAAGCATGCTCTTGCTTTCCAGGTTCACTAAGAAAGCAGGAAACCTGAGTGTGATGAGAAAAAAAGAACGGTGTTTCCTACACATACGGACCATATCTACTCCAACTCTGCCTCTGAAATTCACACAAAGTACAGGTCCTCTAACATCCAATGCTTGTCAGTTAAGATGAGAAACATGTGAGCTTCATGAACAATGTAGTTCGTTTGAGCTGAAAAGTGACTGCCCTTACCTGAAACGAATTCTTGAATGTTGGAAGACACAGAGCCTGGGATTTAACTCCATTTCTGAAGGGAAACACACAGCATAGTTCTCATCCGTGTATCACACTCTGCTTAAGAGCAAGAAGCACGCTCTTGCTTTCTAGATTCTCTAATACATCAGGAAACGTGGTAGTGCTCAGAACAAAAGAACTGTGTTTCCTACACATACGGACCATATCTAGTCCATCTCTGCTTTTGAAACTGAAACAAACCACAGGTCCACTAACATCCAATGCTTGTCAGTTAAGATGAGAAACGTGTGAGCTTCGTGAACGATGTAGTTCGTTTGAGCTGAAGAGTGACTGCCCTAAATGAAAGGCAGTAGTGCTTGTAGGAAGACACTGTGCCTGGGATTTCACTCCATTTCAGAAGGGAAACACACAGCATAGTTGTCATCCATGGATCACACTCTGCTTTAGAGCAAGAAGCACTCTCTAGCTTTCTAGAGTCTCTAAGACAGCAGGAAACATGAGTGTGCTGAAAGAAAAAGGACTGTTTTCTACACATATACGGACCATATCTAGTCCAACTCTTCCTCTGAAATTGATACAAAGCACAGTTTTTCTGACATCCAGTGCTTGTCATTTAAGATGAGAAACGTGTGAGCTTTGTGAACGATGTATTTCGTTTGAGCTGTAAAGTAACTGTCCTTACCTGAAACAAATTCTTGTTTGTAGGAAGACTCAGATACGGGGATTTAACTCCATTTCTGAAGGGAAACACACAGCATAGTTCTCATCCATGGATCACACTCTGCCACAGAGCAAGAAGCACGCTCTTGCTTTCTAGATTCTCTAATACAGCAGGAAACGTGGTTGAGCTCAGAACAGAAGAACGGTGTTTCCTACACATACGGACCATACCTATTCCAAATCTGCTTCTGAAACTGAGACAAAGCACTGCTCCTCTAACATCCAATGCTTGTCAGTTAAGATGAGAAACGTGTGAGCTTCTTGAACGATGTAGTTCGTTAGAGCTGAAAAGTGACTGCCCTTACCTGAAACGAAGTAGTGCTTGTAGGAAGACACAGGGCCTGGGATTTAACTCCATTTCTGAAGGGAAACAAACAGCATAGTTCTCATGCATTGATCACACCCTCTTTAGAGCAAGAAGAACGCTCTTGCTTTCTAGAATCTCTAATACAGCAGGAAACGTGAGTGTGCTCAGAACAAAAGAACGGTGTTTCCTACACATACAGACCATATCTACTTCAACTATGCTTCCTAAACTGAAACAAACCACAGGTCGTCTAACATCCAATGCTTGTCAGTTAACCTGAGAAACGTGTGAGCTTCTTGAATGATGTAGTTCATTTGAGTTGTAAAGTAACTGCCCTTACCTGAAATAAATTCTTGATTGTAGGAAAACACAGAGACAGGGATTTAACTACATTTCTGAAGGGAAACACACAGCATAGTTCTCATGCATTGATCACACCCTCTTTAGAGCAAGAAGCATGCTCTTGCTTTCCAGGGTCACTAAGACAGCAGGAAACGTGGTTGTGCTCAGAACAAAAGAACTGTGTTTCCTACACATACGGACCATATCTAGTCCAACTCTGCTTTTGAAACTGAAACAAACCACAGGTCAACTAATATGCAATGCTTGTCATTTAAGATGAGAAACGTGTGAGCTTCGTGAACGATGTAGTTCGTTTGAGATAAAAAGTGACTGCCCTTAATTGAAACGAAGTCTTGCATTTAGGAAGACACAGAACCTGGAATTTAACTCCATTTCTGAAGGGAAACACACAGCAGAGTTCTCATCCATGGATCACACTCTGCTTTAGAGCAAGAAGCACGCTCTTGCTTTCCAGGGTCACTAAGACAGCAGGAAACCTGAGTGTGATGAGAAAAAAAGAACGGTGTTTCCTACACATACGGACCATATCTATTCCAACTCTGCCTCTGAAATTGATACAAAGTACAGGTCCTCTAACATCCAATGCTTGTCATTTAAGATGAGAAACGTGTGAGCTTCGTGAACCATGTAGTTCGTTTGAGCTGAAAAGTGACTGACCTTACCTGAAACGAATTCTTTAATGTTGGAAGACACAGAGCCTGGGATTTAACTCCATTTCTGAAGGGAAACACAACACACAGCATAGTTTTCATCCGTGTATCACACTCTGCTTCAGAGCAAGAAGCACGCTCTTGCTTTTAGATTCTCTAATACATCAGGAAACGTGCTTGTGCTCAGAACAAAAGAACTGTGTTTCCTACACATACGGACCATATCTAGTCCAACTCTGCTTTTGAAACTGAAACAAACCTCAGGTCCACTAACATCCAATGCTTGTCAGTTAAGATGAGAAACGTGTGAGCTTCGTGAATGATATAGTTCGTTTGAGCTGAAAAGTGACTGCCCTTAAATGAAAGGAAGTAGTGCTTGTAGGAAGACACTGTGCCTGGGATTTCACTCCATTTCAGAAGGGAAACACACAGCATAGTTGTCATCCATGGATCACACTCTGCTTTAGAGCCAGAAGAACGCTCTTGCTTTCCAGAATCACTAAGAGAGCAGGAAACCTGAGTGTGATGAGAACAAATGAACGGTGTTTCCTACACATACGGACCATATCTAGTCCAACTCTGCTTGTGAAACTGAAACAAACCACAGGTCAACTAACATCTAATGCTTGTCATTTAAGATGAGAAACATGTGAGCTTCGTGAACTATGTTGTTCGTTTGAGCTGAAAAGTGACTGCCCTTACCTGAAAGGAAGTCTTGATTGTAGGAAGACACAGATCCTGGAATTTAACTCCATTTCTGAAGTGAAACACACAGCAGAGTTCTCATCCATTGATCACACTCTGCTTTAGAGCAAGAAGCATGCTATAGCTTTCTAGAGTCTCTAAGACAGCAGGAAACATCAGTGTGCTGAAAACAAAAGGACGGTGTTTCCTAAACATATACGGACCATATCTAGTCCAACTCTGCCTCTGAAATTGATACAAAGCACAGTTCTTCTGACAAACAATGCTTGTCATTTAAGATGAGAAACGTGTGAGCTTCGTGAACGATGTAGTTGTTTGAGCTGTAAAGTAACTGTCCTTACCTGAAACGAATTCTGTTTGTAGGAAGACTCAGATACGGGGATTTAACTCCATTTCTGAAGGGAAACACACAGCATAGTTCTCATCCATGGATCACACTCTGCCACAGAGCAAGAAGCAAGCACTTGCTTTCTAGATTCATTAATACAGCAGGAAACGTGGTTGAGCTCAGAAAAAAAGAACGGTGTTTCCTACACATACGGACCATACCTTGTCCAACTCTGCTTCTGAAACTGATACAAAGCACTGCTCCTCTAACATCCAATGCTTCTCAGTTAAGATGAGAAACGTGTGAGCTTCTTGAACGATGTAGTTCGTTAGAGCTGAAAAGTGACTGCCCTTACCTGAAACGAAGTAGTGCTTGTAGGAAGACACAGAGCCTGGGATTTAACTCCATTTCTGAAGGGAAACACACAGCATAGTTCTCATGCATTGATCACACCCTCTTTAGAGCAAGAAGAACGCTCTTGCTTTCTAGAATCTCTAATACAGCAGGAAACGTGAGTGTGCTCAGAACAAAAGAACGGTGTTTCCTACACATACAGACCATATCTAGTTCAACTATGCTTCTGAAACTGAAACAAACCACAGGTCGTCTAACATCCAATGCTTGTCAGTTAACATGAGAAACGTGTGAGCTTCTTGAATGATGTAGTTCATTTGAGCTGTAAAGTAACTGCCCTTACCTGAAATAAATTCTTGATTGTAGGAAAACACAGAGACGGGGATTTAACTACATTTCTGAAGAGAAACACACAGCATAGTTCTCATGCATTGATCACACCCTCTTTAGAGCAAGAAGCATGCTCTTGCTTTCCAGGGTCACTAAGACAGCAGGAAACGTGGTTGTGCTCAGAACAAAAGAACTGTGTTTCCTACACATACAGACCATATCTAGTCCAACTCTGCTTTTGAAACTGAAACAAACCACAGGTCAACTATTATCCAATGCTTGTCATTTAAGATGAGAAACGTGTGAGCTTCGTGAACGATGTAGTTCGTTTGAGATAAAAAGTGACTGCCCTTAATTGAAACGAAGTCTTGCATTTAGGAAGACAAAGAACCTGGAATTTAACTCCATTTCTGAAGGGAAACACACAGCATAGTTCTCATCCATGGATCACACTCTGCTTTAGAGCAAGAAGCACGCTCTTGCTTTCCAGGGTCACTAAGACAGCAGGAAACCTGAGTGTGATGAGAAAAAAAGAACAGTGTTTCCTACACATACGGACCATATCTATTCCAACTCTGCCTCTGAAATTGATACAAAGTACAGGTCCTCTAACATCCAATGCTTGTCAGTTAAGATGAGAAACGTGTGAGCTTCGTGAACGATGTAGTTCGTTTGAGCTGAAAAGTGACTGCCCTTACTTGAAAGGAAGTCTTGCTTGAAGGAAGACACAGAGCCTGGAATTTAACTCCATTTCTGAAGGGAAACACACTGGAGATTTCTCATCCATTGATCACACTCTGCTTTAGAGCAAGAAGCACGCTCTAGCTTTTTGGAATCTCTAATACAGCAGGAAAATTGAGTGTGCTCAGAACAAAAGAACGGTGTTTTCTACACAAACAGATTATATCTAGTTCAACTCTGCTTCTGAAACTGAAAAAAACCACAGGTCGTCTAACATCCAATGCTTGTCAGTTAACATGAGAAACATGTGAGCTTCTTGAATGATGTAGTTCGTTTGAGCTGTAAAGTAACTGCCCTTACCTGAAATGAATTCTTGATTGTAGCAAGACACAGATACGGGAATTTAACTCCATTTCTGAAGTGAAACACACAGCAGAGTTCTCATCAATTGATGACACTCTGCTTTAGAGCAAGAAGCATGCTCTTGCTTTCCAGGTTCACTAAGAAAGCAGGAAACCTGAGTGTGATGAGAAAAAAAGAACGGTGTTTCCTACACATACGGACCATATCTACTCCAACTCTGCCTCTGAAATTCACACAAAGTACAGGTCCTCTAACATCCAATGCTTGTCAGTTAAGATGAGAAACATGTGAGCTTCATGAACAATGTAGTTCGTTTGAGCTGAAAAGTGACTGCCCTTACCTGAAACGAATTCTTGAATGTTGGAAGACACAGAGCCTGGGATTTAACTCCATTTCTGAAGGGAAACACACAGCATAGTTCTCATCCGTGTATCACACTCTGCTTAAGAGCAAGAAGCACGCTCTTGCTTTCTAGATTCTCTAATACATCAGGAAACGTGGTAGTGCTCAGAACAAAAGAACTGTGTTTCCTACACATACGGACCATATCTAGTCCATCTCTGCTTTTGAAACTGAAACAAACCACAGGTCCACTAACATCCAATGCTTGTCAGTTAAGATGAGAAACGTGTGAGCTTCGTGAACGATGTAGTTCGTTTGAGCTGAAGAGTGACTGCCCTAAATGAAAGGCAGTAGTGCTTGTAGGAAGACACTGTGCCTGGGATTTCACTCCATTTCAGAAGGGAAACACACAGCATAGTTGTCATCCATGGATCACACTCTGCTTTAGAGCAAGAAGCACTCTCTAGCTTTCTAGAGTCTCTAAGACAGCAGGAAACATGAGTGTGCTGAAAGAAAAAGGACTGTTTTCTACACATATACGGACCATATCTAGTCCAACTCTTCCTCTGAAATTGATACAAAGCACAGTTTTTCTGACATCCAGTGCTTGTCATTTAAGATGAGAAACGTGTGAGCTTTGTGAACGATGTATTTCGTTTGAGCTGTAAAGTAACTGTCCTTACCTGAAACAAATTCTTGTTTGTAGGAAGACTCAGATACGGGGATTTAACTCCATTTCTGAAGGGAAACACACAGCATAGTTCTCATCCATGGATCACACTCTGCCACAGAGCAAGAAGCACGCTCTTGCTTTCTAGATTCTCTAATACAGCAGGAAACGTGGTTGAGCTCAGAACAGAAGAACGGTGTTTCCTACACATACGGACCATACCTATTCCAAATCTGCTTCTGAAACTGAGACAAAGCACTGCTCCTCTAACATCCAATGCTTGTCAGTTAAGATGAGAAACGTGTGAGCTTCTTGAACGATGTAGTTCGTTAGAGCTGAAAAGTGACTGCCCTTACCTGAAACGAAGTAGTGCTTGTAGGAAGACACAGGGCCTGGGATTTAACTCCATTTCTGAAGGGAAACAAACAGCATAGTTCTCATGCATTGATCACACCCTCTTTAGAGCAAGAAGAACGCTCTTGCTTTCTAGAATCTCTAATACAGCAGGAAACGTGAGTGTGCTCAGAACAAAAGAACGGTGTTTCCTACACATACAGACCATATCTACTTCAACTATGCTTCCTAAACTGAAACAAACCACAGGTCGTCTAACATCCAATGCTTGTCAGTTAACCTGAGAAACGTGTGAGCTTCTTGAATGATGTAGTTCATTTGAGTTGTAAAGTAACTGCCCTTACCTGAAATAAATTCTTGATTGTAGGAAAACACAGAGACAGGGATTTAACTACATTTCTGAAGGGAAACACACAGCATAGTTCTCATGCATTGATCACACCCTCTTTAGAGCAAGAAGCATGCTCTTGCTTTCCA
The DNA here is from genome assembly GCA_949786385.1 of Onychomys leucogaster. NCBI lineage: Eukaryota > Metazoa > Chordata > Mammalia > Rodentia > Cricetidae > Onychomys > Onychomys leucogaster. The sequence continues at coordinate 26,498 of CATKUP010000449.1, read as the reverse complement.
GGGTCACTAAGACAGCAGGAAACGTGGTTGTGCTCAGAACAAAAGAACTGTGTTTCCTACACATACGGACCATATCTAGTCCAACTCTGCTTTTGAAACTGAAACAAACCACAGGTCAACTAATATGCAATGCTTGTCATTTAAGATGAGAAACGTGTGAGCTTCGTGAACGATGTAGTTCGTTTGAGATAAAAAGTGACTGCCCTTAATTGAAACGAAGTCTTGCATTTAGGAAGACACAGAACCTGGAATTTAACTCCATTTCTGAAGGGAAACACACAGCAGAGTTCTCATCCATGGATCACACTCTGCTTTAGAGCAAGAAGCACGCTCTTGCTTTCCAGGGTCACTAAGACAGCAGGAAACCTGAGTGTGATGAGAAAAAAAGAACGGTGTTTCCTACACATACGGACCATATCTATTCCAACTCTGCCTCTGAAATTGATACAAAGTACAGGTCCTCTAACATCCAATGCTTGTCATTTAAGATGAGAAACGTGTGAGCTTCGTGAACCATGTAGTTCGTTTGAGCTGAAAAGTGACTGACCTTACCTGAAACGAATTCTTTAATGTTGGAAGACACAGAGCCTGGGATTTAACTCCATTTCTGAAGGGAAACACAACACACAGCATAGTTTTCATCCGTGTATCACACTCTGCTTCAGAGCAAGAAGCACGCTCTTGCTTTTAGATTCTCTAATACATCAGGAAACGTGCTTGTGCTCAGAACAAAAGAACTGTGTTTCCTACACATACGGACCATATCTAGTCCAACTCTGCTTTTGAAACTGAAACAAACCTCAGGTCCACTAACATCCAATGCTTGTCAGTTAAGATGAGAAACGTGTGAGCTTCGTGAATGATATAGTTCGTTTGAGCTGAAAAGTGACTGCCCTTAAATGAAAGGAAGTAGTGCTTGTAGGAAGACACTGTGCCTGGGATTTCACTCCATTTCAGAAGGGAAACACACAGCATAGTTGTCATCCATGGATCACACTCTGCTTTAGAGCCAGAAGAACGCTCTTGCTTTCCAGAATCACTAAGAGAGCAGGAAACCTGAGTGTGATGAGAACAAATGAACGGTGTTTCCTACACATACGGACCATATCTAGTCCAACTCTGCTTGTGAAACTGAAACAAACCACAGGTCAACTAACATCTAATGCTTGTCATTTAAGATGAGAAACATGTGAGCTTCGTGAACTATGTTGTTCGTTTGAGCTGAAAAGTGACTGCCCTTACCTGAAAGGAAGTCTTGATTGTAGGAAGACACAGATCCTGGAATTTAACTCCATTTCTGAAGTGAAACACACAGCAGAGTTCTCATCCATTGATCACACTCTGCTTTAGAGCAAGAAGCATGCTATAGCTTTCTAGAGTCTCTAAGACAGCAGGAAACATCAGTGTGCTGAAAACAAAAGGACGGTGTTTCCTACACATATACGGACCATATCTAGTCCAACTCTGCCTCTGAAATTGATACAAAGCACAGTTCTTCTGACAAACAATGCTTGTCATTTAAGATGAGAAACGTGTGAGCTTCGTGAACGATGTAGTTGTTTGAGCTGTAAAGTAACTGTCCTTACCTGAAACGAATTCTGTTTGTAGGAAGACTCAGATACGGGGATTTAACTCCATTTCTGAAGGGAAACACACAGCATAGTTCTCATCCATGGATCACACTCTGCCACAGAGCAAGAAGCAAGCACTTGCTTTCTAGATTCATTAATACAGCAGGAAACGTGGTTGAGCTCAGAAAAAAAGAACGGTGTTTCCTACACATACGGACCATACCTTGTCCAACTCTGCTTCTGAAACTGATACAAAGCACTGCTCCTCTAACATCCAATGCTTCTCAGTTAAGATGAGAAACGTGTGAGCTTCTTGAACGATGTAGTTCGTTAGAGCTGAAAAGTGACTGCCCTTACCTGAAACGAAGTAGTGCTTGTAGGAAGACACAGAGCCTGGGATTTAACTCCATTTCTGAAGGGAAACACACAGCATAGTTCTCATGCATTGATCACACCCTCTTTAGAGCAAGAAGAACGCTCTTGCTTTCTAGAATCTCTAATACAGCAGGAAACGTGAGTGTGCTCAGAACAAAAGAACGGTGTTTCCTACACATACAGACCATATCTAGTTCAACTATGCTTCTGAAACTGAAACAAACCACAGGTCGTCTAACATCCAATGCTTGTCAGTTAACATGAGAAACGTGTGAGCTTCTTGAATGATGTAGTTCATTTGAGCTGTAAAGTAACTGCCCTTACCTGAAATAAATTCTTGATTGTAGGAAAACACAGAGACGGGGATTTAACTACATTTCTGAAGAGAAACACACAGCATAGTTCTCATGCATTGATCACACCCTCTTTAGAGCAAGAAGCATGCTCTTGCTTTCCAGGGTCACTAAGACAGCAGGAAACGTGGTTGTGCTCAGAACAAAAGAACTGTGTTTCCTACACATACAGACCATATCTAGTCCAACTCTGCTTTTGAAACTGAAACAAACCACAGGTCAACTATTATCCAATGCTTGTCATTTAAGATGAGAAACGTGTGAGCTTCGTGAACGATGTAGTTCGTTTGAGATAAAAAGTGACTGCCCTTAATTGAAACGAAGTCTTGCATTTAGGAAGACAAAGAACCTGGAATTTAACTCCATTTCTGAAGGGAAACACACAGCATAGTTCTCATCCATGGATCACACACTGCTTTAGAGCAAGAAGCACGCTCTTGCTTTCCAGGGTCACTAAGACAGCAGGAAACCTGAGTGTGATGAGAAAAAAAGAACGGTGTTTCCTACACATACGGACCATATCTATTCCAACTCTGCCTCTGAAATTGATACAAAGTACAGGTCCTCTAACATCCAATGCTTGTCAGTTAAGATGAGAAACGTGTGAGCTTCGTGAACGATGTAGTTCGTTTGAGCTGAAAAGTGACTGACCTTACCTGAAACGAATTCTTTAATGTTGGAAGACACAGAGCCTGGCATTTAACTCCATTTCTGAAGGGAAACACAACACACAGCATAGTTTTCATCCGTGTATCACACTCTGCTTCAGAGCAAGAAGCACGCTCTTGCTTTCTAGATTCTCTAATACATCAGGAAACGTGCTTGTGCTCAGAACAAAAGAACTGTGTTTCCTACACATACGGACCATATCTAGTCCAACTCTGCTTTTGAAACTGAAACAAACCTCAGGTCCACTAACATCCAATGCTTGTCAGTTAAGATGAGAAACGTGTGAGCTTCGTGAATGATATAGTTCGTTTGAGCTGAAAAGTGACTGCCCTTAAATGAAAGGAAGTAGTGCTTGTAGGAAGACACTGTGCCTGGGATTTCACTCCATTTCAGAAGGGAAACACACAGCATAGTTCTCATCCATGGATCACACTCTGCCACAGAGCAAGAAGCAAGCACTTGCTTTCTAGATTCATTAATACAGCAGGAAACGTGGTTGAGCTCAGAAAAAAAGAACGGTGTTTCCTACACATACGGACCATACCTAGTCCAACTCTGCTTCTGAAACTGATACAAAGCACTGCTCCTCTAACATCCAATGCTTCTCAGTTAAGATGAGAAACGTGTGAGCTTCTTGAACGATGTAGTTCGTTAGAGCTGAAAAGTGACTGCCCTTACCTGAAACGAAGTAGTGCTTGTAGGAAGACACAGAGCCTGGGATTTAACTCCATTTCTGAAGGGAAACACACAGCATAGTTCTCATCCATGGATCACACTCTGCTTTAGAGCAAGAAGCACGCTCTTGCTTTCTAGAGTGTCAAAGACAGCAGGAAACATGAGTGTGCTGAGAAAAAAAGAACGGTGTTTCTTACACATACAGATCATATCTAGTTCAACTCTGCTTCTGAAATTGAAACAAACCACATGTCCTCTAACATCCAATGCTTGTCAGTTAAGATGAGAAACGTGTGAGCTCCGTGAACGATGTAGTTCTTTTGAGCTGTAAAGTAACTGCCCTTACCTGAAACGAAGTCTTGTTTGTAGGAAGACTCAGAGCCTGGGATTTAACTCCATTTCTGATGTGAAACACACCACAGAGTTCTCATCCATTGATCACACTCTGAATTAGAGCAAGAAGCACGCTCTTGCTTTCTAGAGCCTCTATACAGCAGGAAACGTGAGTGTGCTGAGAACAAAAGAATGCTGTTTCCTACACATACGGACAATATCTATTCCAACTCTGCTTCTGAAACTGATACAAAGCACTGGTCCTCTAACATCCGATGCTTGTCAGTTAAGATGAGAAACGAAGGATGTAGTTCGTTTGAGCTGTAAAGTAACTGCCCTTACCTGATTCGAAGTCTTGATTGTAGGAAGACACAGAGCCTGGAATTTAACTCCATTTCTGAAGTGAAACACACAGCAGACTTCTCATCCATTGATCACACTCTGCTTTAGAGCAAGAAGCACGCTATAGCTTTCTAGAGTCTCTAAGACAGCAGGAAACATGAGTGTGCTGAAAACAAAAGGACGGTGTTTCCTACACATATACGGACCATATCTAGTCCAACTCTGCCTCTGAAATTGATACAAAGCACAGTTCTTCTGACAAACAATGCTTGTCATTTAAGATGAGAAACGTGTGAGCTTCGTGAATGATGTAGTTCGTTTGAGCTGTAAAGTAACTGTCCTTACCTGAAACGAATTCTTGTTTGTAGGAAGACTCAGATACGGGGATTTACTCCATATCTGAAGGGAAACACACAGCATAGTTCTCATCCATGGATCACACTCTGCCACAGAGCAAGAAGCAAGCACTTGCTTTCTAGATTCATTAATACAGCAGGAAACGGGATTGAGCTCAGAAAAAAAGAACGGTGTTTCCTACACATACGGACCATACCTAGTCCAACTCTGCTTCTGAAACTGATACAAAGCACTGCTCCTCTAACATCCAATGCTTCTCAGTTAAGATGAGAAACGTGTGAGCTTCTTGAACGATGTAGTTCTTTAGAGCTGAAAAGTGACTGCCCTTACATGAAACGAAGTAGTGCTTGTAGGAAGACACAGAGCCTGGGATTTAACTCCATTTCTGAAGGGAAACACAGAGCATAGTTCTCATGCATTGATCACACCCTCTTTAGAGCAAGAAGAACGCTCTTGCTTTCTAGAATCTCTAATACAGCAGGAAACGTGAGTGTGCTCAGAACAAAAGAACAGAGTTTCCTACACATACAGACCATATCTAGTTCAACTCTGCTTCTGAAACTGAAACAAACCACAGGTCGTCTAACATCCAATGCTTGTCAGTTAACATGAGAAACGTGTGAGCTTCTTGAATGATGTAGTTCATTTGAGCTGTAAAGTAACTGCCCTTACCTGATATGAATTCTTGATTGTAGGAAGACACAGAGACGGGAATTTAACTACATTTCAGAAGGGAAACACACAGCATAGTTCTCATGCATTGATCACACCCTCTTTAGAGCAAGAAGCATTCTCTTGCTTTCCAGGGTCACTAAGACAGCAGGAAACGTGGTTGTGCTCAGAACAAAAGAACTGTGTTTCCTACACATACGGACCATATCTAGTCCAACTCTGCTTTTGAAACTGAAACAAACCACAGGTCAACTAACATACAATGCTTGTCAGTTAAGATGAGAAACGTGTGAGCTTCGTGAACAATGTAGTTCGTTTGAGATAAAAAGTGACTGCCCTTAATGGAAACGAAGTCTTGCATTTAGGAAGACACAGAACCTGGAATTTAACTCCATTTCTGAAGGGAAACACGCAGCATAGTTCTCATCCATGGATCACACTCTGCTTTAGAGCAAGAAGCACGCTTTTGCTTTCTAGAGTGTCAAAGACAGCAGGAAACATGAGTGTGCTGAGAACAAAAGAACGGTGTTTCCTACACATACAGATCATATCTAGTTCAACTCTGCTTCTGAAACTGAAACAAACCACATGTCCTCTAACATCCAATGCTTGTCAGTTAAGATGAGAAACGTGTGAGCTTCGTGAACGATGTAGTTCGTTTGAGCTGTAAAGTAACTGCCCTTACCTGAAACAAAGTCTTGTTTGTAGGATGACTCAGAGCCTGGGATTTAACTCCATTTCTGAAGTGAAACACATAGCAGAGTTCTCATATATAGATCACACTCTTCTTTAGAGCAAAAAGCACGCTCTTGCTTTCTAGATTCTCTAATACAACAGGAAACTTGGGTGTGCTCAGAACAAAAGAACAGTGTTTCTTACACATTCGGACCATATCGAGTCCAATTCTGCCTCTATAATTGATACAAAGCACAGGTCCTCTAGCATGCAATGTTTGTCATTTAAGATGAGAAACGTGTGAGCTTCAAGAACGGTGTAGTTCGTTTGAGCTGAAAAGTGACTGCCCTTACCTGAAACGAAGTAGTGCTTATAGGAAGACACAGAGACTGGGATATAACTCCATTTCTGAAGGGAAACACACAGCATAGTTCTCATCCATAGATCACACTCTGCTTTACAGCAAGAAGCATACTCTTCCTTTCTAGATTCTCTAATACAGCAGGAAACGTGAGTGTGTTAAGAAAAAATGAACGTTGTTTCCTACACATACAGACAATATCTAGTCCAACTCTGCTTTTGAAACTGAAACAAACCACAGGTCCACTAACATCCAATGCTTGTCAGTTAAGATGAGAAACGTGTGAGCTTCGTGAACGATGTAGTTCGTTTAAGCTAAAAAGTGACTGCCCCTAATTGAAACGAAGTCTTGATTGTAGGAAGACACAGAGCCTGGAATTTAACTCCATTTCTGAAGTTAAACTCACAGCATAGTTCTCATCCATGGATCACACTCTGCTTTAGAGCAAGAAGCACGCTCTTGCTCTCTAGATTGTCTAAGACAGCATGAAATATGAATGTGCTGAGAACAAAAAACAGTGTTTCCTACACATATGGACCATATCTAGTCCAACTCTGCCTCTTAAATTGATACAAAGCACAGGTCCTCTAACATCCAATGCTTGTCATTTAAGATGAGAAACTTGTGACCTTCGAAAATGATGTAGTTCATTTGAGCTGAAAAATGACGTCCCTTACCTGAAACGAAGTAGTGCTTGTAGGAAGACACTGTGCCTGGGATTTCACTCCATTTCAGAAGGGAAACACACAGCATAGTTCTCATCCATGGATCACACTCTGCTTTAGAGCAAGAAGAACGCTCTTTCTTTCTACAATCTCTAATACAGTAGTAAACATGAGTGTGCTCAGAACAAAAGAATGCTGTTTCCTACACATACGGACCATATCTATTCCAACTCTGCTTCTGAAACTGATACAAAGCACTGGTCCTCTAATATACAATGATTGTCATTTAAGATGAAAAACGTGTGAGCTTCGTGAACGATGAAGTTCGTTTGAGCTGAAAAGTGACTGCCCTTACCTGAAACGAAATCTTGAATGTGGGAAGACACAGAGCATGGGATTTGACTCCAGTTCAGAAGGGAAACACACAGCATAATTCTAATCCATGGATCACACTCTGCTTTAGAGCAAGAAGCACACTCTTGCTTTCTAGATTCTCTAATACAGCAGGAAACGTGGTTGTGCTCAGAAAAAAAGAAATGTTTTTCCAACAAAAAAGGACAATATCTAGTCCGACTCTGATTGTGGAACTGAAACAAACCACAGGTCCACTAACATCCAATGCTTGTCAGTTAAGATGAGAAACGTGTGAGCTTCGTGAACGATGCAGTTCGTTTGAGCTGAAAATTGACTGCCCTTACCTGAAACGAAGTCTTAATTGTAGGAAGACACAGAGACTGGGATATAACTCCATTTCTGAAGGGAAACACACAGCATAGATCTCATCCATGGATTACACTCTGCTTTAGAGCAAGAAGCACGCTCTTGCTTTCTAGATTCTCTAATACAGCAGGAAACGTGAGTGTGCTGAGAACAAAAAAATGCTGTTTCCTAAACATACGGACCATATCTATTCCAACTCTGCTTCTGAAACTGATACAAAGCACTGGTCGTCTAACATCCAATGCTTGTCAGTTAAGATGAGAAACGTGTGAGCTTCGTGAACAATGTAGTTCGTTTGAGCTGTAAAGTAACTGCCCTTATCTGAAAGGAAGTGTTGCTTGTAGGAAGACTCAGAGCCTGGGGTTTAACTCTATTTCCGAAGTGAAACACACAGCAGGGTTGTCATATATAGATCACACTCTGCTTTAGAGCTTCAAGCACACTCTTGCTTTCTAGAGTCTCTAAGACAGCAGGAAACATGAGTGTGCTGAGAACAAAAGAACAGTGTTGCTTACACATTCGGACCATATCGAATCCAACTCTGCCTCTAAAATTGATACAATGCACAGGTCCTCTAGCATCCAATGCTTGTCATTTAAGATGAGAAACGTGTCAGCTTCGTGAACGATGTAGTTCTTTTGAGCTGTAATGTAACTGTCCTTACCTGGAACGAATTCTTGTTTGTAGGAAGACTCAGATATGGGGATTTAACTCCATTTCTGAAGGAAAACAAACAGCATAGTTCTCATCCATGGATCACACTCTGCCACAGAGCAAGAAGCACGCTCTTGCTTTCTAGATTCTCTAATACAGCAGGAAACGTGGTTGTGCTCAGAAAAAAAAGAATTGTGTTTCATACACATACGGACCATATCTAGTCCAACTCTGCTGCTGAAACTGATACAAAGCACTGGTCCTCTAACATCCGATGCTTGTCAGTGAAGATGAGAAACGTGTGATCTTCGTGAACGATATAGTTCGTTTGAGCTGTAAAGTAACTGGCCTTACCTGAAATGAAGTCTTGTTTGTAGGAAGACTCAGAGCCTGGGATTTAACTCCATTTCTGAGGAGAAACACACAGCAGAGTTCTCATATATGCATCACACTCTGCTTTAGAGCAAGAAGCACGCTCTTGCTTTCTAGGGTAATTAAGAGAGCAGGAAAAGTGATTGTGCTCAGAACAAAAGAACTGTGTTTCCTACACTTACGGACCATATCTAGTCCAACTCTGCTTTTGAAACTGAAACAAAGCACAGGTCCACTAACATCCAATGCTTGTCAGTTAAGATGAGAAACGTGTGAGCTTCGTGAACGATGTAGTTCGTTTAAGCTAAAAAGTGACTGCCCCTAATTGAAACGAAGTCTTGCTTGTAGGAAGACACAGAGCCTGGAATTTAACTCCATTTCTGAAGGGAAACACACAGCATAGTTCTCATCCATGGATCACACTCTGCTTTAGAGCAAGAAGCACGCTCTTGCTCTCTAGAGTGTCTAAGACAGCATGAAATATGAATGTGCTGAGAACAAAAAACTGTGTTTCCTACACATATGGACCATATCTAGTCCAACTCTGCCTCTTAAATTGATACAAAGCACAGGTCCTCTAACATCCAATGCTTGTCATTTAAGATGAGAAACTTGTGACCTTCGTGAACGATGTAGTTCATTTGAGCTGAAAAGTGACGTCCCTTACCTGAAACTAAGTAGTGCTTGTAGGAAGACACTGTGCCTGGGATTTCACTCCATTTCAGAAGGGAAACACACAGCAAGTTCTCATCCATGGATCACACTCTGCTTTAGAGCAAGAAGAACGCTCTTTCTTTCTACAATCTCTAATACAGTAGTAAACATGAGTGTGCTCAGAAAAAAAGAATGCTGTTTCCTACACATACGGACCATATCTATTCCAACTCTGCTTCTGAAACTGATACAAAGCACTGGTCCTCTAATATACAATGATTGTCATTTAAGATGAAAAACGTGTGAGCTTCGTGAACGATGAAGTTTGTTTGAGCTGAAAAGAGACTGCCCTTACCTGAAACGAAGTCTTGAATGTGGGAAGACACAGAGCATGGGATTTAACTCCATTTCAGAAGGGAAACACACAGCATAATTCTAATCCATGGATCACACTCTGCTTTAGAGCAAGAAGCACACTCTTGCTTTCTAGATTCTCTAATACAGCAGGAAACGTGGTTGTGCTCAGAAAAAAAGAAATGTTTTTCCAACAAAAAAGGACAATATCTAGTCCGACTCTGATTGTGGAACTGAAACAAACCACAGGTCCACTAACATCCAATGCTTGTCAGTTAAGATGAGAAACGTGTGAGCCTTGTGAACGATGCAGTTCGTTTGAGCTGAAAATTGACTGCCCTTACCTGAAACGAAGTCTTAATTGTAGGAAGACACAGAGACTGGGATATAACTCAATTTCTGAAGGGAAACACACAGCATAGATCTCATCCATGGATTACACTCTGCTTTAGAGCAAGAAGCACGCTCTTGCTTTCTAGATTCTCTAATACAGCAGGAAACGTGAGTGTGCTAAGAACATATGAATGGTGTTTCCTACACATACAGACCATATCTATTCAAACTCTGCTTCTGAAACTGATACAAAGCCTGGTCCTCTAACATCCGATGCTTGTCAGTTAAGATGAGAAACGTGTGAGCTTCGTGAACGATGTAGTTCGTTTGAGCGGAAAAGTGACTGCCCTTACATGATACGAAGTAGTTCTTGTAGGAAGACACAGAGCCTGGGATTTAACTCCACTTCTGAAGTGAAACACACAGCATAGTTCTCATCCATGGATCACACTCTGCTTCAGAGCAAGAAGCACGCTCTTGCTTTCTGGATTCTCTAATACAGCAGGAAACGTGGTTGTGCTCAGAAAAAAAGAATTGTGTTTCCTACACATACGGACCATATCTAGTCCAACTCTGATTGTGGAAATGAAACAAACCACAGGTCCACTAACATCCAATGCTTGTCAGTTAAGATGAGAAACGTGTGAGCTTCGTGAACGATGTAGTTCGTTTGAGCTGTAAAGTAACTGCCCTTAACTGAAAAGAAGTCTTGTTTGTAGGAAGACTCAGAGCATGGGATTTAACTCCATTTCTGAAGTGAAACACACAGCAGAGTTCTCATCCATTGATCACACTCTGAATTAGAGCAAGAAGCACGCTCTAGCTTTCTAGAGCCTCTAAGACAGCAGGAAACGTGAGTGTGCTGAGAACAAAAAAATGCTGTTTCCTAAACATACGGACCATATCTATTCCAACTCTGCTTCTGAAACTGATACAAAGCACTGGTCGTCTAACATCCAATGCTTGTCAGTTAAGATGAGAAACGTGTGAGCTTCGTGAACAATGTAGTTCGTTTGAGCTGTAAAGTAACTGCCCTTATCTGAAAGGAAGTGTTGCTTGTAGGAAGACTCAGAGCCTGGGGTTTAACTCTATTTCCGAAGTGAAACACACAGCAGGGTTGTCATATATAGATCACACTCTGCTTTAGAGCTTCAAGCACACTCTTGCTTTCTAGAGTCTCTAAGACAGCAGGAAACATGAGTGTGCTGAGAACAAAAGAACAGTGTTGCTTTCACATTCGGACCATATCGAGTCCAACTCTGCCTCTAAAATTGATACAATGCACAGGTCCTCTAGCATCCAATGCTTGTCATTTAAGATGAGAAACGTGTGAGCTTCGTGAACGATGTAGTTCTTTTGAGCTGTAATGTAACTGTCCTTACCTGAAACGAATTCTTGTTTGTAGGAAGACTCAGATACGGGGATTTAACTCCATTTCTGAAGGAAAACAAACAACATAGTTCTCATCCATGGATCACACTCTGCTTTAGAGCAAGAAGCACGCTCTTGCTTTCTAGATTCTCTAATACAGCAGGAAACGTGAGTGTGTTAAGAACAAATGAATGGTGTTTTCTACACATACACACCATATGAAGTCCAACTCTGCCTCTTAAATTGATACAAAGCACAGGTCCTCTAACATCCAATGCTTGTCATTTAAGATGAGAAACTTGTGACCTTCGTGAACGATGTAGTTCATTTGAGCTGAAAAGTGACGTCCCTTACCTGAAACGAAGTAGTGCTTGTAGGAAGACACTGTGCCTGGGATTTCACTCCATTTCAGAAGGGAAACACATAGCATAGTTCTCATCCATGGATCACACTCTGCTTTAGAGCAAGAAGAACGCTCTTTCTTTCTACAATCTCTAATACAGTAGTAAACATGAGTGTGCTCAGAAAAAAAGAATGCTGTTTCCTACACATACGGACCATATCTATTCCAACTCTGCTTCTGAAACTGATACAAAGCACTGGTCCTCTAATATACAATGATTGTCATTTAAGATGAAAAACGTGTGAGCTTCTTGAACGATGAAGTTCGTTTGAGCTAAAAAGTGACTGCCCTTACCTGAAACGAAGTCTTGATTGTAGGAAGACACAGAGACTGGGATATAACTCCATTTCTGAAGGGAAACACACAGCATAGTTCTCATCCATAGATCACACTCTGCTTTACAGGAAGAAGCATGCTCTTGCTTTCTAGATTCTCTAATACAGCAGGAAACGTGAGTGTGTTAAGAACAAATGAACGGTGTTTTCTACACATACAGACCATATCAAGTCCAGCTCTGCTGCTGAAACTGATACAAAGGACTGGACCTCTAACATCCAATGCTTGTCAGTTAAGATGAGAAACGTGTGAGCTTCGTGAATGATGTAGTTCGTTTTAGCTGAAAATTGAGTGCCCTTACCTGAAACGAAGTAGTTCTTGTAGGAAGACACAGAGCCTGGGATTTAACTCCATTTCTGAAATGAAACACACAGCATAGTTCTCATCCATGGATCACACTCTGCTTCAGAGCAAGAAGCACGCTCTTGCTTTCTAGATTCTCTAATACAGCAGGAAACGTGGTTGTGCTCAGAAAAAAAGAATTGTGTTTCCTACACATACGGACCATATCTAGTCCAACTCTGCTTGTGGAAATGAAACAAACCACAGGTCCACTAACATCCAATGCTTGTCAGTTAAGATGAGAAACGTGTGAGCTTCGTGAACGATGTAGTTCGTTTGAGCTGTAAAGTAACTGCCCTTACCTGAAAAGAAGTCTTGTTTGTAGGAAGACTCAGAGCATGGGATTTAACTCCATTTCTGAAGTGAAACACACAGCAGAGTTCTCATCCATTGATCACACTCTGAATTAGAGCAAGAAGCACGCTCTAGCTTTCTAGATTCTCTAATACAGCAGGAAACATGAGTGTGCTAAGAACAAATGAACGGTGTTTCCTACACATACAGACCATATCTAGTCCAACTCTGCTGCTGAAACTGATACAAAGCACTGGTCCTCTAACATCCGATGCTTGTCAGTGAAGATGAGAAACGTGTGATCTTTGTGAACGATATAGTTCGTTTGAGCTGTAAAGTAACTGCCCTTACCTGAAATGAAGTCTTGTTTGTAGGAATACTCAGAGCCTGGGATTTAACTCCATTTCTGAGGAGAAACACACAGCAGAGTTCTCATATATACATCACACTCTCCTTTAGAGCAAGAAGCATGCTCTTGCTTTCCAGGGTAACTAAGACAGCAGGAAAAGTGATTGTGCTCAGAACAAAAGAACTGTGTTTCCTACACGTACGGACCATATGTAGTCCAACTCTGCTTTTGAAACTGAAACAAAGCACAGGTCCACTAACATCCAATGCTTGTCAGTTAAGATGAGAAACTTGTGAGCTTCGTGAACGATGTAGTTCGTTTAAGCTAAAAAGTGACTGCCCTTAATTGAAACGAAGTCTTGCTTGTAGGAAGACACAGAGCCTGGAATTTAACACCATTTCTAAAGGGAAACACACAGCATAGTTCTCATGCATGGATCACACTCTGCTTTAGAGCAAGAAGCATGCTCTTGCTTTCTAGAGTGTCTAAGACAGCAGGAAACGTGAGTGTGCTGAGAACAAAAGAATGCTGTTTCCTACACATACGGACCATATCTATTCCAACTCTGCTTCTGAAACTGATACAAAGCACTGGTCCTCTAACATCCGATGCTTGTCAGTTAAGGTGAGAAATGTGTGAGCTTCGTGAATGATGTAGTTCGTTTGAGCTGTAAAGTATCTGCCCATACCTGATTCGAAGTCTTGATTGTAGGAAGACTCAGAGCCTGGGATTTAACTCCATTTCTGAAGTGAAACACACAGCACAGTTCTCATCCATTGATGACACTCTGCTTTAGAGCAAGAAGCACGCTCTTGCTTTCCAGAGTCACTTAGACAGCAGGAAACCTGAGTGTGATGAGAACAAATGAACGGTGTTTCCTACACATACGGACCATATCTAGTCCAACTCTGCTTTTGAAACTGAAACAAACCACAGGTCCACTAACATCCAATGCTTGTCAGTTAAGATGAGAAACGTGTGAGCTTCGTGAACGATGTAGTTCGTTTAAGCTAAAAAGTGACTGCCCCTAATTGAAACGAAGTCTTGCTTGTAGGAAGACACAGAGCCTGGAATTTAACTCCATTTCTGAAGGGAAACACACAGCATAGTTCTCATCCATGGATCACACTCTGCTTTAGAGCAAGAAGCACGCTCTTGCTCTCTAGAGTGTCTAAGACAGCATGAAATATGAATGTGCTGAGAACAAAAAACTGTGTTTCCTACACATATGGACCATATCTAGTCCAACTCTGCCTCTTAAATTGATACAAAGCACAGGTATTCTAACATCCAATGCTTGTCATTTAAGATGAGAAACTTGTGACCTTCGTGAACGATGTAGTTCATTTGAGCTGAAAAGTGACGTCCCTTACCTGAAACGAAGTAGTGCTTGTAGGAAGACACTGTGCCTGGGATTTCACTCCATTTCAGAAGGGAAACACACAGCATAGTTCTCATCCATGGATCAGACTCTACTTTAGAGCAATTAGAACGCTCTTTCTTTCTACAATCTCTAATACAGTAGTAAACATGAGTGTGCTCAGAACAAAAGAATGCTGTTTCCTACACATACAGACCATATCTATTCCAACTCTGCTTCTGAAACTGATACAAAGCACTGGTCCTCTAATATCCAATGATTGTCATTTAAGATGAAAAACGTGTGAGCTTCGTGAACGATGAAGTTCGTTTGAGCTGAAAAGTGACTGCCCTTACCTGAAACGAAGTCTTAATTGTAGGAAGACACATAGACTGGGATATAACTCCATTTCTGAAGGGAAACACACAGCATAGTTCTCATCCATGGATTACACTCTGCTTTAGAGCAAGAAGCACGCTCTTGCTTTCTAGATTCTCTAATACAGCAGGAAACGTGAGTGTGCTAAGAACAAATGAATTGTGTTTCCTACACATACAGACCATGTATATTCAAACTCTGCTTCTGAAACTGATACAAAGCACTGGTCCTCTAACATCTGATGCTTGTCAGTTAAGATGAGAAACGTGTGAGCTTCGTGAACGATGTAGTTCGTTTGAGCTGAAAAGTGACTGCCCTTACATGAAACGAAGTTTTGAATGTTGGAAGACACAGAACATGGGATTTAACTCCATTTCAGAGGGGAAACACACAGCATAATTCTCATCCATGGATCACACTCTGCTTTAGAGCAAGAAGCACGCACTTGCTTTCTAGAGTGTCAAAGACAGCAGGAAACATGAGTGTGCTGAGAACAAAAGAATGGTGTTTCCTACACATACGGACCATATCTAGTTCAACTCTGCTTCTGAAACTGAAACAAACCACATGTCCTCTAACATCCAATGCTTGTCAGTTAAGATGAGAAACGTGTGAGCTTCGTGAACGATGTAGTTCGTTTGAGCTGTAAAGTAACTGCCCTTACCTGAAACGAAGTCTTGTTTGTAGGAAGACTCAGAGCCTGGGATTTAACTCCATTTCTGAAGTGAAACACATAGCAGAGTTCTCATATATGGATCACAATCTTCTTTAGAGCAAAAAGCACGCTCTTGCTTTCTAGAATCTCTAAGACAGCAGGAAACATGAGTGTGCTGAGAACAAAAGAACGGTGTTTCTTACACATTCGGACCATATCGAGTCCAATTCTGCCTCTATAATTGATACAAAGCACAGGTCCTCTAGCATCCAATGTTTGTGATTTAAGATGAGAAACGTGTGAGCTTCGTGAAGGATGTAGTTCATTTGAGCTAAAAAGTGACTGCCCTTACCTGAAACGAAGTCTTGATTGTAGGAAGACACAGAGACTGGGATATAACTCCATTTCTGAAGGGAAGCACACAGCATAGTTCTCATCCATAGATCACACTCTGCTTTACAGCAAGAAGCATGCTCTTGCTTTCTAGATTCTCTAATACAGCAGGAAACGTGAGTGTGTTAAGAACAAATGAACGGTGTTTTCTACACATACAGACCATATCAAGTCCAGCTCTGCTGCTGAAACTGATACAAAGGACTGGACCTCTAACATCCAATGCTTGTCAGTTAAGATGAGAAACGTGTGAGCTTCGTGAATGATGTAGTTCGTTTTAGCTGAAAATTGAGTGACCTTACCTGAAACGAAGTAGTTCTTGTAGGAAGACACAGAGCCTGGGATTTAACTCCATTTCTGAAATGAAACACACAGCATAGTTCTCATCCATGGATCACACTCTGCTTCAGAGCAAGAAGCACGCTCTTGCTTTCTAGATTCTCTAATACAGCAGGAAACGTGGTTGTGCTCAGAAAAAAAGAATTGTGTTTCCTACACATACGGACCATATCTAGTCCAACTCTGCTTGTGGAAATGAAACAAACCACAGGTCCACTAACATCCAATGTTTGTCAGTTAAGATGAGAAACATGTGAGCTTCGTGAACGATGTAGTTCGTTTGAGCTGTAAAGTAACTGCCCTTACCTGAAAAGAAGTCTTGTTTGTAGGAAGACTCAGAGCATGGGATTTAACTCCATTTCTGAAGTGAAACACACAGCAGAGTTCTCATCCATTGATCACACTCTGAATTAGAGCAAGAAGCACGCTCTAGCTTTCTAGATTCTCTAATACAGCAGGAAACGTGAGTGTGCTAAGAACAAATGAACGGTGTTTCCTACACATACAGACCATATCTAGTCCAACTCTGCTGCTGAAACTGATACAAAGCACTGGTCCTCTAACATCCGATGCTTGTCAGTGAAGATGAGAAATGTGTGATCTTTGTGAACGATATAGTTCGTTTGAGCTGTAAAGTAACTGCCCTTACCTGAAATGAAGTCTTGTTTGTAGGAATACTCAGAGCCTGGGATTTAACTCCATTTCTGAGGAGAAACACACAGCAGAATTCTCATATATACATCACACTCTCCTTTAGAGCAAGAAGCACGCTCTTGCTTTCCAGGGTAACTAAGACAGCAGGAAAAGTGATTGTGCTCAGAACAAAAGAACTGTGTTTCCTACACGTACGGACCATATCTAGTCCAACTCTGCTTTTGAAACTGAAACAAAGCACAGGTCCACTAACATCCAATGCTTGTCAGTTAAGATGAGAAACGTGTGAGCTTCGTGAACGATGTAGTTCGTTTAAGCTAAAAAGTGACTGCCCTTAATTGAAACGAAGTCTTGCTTGTAGGAAGACACAGAGCCTGGAATTTAACACCATTTCTAAAGGGAAACACACAGCATAGTTCTCATGCATGGATCACACTCTGCTTTAGAGCAAGAAGCACGCTCTTGCTTTCTAGAGTGTCTAAGACAGCAGGAAACGTGAGTGTGCTGAGAACAAAAGAATGCTGTTTCCTACACATACGGACCATATCTATTCCAACTCTGCTTCTGAAACTGATACAAAGCACTGGTCCTCTAACATCCGATGCTTGTCAGTTAAGGTGAGAAATGTGTGAGCTTCGTGAATGATGTAGTTCGTTTGTGCTGTAAAGTATCTGCCCATACCTGATTCGAAGTCTTGATTGTAGGAAGACTCAGAGCCTGGGATTTAACTCCATTTCTGAAGTGAAACACACAGCACAGTTCTCATCCATTGATGACACTCTGCTTTAGAGCAAGAAGCACGCTCTTGCTTTCCAGAGTCACATAGACAGCAGGAAACCTGAGTGTGATGAGAACAAATGAACGGTGTTTCCTACACATACGGACCATATCTAGTCCAACTCTGCTTTTGAAACTGAAACAAACAACAGGTCCACTAACATCCAATGCTTGTCAGTTAAGATGAGAAACGTGTGAGCTTCGTGAACGATGTAGTTCGTTTAAGCTAAAAAGTGACTGCCCCTAATTGAAACGAAGTCTTGCTTGTAGGAAGACACAGAGCCTGGAATTTAACTCCATTTCTGAAGGGAAACACACAGCATAGTTCTCATCCATGGATCACACTCTGCTTTAGAGCAAGAAGCACGCTCTTGCTCTCTAGAGTGTCTAAGACAGCATGAAATATGAATGTGCTGAGAACAAAAAACTGTGTTTCCTACACATATGGACCATATCTAGTCCAACTCTGCCTCTTAAATTGATACAAAGCACAGGTCCTCTAACATCCAATGCTTGTCATTTAAGATGAGAAACTTGTGACCTTCGTGAACGATGTAGTTCATTTGAGCTGAAAAGTGACGTCCCTTACCTGAAACGAAGTAGTGCTTGTAGGAAGACACTGTGCCTGGGATTTCACTCCATTTCAGAAGGGAAACACACAGCATAGTTCTCATCCATGGATCAGACTCTACTTTAGAGCAAGAAGAACGCTCTTTCTTTCTACAATCTCTAATACAGTAGTAAACATGAGTGTGCTCAGAACAAACGAATGCTGTTTCCTACACATACAGACCATATCTATTCCAACTCTGCTTCTTAAACTGATACAAAGCACTGGTCCTCTAATATCCAATGATTGTCATTTAAGATGAAAAACGTGTGAGCTTCGTGAACGATGAAGTTCGTTTGAGCTGAAAAGTGACTGCCCTTACCTGAAACGAAGTCTTAATTGTAGGAAGACACAGAGACTGGGATATAACTCCATTTCTGAAGGGAAACACACAGCATAGTTCTCATCCATGGATTACACTCTGCTTTAGAGCAAGAAGCACGCTCTTGCTTTCTAGATTCTCTAATACAGCAGGAAACGTGAGTGTGCTAAGAACAAATGAATTGTGTTTCCTACACATACAGACCATGTATATTCAAACTCTGCTTCTGAAACTGATACAAAGCACTGGTCCTCTAACATCTGATGCTTGTCAGTTAAGATGAGAAACGTGTGAGCTTCGTGAACGATGTAGTTCGTTTGAGCTGAAAAGTGACTGCCCTTACATGAAACGAAGTTTTGAATGTTGGAAGACACAGAACATGGGATTTAACTCCATTTCAGAGGGGAAACACACAGCATAATTCTCATCCATGGATCACACTCTGCTTTAGAGCAAGAAGCACGCACTTGCTTTCTAGAGTGTCAAAGACAGCAGGAAACATGAGTGTGCTGAGAACAAAAGAATGGTGTTTCCTACACATACAGATCATATCTAGTTCAACTCTGCTTCTGAAACTGAAACAAACCACATGTCCTCTAACATCCAATGCTTGTCAGTTAAGATGAGAAACGTGTGAGCTTCGTGAACGATGTAGTTCGTTTGAGCTGTAAATTAACTGCCCTTACCTGAAACGAAGTCTTGTTTGTAGGAAGACTCAGAGCCTGGGATTTAACTCCATTTCTGAAGTGAAACACATAGCAGAGTTCTCATATATGTATCACAATCTTCTTTAGAGCAAAAAGCACGCTCTTGCTTTCTAGAATCTCTAAGACAGCAGGAAACATGAGTGTGCTGAGAACAAAAGAACGGTGTTTCTTACACATTCGGACCATATCGAGTCCAATTCTGCCTCTATAATTGATACAAAGCACAGGTCCTCTAGCATCCAATGTTTGTCATTTAAGATGAGAAACGTGTGAGCTTCGTGAAGGATGTAGTTCGTTTTAGCTGAAAATTGAGTGCCCTTACCTGAAACGAAGTAGTTCTTGTAGGAAGACACAGAGCCTGGGATTTAACTCCATTTCTGAAATGAAACACACAGCATAGTTCTCATCCATGGATCACACTCTGCTTCAGAGCAAGAAGCACGCTCTTGCTTTCTAGATTCTCTAATACAGCAGGAAACGTGGTTGTGCTCAGAAAAAAAGAATTGTGTTTCCTACACATACGGACCATATCTAGTCCAACTCTGCTTGTGGAAATGAAACAAACCACAGGTCCACTAACATCCAATGCTTGTCAGTTAAGATGAGAAACGTGTGAGCTTCGTGAACGATGTAGTTCGTTTGAGCTGTAAAGTAACTGCCCTTACCTGAAAAGAAGTCTTGTTTGTAGGAAGACTCAGAGCATGGGATTTAACTCCATTTCTGAAGTGAAACACACAGCAGAGTTCTCATCCATTGATCACACTCTGAATTAGAGCAAGAAGCACGCTCTAGCTTTCTAGATTCTCTAATACAGCAGGAAACGTGAGTGTGCTAAGAACAAATGAACGGTGTTTCCTACACATACAGACCATATCTAGTCCAACTCTGCTGCTGAAACTGATACAAAGCACTGGTCCTCTAACATCTGATGCTTGTCAGTGAAGATGAGAAACGTGTGATCTTTGTGAACGATATAGTTCGTTTGAGCTGTAAAGTAACTGCCCTTACCTGAAATGAAGTCTTGTTTGTAGGAATACTCAGAGCCTGGGATTTAACTCCATTTCTGAGGAGAAACACACAGCAGAGTTCTCATATATACATCACACTCTCCTTTAGAGCAAGAAGCATGCTCTTGCTTTCCAGGGTAACTAAGACAGCAGGAAAAGTGATTGTGCTCAGAACAAAAGAACTGTGTTTCCTACACGTACGGACCATATCTAGTCCAACTCTGCTTTTGAAACTGAAACAAAGCACAGGTCCACTAACATCCAATGCTTGTCAGTTAAGATGAGAAACTTGTGAGCTTCGTGAACGATGTAGTTCGTTTAAGCTAAAAAGTGACTGCCCTTAATTGAAACGAAGTCTTGCTTGTAGGAAGACACAGAGCCAGGAATTTAACTCCATTTCTAAAGGGAAACACACAGCATAGTTCTCATGCATGGATCACACTCTGCTTTAGAGCAAGAAGCACGCTCTTGCTTTCTAGAGTGTCTAAGACAGCAGGAAACGTGAGTGTGCTGAGAACAAAAGAATGCTGTTTCCTACACATACGGACCATATCTATTCCAACTCTGCTTCTGAAACTGATACAAAGCACTGGTCCTCTAACATCCGATGCTTGTCAGTTAAGGTGAGAAATGTGTGAGCTTCGTGAATGATGTAGTTCGTTTGAGCTGTAAAGTGTCTGCCCATACCTGATTCGAAGTCTTGATTGTAGGAAGACTCAGAGCCTGGGATTTAACTCCATTTCTGAAGTGAAACACACAGCACAGTTCTCATCCATTGATGACACTCTGCTTTAGAGCAAGAAGCACGCTCTTGCTTTCCAGAGTCACTTAGACAGCAGGAAACCTGAGTGTGATGAGAACAAATGAACGGTGTTTCCTACACATACGGACCATATCTAGTCCAACTCTGCTTTTGAAACTGAAACAAACCACAGGTCCACTAACATCCAATGCTTGTCAGTTAAGATGAGAAACGTGTGAGCTTCGTGAACGATGTAGTTCGTTTAAGCTAAAAAGTGACTGCCCCTAATTGAAATGAAGTCTTGCTTGTAGGAAGACACAGAGCCTGGAATTTAACTCCATTTCTGAAGGGAAACACACAGCATAGTTCTCATCCATGGATCACACTCTGCTTTAGAGCAAGAAGCACGCTCTTGCTCTCTAGAGTGTCTAAGACAGCATGAAATATGAATGTGCTGAGAACAAAAAACTGTGTTTCCTACACATATGGACCATATCTAGTCCAAATCTGCCTCTTAAATTGATACAAAGCACAGGTCCTCTAACATCCAATGCTTGTCATTTAAGATGAGAAACTTGTGACCTTCGTGAACGATGTAGTTCATTTGAGCTGAAAAGTGACGTCCCTTACCTGAAACGAAGTAGTGCTTGTAGGAAGACACTGTGCCTGGGATTTCACTCCATTTCAGAAGGGAAACACACAGCATAGTTCTCATCCATGGATCAGACTCTACTTTAGAGCAAGAAGAACGCTCTTTCTTTCTACAATCTCTAATACAGTAGTAAACCTGAGTGTGCTCAGAACAAACGAATGCTGTTTCCTACACATACAGACCATATCTATTCCAACTCTGCTTCTGAAACTGATACAAAGCACTGGTCCTCTAATATCCAATGATTGTCATTTAAGATGAAAAACGTGTGAGCTTCGTGAACGATGAAGTTCGTTTGAGCTGAAAAGTGACTGCCCTTACCTGAAACGAAGTCTTAATTGTAGGAAGACACAGAGACTGGGATATAACTCCATTTCTGAAGGGAAACACACAGCATAGTTCTCATCCATGGATTACACTCTGCTTTAGAGCAAGAAGCACGCTCTTGCTTTCTAGATTCTCTAATACAGCAGGAAACGTGAGTGTGCTAAGAACAAATGAATTGTGTTTCCTACACATACAGACCATGTATATTCAAACTCTGCTTCTGAAACTGATACAAAGCACTGGTCCTCTAACATCTAATGCTTGTCAGTTAAGATGAGAAACGTGTGAGCTTCGTGAACGATGTAGTTCGTTTGAGCTGAAAAGTGACTGCCCTTACATGAAACGAAGTTTTGAATGTTGGAAGACACAGAACATGGGATTTAACTCCATTTCAGAGGGGAAACACACAGCATAATTCTCATCCATGGATCACACTCTGCTTTAGAGCAAGAAGCACGCACTTGCTTTCTAGAGTGTCAAAGACAGCAGGAAACATGAGTGTGCTGAGAACAAAAGAATGGTGTTTCCTACACATACAGATCATATCTAGTTCAACTCTGCTCCTGAAACTGAAACAAACCACATGTCCTCTAACATCCAATGCTTGTCAGTTAAGATGAGAAACGTGTGAGCTTCGTGAACGATGTAGTTCGTTTGAGCTGTAAAGTAACTGCCCTTACCTGAAACGAAGTCTTGTTTGTAGGAAGACTCAGAGCCTGGGATTTAACTCCATTTCTGAAGTGAAACACATAGCAGAGTTCTCATATATGGATCACAATCTTCTTTAGAGCAAAAAGCACGCTCTTGCTTTCTAGAATCTCTAAGACAGCAGGAAACGTGAGTGTGCTGAGAACAAAAGAACGGTGTTTCTTACACATTCGGACCATATCGAGTCCAATTCTGCCTCTATAATTGATACAAAGCACAGGTCCTCTAGCATCCAATGTTTGTCATTTAAGATGAGAAACGTGTGAGCTTCGTGAAGGATGTAGTTCATTTGAGCTAAAAAGTGACTGCCCTTACCTGAAACGAAGTCTTGATTGTAGGAAGACACAGAGACTGGGATATAACTCCATTTCTGAAGGGAAGCACACAGCATAGTTCTCATCCATAGATCACACTCTGCTTTACAGCAAGAAGCATGCTCTTGCTTTCTAGATTCTCTAATACAGCAGGAAACGTGAGTGTGTTAAGAACAAATGAACGGTGTTTTCTACACATACAGACCATATCAAGTCCAGCTCTGCTGCTGAAACTGATACAAAGGACTGGACCTCTAACATCCAATGCTTGTCAGTTAAGATGAGAAACGTGTGAGCTTCGTGAATGTTGTAGTTCGTTTTAGCTGAAAATTGAGTGCCCTTACCTGAAACGAAGTAGTTCTTGTAGGAAGACACAGAGCCTGGGATTTAACTCCATTTCTGAAATGAAACACACAGCATAGTTCTCATCCATGGATCACACTCTGCTTCAGAGCAAGAAGCACGCTCTTGCTTTCTAGATTCTCTAATACAGCAGGAAACGTGGTTGTGCTCAGAAAAAAAGAATTGTGTTTCCTACACATACGGACCATATCTAGTCCAACTCTGCTTGTGGAAATGAAACAAACCACAGGTCCACTAACATCCAATGCTTGTCAGTTAAGATGAGAAACGTGTGAGCTTCGTGAACGATATAGTTCGTTTGAGCTGTAAAGTAACTGCCCTTACCTGAAAAGAAGTCTTGTTTGTAGGAAGACTCAGAGCATGGGATTTAACTCCATTTCTGAAGTGAAACACACAGCAGAGTTCTCATCCATTGATCACACTCTGAATTAGAGCAAGAAGCACGCTCTAGCTTTCTAGATTCTCTAATACAGCAGGAAACGTGAGTGTGCTAAGAACAAATGAACGGTGTTTCCTACACATACAGACCATATCTAGTCCAACTCTGCTGCTGAAACTGATACAAAGCACTGGTCCTCTAACATCCGATGCTTGTCAGTGAAGATGAGAAACGTGTGATCTTTGTGAACGATATAGTTCGTTTGAGCTGTAAAGTAACTGCCCTTACCTGAAATGAAGTCTTGTTTGTAGGAATACTCAGAGCCTGGGATTTAACTCCATTTCTGAGGAGAAACACACAGCAGAGTTCTCATATATACATCACACTCTCCTTTAGAGCAAGAAGCACGCTCTTGCTTTCCAGGGTAACTAAGACAGCAGGAAACCTGAGTGTGATGAGAACAAATGAACGGTGTTTCCTACACATACGGACCATATCTAGTCCAACTCTGCTTTTGAAACTGAAACAAACCACAGGTCCACTAACATCCAATGCTTGTCAGTTAAGATGAGAAACGTGTGAGCTTCGTGAACGATGTAGTTCGTTTAAGCTAAAAAGTGACTGCCCTTAATTGAAACGAAGTCTTGCTTGTAGGAAGACACAGAGCCTGGAATTTAACTCCATTTCTGAAGGGAAACACACAGCATAGTTCTCATCCATGGATCACACTCTGCTTTAGAGCAAGAAGCACGCTCTTGCTGTCTAGAGTGTCTAAGACAGCATGAAATATGAATGTGCTGAGAACAAAAAACTGTGTTTCCTACACATATGGACCATATCTAGTCCAACTCTGCCTCTTAAATTGATAGAAAGCACAGGTCTTCTAACATCCAATGCTTGTCATTTAAGATGAGAAACTTGTGACCTTCGTGAACGATGTAGTTCATTTGAGCTGAAAAGTGACGTCCCTTACCTGAAACGAAGTAGTGCTTGTAGGAAGACACTGTGCCTGGGATTTCACTCCATTTCAGAAGGGAAACACACAGCATAGTTCTCATCCATGGATCACACTCTGCTTTAGAGCAAGAAGAACGCTCTTTCTTTCTACAATCTCTAATACAGTAGTAAACATGAGTGTGCTCAGAACAAAAGAATGCTGTTTCCTACACATACGGACCATATCTATTCCAACTCTGCTTCTGAAACTGATACAAAGCACTGGTCCTCTAATATCCAATGAATGTCATTTAAGATGAAAAACGTGTGAGCTTCGTGAACGATGAAGTTCGTTTGAGCTGAAAAGTGACTGCCCTTACCTGAAACGAAGTCTTGAATGTGGGAAGACACAGAGCATGGGATTTAACTCCATTTCAGAAGGGAATCACACAGCATAATTCTCATCCATGTATCACACTCTGCTTTAGAGGAAGAAGCACACTCTTGCTTTCTAGATTCTCTAATATAGCAGGAAACGTGGATGTGCTCAGAAAAAAAGAAATGTATTTCCAACAAAAAAGGACAATATCTAGTCCGACTCTGATTGTGGAACTGAAACAAACCACAGGTCCACTAACATCCAATGCTTGTCAGTTAAGATGAGAAACGTGTGAGCTTCGTGAACGATGCAGTTCGTTTGAGCTGAAAATTGACTGTCTTACCTGAAACGAAGTCTTAATTGTAGGAAGACACAGAGACTGGGATTTAACTCCATTTATGAAGTGAAACACACAGCAGAGCTCTCTTCAATTGATCACACTCTGCTTTAGAGCAAGAAGCACGCTCTAGCATTCTAGAGTCTCTAAGAAAGCAGGAAACGTGAGTGTGCTGAGAACAAAAGAACTGTGTTTCCTACACATACGGACCATATCTATTCCGAGTCAGCTTCTGAAACTGATACAAAGCACTGGTCCTATAACATCCAATGCTTGTCATTTAAGATGAAAAACGTGTGAGCTTCGTGAACAATGTAGTTCATTTGAGCTGAAAAGTGACTGCCCTTACCTGAAACGAAGTCTTGAATGTGGGAAGACACAGAGCATGGGATTTAACTCCATTTCAGAAGGGAAACACACAGCATAATTCTCATCCATGAATCACACTCTGCTTCAGAGCAAGAATCACGCTCTTGCTTTCTAGATTCTCTAATACAGCAGGAAACGTGAGTGTGCTAAGAACAAATGAAAGGTGTTTCCTACACATACAGACCATATCTATTCCAACTGTGATTCTGAAACTAATACAAAGCACTGGTCCTCTATCATCCAATGCTTGTCATTTAAGATGAAAAACGTGTGAGCTTCGTTAACGATGTAGTTTGTTTGAGCTCAAAAGTGACTGCCCTTACCTGAAACGAAGTCTTGAATGTTGGAAGACACAGAGCATGGGATATAACTCCATTTCTGAAGGGAAACACACAGTATAGTTCTCATCCATGGATCACACTCTGCTTTAGAGCAAGAAGCACGCTCTTGCTTTCTAGATTCTCTAATACAGCAGGAAATGTGAGTGTGCTAAGAACAAATGAACGGTGTTTCCTACACATACAGACCATATCTATTCAAACTCTGCTTCTGAAACTGAT
>CATKUP010000448.1:0-181000 GCA_949786385.1 Onychomys leucogaster | reverse complement strand
CCTTTGTTAAAACAGAGTGTGTTTCAGGGATGAGATCTATGGTCTGAATTTCCCTTCTGAAACGGATTTAAACCCCATGATCTGTTTCTTCCTACAAACAAGAGTTCGTTTCTGGTAAACCAAGTGAATTTTCGGCTCAAATGATATCCACAGTTCTAGAACACACGTAATTATAATTATTAACTAAAGAGCATTTATGTAAGAGGAGCTGTGGTCTATATCAGTTTCATAAGCAGAGTTGAACTACATATGGCCCGTATGAGTAGGAAACACAGTTCTTTTTTTCCTGGAATGCTCATGTTTCTTACTGTATTGGAAAAACTGGAAAGAAGAGGATGATTCTTGCCTTAAAACAGAATGTTTTTCAGGGATGAGAACTCTGGTCTGAATTGAACTTAAGAAACGGAGTTAAACGCCAGGATCTGTGTCTTCCTACAAGCAAGAGTTCATTTCAGGTAAATCCAGTAAATTTTGGGCTCAAATGAATTTTCGCAGTTCACGATCTCAACGTGATTCTCACTATTAACTAAAGAGCATTTAAGTAAGCGGAGCGGTGGTTTGTATCAGTTTTATACGCAGAGTTGAACCACATATGGTCTGTATGAGTTGGAAACACAGTTTTTTTTTTCAGGGCTTGCTCATGTTTCTTCCTGTATTTTAGACTCTGGAAAGAAGAGGATGATTCTTGCTTTAAAACAGAGTGTTTTTCAGGGTTGAGAATTCTGGTCTGAATTTGCCTTCAGAAATGGAGTTAAAACCCAGGATCTGTTTCTTCCTACAAGCAATCGTTCGTTTCTGGTTAACCCAGTGAATTTTGGGCTCAAATGATATTTCGCAGTTCACGAACCCAACGCGATTCTTCCTATTAACGAAAGAGCATTTAAGTAAGAGGAGCTGTGGTTTGTATCAGATTCATAAGCAGAGTTGAACTACATATGGTCCATATGAGTAGGAAACACAGTTCTTTTTTTCCGGGCATGCTCATGTTTCTTGCTGTATTGGATACCCTGGAAAGAAGAGGATGATTCATGCCTTAAAACAGAGTGTTTTTCAGGGTTGAGAATTCTGGTCTGAATTTGCCTTCAGAAATGGAGTTAAACCGCAGGATCTGTGTCTTCCTACAAGCAAGAGTTCATTTCTGGTAAACCCACTGAATTTTGAGCTCAAATAATTTTTCGCAGTTCACGAACCCAACGCGATTCTCACTATTAACTAAAGAGGATTTATGCAAGAGGAGCTGTGGTTTGAATCAGTTTCATAAGCAGAGTTGAAATACATATGGTCTGTGTAAGTAGGAAACACAGTTCATTTTTTCTGGGAATGCTCATGTTTCTCTCTGTATTGGAGACGCTGGATAGAAGAGGATGATTCTTGCCTTAAAACAGAGTTTTTTTCTGGGATGAGAACTCTGGTCTGAATTGAACTTCAGAAACGGAGTTAAACCACAGGATCTTTGTCTTCCTACATGCGCGAGTTCATTTCTGTTAAACCAAGTGAATTTTGGGCTCAAATTTTTTTTAGCAGTTCCCCAACACACACCGATTATCACTATTAACTAAAGAGAATTAATGTAAGAGGAGCTGTGGTTTATATCAGTTTCATAAGCAGAGTTGAACTACATAGAGTCCGTATGAGTAGGAAACACAGTTCTTTTTTTCAGGGAATGTTCATTGTTCTTACTGTATTGGAGACACTGGAAAGAAGAGGATGATTCTTGCCTTAAAACAGAGTGTTTTTCAGGGTTGAGAATTCTGGTCTGAATTTGCCTTCAGAAATGGAGTTAAACCGCAGGATCTGTGTCTTCCTACAAGTAAGAGTTCATTTCAGGTAAATCCAGTGAATTTTGAGCTCAAATTATTTTTCGCAGTTCACGATCCCAACGTGATTCTCACTGTTAACTAAAGAGCATTTAAGTAAGCGGAGCGGTGGTTTGTATCAGTTTCATAAGCAGAGTTGAACTACATATGGTCTGTATGAGTAGGAAACACATTTATGTTTTTCAGGGCTTGCTCATGTTTCTTCCTGTATTTTAGACTCTGGACAGAGAGCTTGCTTCTTGCGTTAAAGCAGAGTGTGTTTCAGGGATGAGAACTCTGGTCTGAATTTCCATTCAGAAACGGATTTAAACCCCAGCATCTGTGTCTTCCTACAAGCATGAGTTCATTTATGTTAAACCAAGTGAATTTTGGGCTCAAACGATTTTTCGCAGTTCACAAACCCAACGTGATTCTTCTTATTAACGAAAGAGCATTTATGTAAGAGGAGCTGTGGTTTGTATCAGTTTCATAAGCACGGTTGAACTACATATGGTCTGTATGAGTAGGATACACAGTTCTTTTTTTCAGGGCATGCTCATGGTTCTTGCTGTATTTTAGACTCTGGAAAGAAGAGCTTGCTCCTTTGTTAAAACAGAGTGTGTTTCAGGGATGAGATCTATGGTCTTAATTTCCCTTCTGAAACGGATTTAAACCCCAGGATCTGTTTCTTCCTACAATCAAGTGTTCGTTTCTGGTTAACCCAGTGATTTTGGGCTCAAATGATATTTCGCAGTTCACGAACCCAATGCGATTCTTCCTATTAACCAAAGAGCATTTATGTAAGAGGAGCTGTGGTTTGTATCAGATTCATAAGCAGAGTTGAACTACATATGGTCCATATGAGTAGGAAACACAGTTCTTTTTTTCCGGGCATGCTCATGTTTCTTGCTGTATTGGAGACCCTGGAAAAAAGAGGATGATTCATGCCTTAAAACAGAGTGTTTCTCAGGGATGAGAATTCTGGTATGAATTTGCCTTCAGAAATGGAGTTAAACCGCAGCATCTGTGTCTTCCTACAAGCAAGAGTTCATTTCAGGTAAATCTAGTGAATTTTGAGCTCAAATGATTTTTCGCAGTTCACGATCCCAACATGATTCTCACTGTTAACTAAAGAGCATTTAAGTAAGCGGAGCGGTGGTTTGTATCAGTTTCATAAGCAGAGTTGAACTACATATGGTCTGTGTGAGTAGGAAACACATTTATTTTTTTCAGAGCTTGCTCATGTTTCTTCCTGTATTTTAGACTCTGGACAAAAGAGCTTGCTTCTTGCGTTAAAGCAGAGTGTGGTTCAGGGATGAGAACTCTGGTCTGAATTTCCATTCAGAAACGGATTTAAACCCCAGCATCTCTGTCTTCCTACAAGCATGAGTTCATTTATGTTAAACCAAGTGAATTTTGGGCTCAAACGATTTTTCGCAGTTCACAAACCCAACGTGATTCTTCCTATTAACGAAAGAGCATTTATGTAAGAGGAGCTGTGGTTTGTATCAGTTTCATAAGCACGGTTGAACTACATATGGTCTGTATGAGTAGGATACACAGTTCTTTTTTTCAGGGCATGCTCATGGTTCTTGCTGTGTTTTAGACTCTGGAAAGAAGAGCTTGCTCCTTTGTTAAAACAGAGTGTGTTTCAGGGATGAGATCTATGGTCTGAATTTCCCTTCTGAAACGGATTTAAACCCCAGGATCTGTGTCTTCCTACAAGCAAGAGTTCGTTTCTGGTTAACCCAGTGATTTTGGGCTCAAATGATATTTCGCAGTTCACGAACCCAATGCGATTCTTCCTATTAACGAAAGAGCATTTATGTAAGAGGAGCTGTGGTCTGTATCAGTTTCATAAGCAGAGTTGAACTAAATATTGTCCGTATGAGTAGGAAACACAGTTCTTTTATTCCTGGCATGCTCATGGTTATTAGAGTATTGGAGACCCTGGAAAAAAGAGGATGATTCATGCCTTAAAACAGAGTGTTTCTCAGGGATGAGAATTCTGGTATGAATTTCCCTTCAGAAACGGAGTTAAACCCCAGGATCTGTGTCTTCCTACAAGCAAGAGTTCATTTCTGGTAAACCCAATGAATTTTGGGCTCAAATAATTTTTCGCTCTTCACGAACCCAACGCGATTCTCACTATTAACTAAAGAAGATTTATGTAAGAGGAGCTGTTGTTTGAATCAGTTTCATAAGCAGAGTTGAAATACATATGGTCTGTGTAAGTAGGAAACACAGTTCATTTTTTCTGGGAATGCTCATGTTTCTTACTGTATTGGAGATCTGGATAGAAGAGGATGATTCTTGCCTTAAAACAGAGTTTTTTTTCAGGGATGAGAACTCTGGTCTGAATTGAACTTCAGAAACGGAGTTAAACCACAGGATCTTTGTCTTCCTACATGCGCGAGTTCATTTCTGTTAAACCAAGTGAATTTTGGGCTCAAATTTTTTTTTGCAGTTCCCCAACCCACACCGATTCTCACTATTAACTAAAGAGCATTTATGTAAGAGGAGCTGTGGTTTGTATCAGATTCATAAGCAGCGTTGAACTACATATGGTCCATATGAGTAGGAAACACAGTTCTTTTTTTCCGGGCATGCTCATGTTTCTTGCTGTATTGGAGACCCTGGAAAGAAGAGGATGATTCATGCCTTAAAACACTGTGTTTCTCAGCGATGAGAATTCTGTTATGAATTCTCTTCATAAACGGAGTTAAACCCCAGGAACTGTGTCTTCCTACAAGCAAGAGTTCATTTCAGGTAAATCCAGTGAATTTTGAGCTCAAATGGTTTTTCGCAATTCACGATCCCAACGTGATTCTCACTATTAACTAAAGAGCATTTAAGTAAGCAGAGCGGTGGTTCGAATCAGTTTCATAAGCAGAGTTGAACTACATATGGTCTGTATGAGTAGGAAACACATTTATTTTTTTCAGGGCATGCTCGTGTTTCTTCCTGTATTTTAGACTCTGGAAAGAAGAGCTTGCGTCTTGCGTTAAAGCAGAGTGTTTCAGGGATGAGAACTCTGGTCTGAATTTCCATTCAGAAACGGATTTAAACCCCAGGATCTGTGTCTTCCTACAAGCATGAGTTCATTTATGTTAAACCAAGTGAATTTTGGGCTCAAACGATTTTTCGCAGTTCACAAACCCAAACCGATTATCACTATTAACTAAAGAGCATTTATGTAAGAGGAGCTGTGGTCTGTATCAGTTTCATAAGCAGAGTTGAACAAAATATGGTCCATATGAGTAGGAAACACAGTTCTTTTTTTCCTGGCATGCTCATGGTTCTTACTGTATTGGAGACCCTGGAAACAAGAGGATGATTCATGCCTTAAAACAGAGTGTTTCTCAGCGATGAGAATTCTGTTATGAATTTCCCTTCAGAAACGGAGTTAAACCCTAGGAACTGTGTCTTCCTACAAGCAAGTGTTCATTTCTGGTAAACCCACTGAATTTTGGGCTCAAATAATTTTTCGCACTTCACGAACCCAACGCGATTCTCACTATTAACTAAAGTGGATTTATGTAAGAGGAGCTTTGTTTCAAATCAGTTTCATAAGCAGAGTTGAACTACATATGGTCTGTATAATTTGGAAACACTGTTCATTTTTTCTGGGAATGCTCATGTTTCTCACTGTATTGGAGACGCTGAATAGAAGAGGATGATTCTTGCCTTAAAACAGAGTTTATTTCAGGGATGAGAACTCTGGTCTGAATTGAACTTCAGAAACGGAGTTAAACCCCAGGATCTTTGTCTTCCTACATGCGAGAGTTCATTTCTGTTAAACCAAGGGAATTTTGGGCTCAATTTTTTTTTAGCAGTTCACCAACCCACACCGATTCACACTATTAACTAAAGAGCATTAATGTAAGAGGAGCTGTGGTTTATATCAGTTTCATAAGCAGAGTTGAACTACATAGAGTCCGTATGAGTAGGAAACACAGTTCTTTTTTTCAGGGCATGTTCATGGTTCTTACTGTATTGGAGACCCTGGAAAGAAGAGGATGATTCTTGCCTTAAAACAGAGTGTTTTTCAGGGTTGAGAATTCTGGTCTGAATTTGCCTTCAGAAATGGAGTTAAAACCCCGAATCTGTGTCTTGCTACAAGCAAGTGTTCATTTCAGGTAAATCCAGTGAATTTTAAGCTCAAATGATTTTTCGCAGTTCACGATCCCAACGTGATTCTCACTGTTAACTAAAGAGCATTTAAGTAAGCAGAGCGGTGGTTTGTATCAGTTTCATAAGCAGAGTTGAACTACATATGGTCTGTATGAGTAGGAAACACATTTATTTTTTTCAGGGCTTGCTCATGTTTCTTCCTGTATTTTAGACTCTGGACAGAAGAGCTTGCTTCTTGCGTTAAAGCAGAGTGTGTTTCAGGGATGAGAAGTCTGGTCTGAATTTCCATTCAGAAACGGATTTAAACCCCAGGATCTGTGTCTTCCTACAAGCATCAGTTCATTTATGTTAAACCAAGTGAATTATGGGCTCAAACGATTTTTCGCAGTTCACAAACCCAAACTGATTATCACTATTAACTAAAGAGCATTTATGTAAGAGGAGCTGTGGTTTGTATCAGTTTCATAAGCAGAGTTGAGCTACATATGGTCCGTAGGAGTAGGATACACAGTTCTTTTTTTCAGGGCATGCTCATGGTTCTTGATGTATTTTAGACTCTGGAAAGAAGAGAATGCTTCTTGCGTTAAAACAGAGTTTTTTTCAGGGATGAGATCTATGGTCTGAATTTCCCTTGTGAAAAGGAATTAAACCCCAGGATCTGTGTCTTCCTACAAGCAAGAATTCGTTTCTGGTTAACCCAGTGAATTTTGGGCTCAAATGATATTTCGCAGTTCACCAACCTAAACCGAATATCACTATTAACTAAAGAGCATTTATGTAAGAGGAGCTGTGGTCTGTATCAGTTTCATAAGCAGAGTTGAACTAAATATTGTCCGTATGAGTAGGAAACACAGTTCTTTTATTCCTGGCATGCTCATGGTTATTAGAGTATTGGAGACCCTGGAAAAAAGAGGATGATTCATGCCTTAAAACAGAGTGTTTCTCGGGGATGAGAATTCTGGTATGAATTTCCCTTCAGAAACGGAGTTAAACCCCAGGATCTGTGTCTTCCTACAAGCAAGAGTTCATTTCTGGTAAACCCAATGAATTTTGGGCTCAAATAATTTTTCGCTCTTCACGAACCCAACGCGATTCTCACTATTAACTAAAGAGGATTTATGTAAGAGGAGCTGTTGTTTGAATCAGTTTCATAAGCAGAGTTGAAATACATATGGTCTGTGTAAGTAGGAAACACAGTTCATTTTTTCTGGGAATGCTTTTGTTGCTTACTGTATTGGAGACGCTGAATAGAAGAGGATGATTCCTGCCTTAAAACATAGTTTTTTTCAGGGATGAGAACTCTGGTCTGAAATGAACTGCAGAAACGGAGTTAAACCCCGGGATCTTTGTCTACCTACATGTGAGAGTTCATTTCGCTTAAACCAAGTGAATTTTGGGCTCAAATGTTTTTTCTCAGTACACCCTCCCACACCGATTCTCACTATTAACTAAAGAGCATTTATGTAAGAGGAGCTGTGGTTTGTATCAGTTTCATATGCAGAGTTGAACTACATATGGTCTGTATGAGTAGGAAACACATTTATTTTTTCAGGGCATGCTCATGGTTCTTGCTGTATTTTAGACTCTGGAAAGAATAGCTTGCTTCTTGCGTTAAATGAAAGTGTGTTTCATGGATGAAATCTTTGGTCAGATTTCCCCTCTGAAACGGATTTAACCCCAGGATCTTTGTCTTCCTACATGCGCGAGTTCATTTCTGTTAAACCAAGTGAATTTTGGGCTCAAATTTTTTTTAGCAGTTCCCCAACACACACCGATTATCACTATTAACTAAAGAGAATTAATGTAAGAGGAGCTGTGGTTTATATCAGTTTCATAAGCAGAGTTGAACTACATAGAGTCCGTATGAGTAGGAAACACAGTTATTTTTTTCAGGGAATGTTCATTGTTCTTACTGTATTGGAGACACTGGAAAGAAGAGGATGATTCTTGCCTTAAAACAGAGTGTTTTTCAGGGTTGAGAATTCTGGTCTGAATTTGCCTTCAGAAATGGAGTTAAACCGCAGGATCTGTGTCTTCCTACAAGTAAGAGTTCATTTCAGGTAAATCCAGTGAATTTTGAGCTCAAATTATTTTTCGCAGTTCACGATCCCAACGTGATTCTCACTGTTAACTAAAGAGCATTTAAGTAAGCGGAGCGGTGGTTTGTATCAGTTTCATAAGCAGAGTTGAACTACATATGGTCTGTATGAGTAGGAAACACATTTATTTTTTTCAGGGCTTGCTCATGTTTCTTCCTGTATTTTAGACTCTGGACAGAGAGCTTGCTTCTTGCGTTAAAGCAGAGTGTGTTTCAGGTATGAGAACTCTGGTCTGAATTTCCATTCAGAAACGGATTTAAACCCCAGCATCTGTGTCTTCCTACAAGCATGAGTTCATTTATGTTAAACCAAGTGAATTTTGGGCTCAAACGATTTTTCGCAGTTCACAAACCCAACGTGATTCTTCTTATTAACGAAAGAGCATTTATGTAAGAGGAGCTGTGGTTTGTATCAGTTTCATAAGCACGGTTGAACTACATATGGTCTGTATGAGTAGGATACACAGTTCTTTTTTTCAGGGCATGCTCATGGTTCTTGCTGTATTTTAGACTCTGGAAAGAAGAGCTTGCTCCTTTGTTAAAACAGAGTGTGTTTCAGGGATGAGATCTATGGTCTTAATTTCCCTTCTGAAACGGATTTAAACCCCAGGATCTGTTTCTTACTACAATCAAGTGTTCGTTTCTGGTTAACCCAGTGATTTTGGGCTCAAATGATATTTCGCAGTTCACGAACCCAATGCGATTCTTCCTATTAACCAAAGAGCATTTATGTAAGAGGAGCTGTGGTTTGTATCAGATTCATAAGCAGAGTTGAACTACATATGGTCCATATGAGTAGGAAACACAGTTCTTTTTTTCCGGGCATGCTCATGTTTCTTGCTGTATTGGAGACCCTGGAAAAAAGAGGATGATTCATGCCTTAAAACAGAGTGTTTCTCAGGGATGAGAATTCTGGTATGAATTTGCCTTCAGAAATGGAGTTAAACCGCAGCATCTGTGTCTTCCTACAAGCAAGAGTTCATTTCAGGTAAATCTAGTGAATTTTGAGCTCAAATGATTTTTCGCAGTTCACGATCCCAACATGATTCTCACTGTTAACTAAAGAGCATTTAAGTAAGCGGAGCGGTGGTTTGTATCAGTTTCATAAGCAGAGTTGAACTACATATGGTCTGTGTGAGTAGGAAACACATTTATTTTTTTCAGAGCTTGCTCATGTTTCTTCCTGTATTTTAGACTCTGGACAAAAGAGCTTGCTTCTTGCGTTAAAGCAGAGTGTGGTTCAGGGATGAGAACTCTGGTCTGAATTTCCATTCAGAAACGGATTTAAACCCCAGCATCTCTGTCTTCCTACAAGCATGAGTTCATTTATGTTAAACCAAGTGAATTTTGGGCTCAAACGATTTTTCGCAGTTCACAAACCCAACGTGATTCTTCCTATTAACGAAAGAGCATTTATGTAAGAGGAGCTGTGGTTTGTATCAGTTTCATAAGCACGGTTGAACTACATATGGTCTGTATGAGTAGGATACACAGTTCTTTTTTTCAGGGCATGCTCATGGTTCTTGCTGTGTTTTAGACTCTGGAAAGAAGAGCTTGCTCCTTTGTTAAAACAGAGTGTGTTTCAGGGATGAGATCTATGGTCTGAATTTCCCTTCTGAAACGGATTTAAACCCCAGGATCTGTGTCTTCCTACAAGCAAGAGTTCGTTTCTGGTTAACCCAGTGATTTTGGGCTCAAATGATATTTCGCAGTTCACGAACCCAATGCGATTCTTCCTATTAACGAAAGAGCATTTATGTAAGAGGAGCTGTGGTCTGTATCAGTTTCATAAGCAGAGTTGAACTAAATATTGTCCGTATGAGTAGGAAACACAGTTCTTTTATTCCTGGCATGCTCATGGTTATTAGAGTATTGGAGACCCTGGAAAAAAGAGGATGATTCATGCCTTAAAACAGAGTGTTTCTCAGGGATGAGAATTCTGGTATGAATTTCCCTTCAGAAACGGAGTTAAACCCCAGGATCTGTGTCTTCCTACAAGCAAGAGTTCATTTCTGGTAAACCCAATGAATTTTGGGCTCAAATAATTTTTCGCTCTTCACGAACCCAACGCGATTCTCACTATTAACTAAAGAAGATTTATGTAAGAGGAGCTGTTGTTTGAATCAGTTTCATAAGCAGAGTTGAAATACATATGGTCTGTGTAAGTAGGAAACACAGTTCATTTTTTCTGGGAATGCTCATGTTTCTTACTGTATTGGAGATCTGGATAGAAGAGGATGATTCTTGCCTTAAAACAGAGTTTTTTTTCAGGGATGAGAACTCTGGTCTGAATTGAACTTCAGAAACGGAGTTAAACCACAGGATCTTTGTCTTCCTACATGCGCGAGTTCATTTCTGTTAAACCAAGTGAATTTTGGGCTCAAATTTTTTTTTGCAGTTCCCCAACCCACACCGATTCTCACTATTAACTAAAGAGCATTTATGTAAGAGGAGCTGTGGTTTGTATCAGATTCATAAGCAGCGTTGAACTACATATGGTCCATATGAGTAGGAAACACAGTTCTTTTTTTCCGGGCATGCTCATGTTTCTTGCTGTATTGGAGACCCTGGAAAGAAGAGGATGATTCATGCCTTAAAACACAGTGTTTCTCAGCGATGAGAATTCTGTTATGAATTCTCTTCATAAACGGAGTTAAACCCCAGGAACTGTGTCTTCCTACAAGCAAGAGTTCATTTCAGGTAAATCCAGTGAATTTTGAGCTCAAATGGTTTTTCGCAATTCACGATCCCAACGTGATTCTCACTATTAACTAAAGAGCATTTAAGTAAGCAGAGCGGTGGTTCGAATCAGTTTCATAAGCAGAGTTGAACTACATATGGTCTGTATGAGTAGGAAACACATTTATTTTTTTCAGGGCATGCTCGTGTTTCTTCCTGTATTTTAGACTATGGAAAGAAGAGCTTGCGTCTTGCGTTAAAGCAGAGTGTTTCAGGGATGAGAACTCTGGTCTGAATTTCCATTCAGAAACGGATTTAAACCCCAGGATCTGTGTCTTCCTACAAGCATGAGTTCATTTATGTTAAACCAAGTGAATTTTGGGCTCAAACGATTTTTCGCAGTTCACAAACCCAAACTGATTATCACTATTAACTAAAGAGCATTTATGTAAGAGGAGCTGTGGTCTGTATCAGTTTCATAAGCAGAGTTGAACAAAATATGGTCCATATGAGTAGGAAACACAGTTCTTTTTTTCCTGGCATGCTCATGGTTCTTACTGTATTGGAGACCCTGGAAACAAGAGGATGATTCATGCCTTAAAACAGAGTGTTTCTCAGCGATGAGAATTCTGTTATGAATTTCCCTTCAGAAACGGAGTTAAACCCTAGGAACTGTGTCTTCCTACAAGCAAGTGTTCATTTCTGGTAAACCCACTGAATTTTGGGCTCAAATAATTTTTCGCACTTCACGAACCCAACGCGATTCTCACTATTAACTAAAGTGGATTTATGTAAGAGGAGCTTTGTTTCAAATCAGTTTCATAAGCAGAGTTGAACTACATATGGTCTGTATAATTTGGAAACACTGTTCATTTTTTCTGGGAATGCTCATGTTTCTCACTGTATTGGAGACGCTGAATAGAAGAGGATGATTCTTGCCTTAAAACAGAGTTTATTTCAGGGATGAGAACTCTGGTCTGAATTGAACTTCAGAAACGGAGTTAAACCCCAGGATCTTTGTCTTCCTACATGCGAGAGTTCATTTCTGTTAAACCAAGGGAATTTTGGGCTCAATTTTTTTTTAGCAGTTCACCAACCCACACCGATTCACACTATTAACTAAAGAGCATTAATGTAAGAGGAGCTGTGGTTTATATCAGTTTCATAAGCAGAGTTGAACTACATAGAGTCCGTATGAGTAGGAAACACAGTTCTTTTTTTCAGGGCATGTTCATGGTTCTTACTGTATTGGAGACCCTGGAAAGAAGAGGATGATTCTTGCCTTAAAACAGAGTGTTTTTCAGGGTTGAGAATTCTGGTCTGAATTTGCCTTCAGAAATGGAGTTAAAACCCAGAATCTGTGTCTTGCTACAAGCAAGTGTTCATTTCAGGTAAATCCAGTGAATTTTAAGCTCAAATGATTTTTCGCAGTTCACGATCCCAACGTGATTCTCACTGTTAACTAAAGAGCATTTAAGTAAGCAGAGCGGTGGTTTGTATCAGTTTCATAAGCAGAGTTGAACTACATATGGTCTGTATGAGTAGGAAACACATTTATTTTTTTCAGGGCTTGCTCATGTTTCTTCCTGTATTTTAGACTCTGGACAGAAGAGCTTGCTTCTTGCGTTAAAGCAGAGTGTGTTTCAGGGATGAGAAGTCTGGTCTGAATTTCCATTCAGAAACGGATTTAAACCCCAGGATCTGTGTCTTCCTACAAGCATCAGTTCATTTATGTTAAACCAAGTGAATTATGGGCTCAAACGATTTTTCGCAGTTCACAAACCCAAACTGATTATCACTATTAACTAAAGAGCATTTATGTAAGAGGAGCTGTGGTTTGTATCAGTTTCATAAGCAGAGTTGAGCTACATATGGTCCGTAGGAGTAGGATACACAGTTCTTTTTTTCAGGGCATGCTCATGGTTCTTGATGTATTTTAGACTCTGGAAAGAAGAGAATGCTTCTTGCGTTAAAACAGAGTTTTTTTCAGGGATGAGATCTATGGTCTGAATTTCCCTTGTGAAAAGGAATTAAACCCCAGGATCTGTGTCTTCCTACAAGCAAGAATTCGTTTCTGGTTAACCCAGTGAATTTTGGGCTCAAATGATATTTCGCAGTTCACCA
Organism: Onychomys leucogaster; assembly: GCA_949786385.1. Lineage (NCBI taxonomy): Eukaryota > Metazoa > Chordata > Mammalia > Rodentia > Cricetidae > Onychomys > Onychomys leucogaster. The sequence continues at coordinate 168,169 of CATKUP010000448.1, read as the reverse complement.
ACCTAAACCGAATATCACTATTAACTAAAGAGCATTTATGTAAGAGGAGCTGTGGTCTGTATCAGTTTCATAAGCAGAGTTGAACTAAATATTGTCCGTATGAGTAGGAAACACAGTTCTTTTATTCCTGGCATGCTCATGGTTATTAGAGTATTGGAGACCCTGGAAAAAAGAGGATGATTCATGCCTTAAAACAGAGTGTTTCTCGGGGATGAGAATTCTGGTATGAATTTCCCTTCAGAAACGGAGTTAAACCCCAGGATCTGTGTCTTCCTACAAGCAAGAGTTCATTTCTGGTAAACCCAATGAATTTTGGGCTCAAATAATTTTTCGCTCTTCACGAACCCAACGCGATTCTCACTATTAACTAAAGAGGATTTATGTAAGAGGAGCTGTTGTTTGAATCAGTTTCATAAGCAGAGTTGAAATACATATGGTCTGTGTAAGTAGGAAACACAGTTCATTTTTTCTGGGAATGCTTTTGTTGCTTACTGTATTGGAGACGCTGAATAGAAGAGGATGATTCCTGCCTTAAAACATAGTTTTTTTCAGGGATGAGAACTCTGGTCTGAAATGAACTGCAGAAACGGAGTTAAACCCCGGGATCTTTGTCTACCTACATGTGAGAGTTCATTTCGCTTAAACCAAGTGAATTTTGGGCTCAAATGTTTTTTCTCAGTACACCCTCCCACACCGATTCTCACTATTAACTAAAGAGCATTTATGTAAGAGGAGCTGTGGTTTGTATCAGTTTCATATGCAGAGTTGAACTACATATGGTCTGTATGAGTAGGAAACACATTTATTTTTTCAGGGCATGCTCATGGTTCTTGCTGTATTTTAGACTCTGGAAAGAATAGCTTGCTTCTTGCGTTAAATGAAAGTGTGTTTCATGGATGAAATCTTTGGTCAGATTTCCCCTCTGAAACGGATTTAACCCCAGGATCTGTGTCTTCCTACAAGCAAGAGTTCATTTCTGGTTAACCCAGTGAATTTTGGGCTTAAATGATTTTTCGCAGTTCACGAACACAACGCGATTATCAGTATTAACTAAAGAGCATTTATGTAAGAGGAGCTTGGTTTGTATCAATTTCAAAGCAGAGTTGAACTGCATATGGTCTGTATGAGTAGGAAACACATTTTTTTTTCAGGGCATGCTCATGTTTCTTGCTGTATTTTAGACTCTGGAAAGAAGAGCTTGCTTCTTGCGTTAAAGCAGAGGGTGTTTCAGGGATGAAAACTCTGTTCTGAAATTCCCTTCAGAATTGGAGTTAAACCCAAGGATCTGTGTCTTACTACAAGCAAGAGTTAATTTCAGGTAAATCCAGTAAATTTTCGGCTCAAATGACTTTACACAGTTCTAGAACCCAACGAGATTATCACTATTAACTAAAGAGCATTTATGTAAGAGGTGCTGTGGTCTGTATCATTTCATAAGCAGAGTTGAACTGCATACGGTCCGTAGGGTTAGGTGACACTGTTCTTTTTTTCTGGGCATGCTCATGGTTCTTACTGTATTGGATACGCTGGAAAGAAGATGATGATTCTTGCCTTAAAACAGAGTGTTTTTCAGGGTTGAGAATTCTGGGCTGAATTTGCCTTCAGAAATGGAGTTAAACCCCAGGATCTGTGTCTTCCTACAAGCAAGAATTCATTTCAGGTAAATCCAGTAAATTTTGGGCTCAAATGTTTTTTCGCAGTTCATCCACCGACACCGATTCTCACTATTAACTAAAGAGAATTTAGGTAAGAGGAGCTGTGGTTTGTATCAGTTTCATAAACAGAGTTGAACTACATATGGTCCGTATGAGTAGGAAACACAGTTCTTTTTTTAGGGCATTTTCATAGTTCTTGCTGTATTTTAGACTCTGGAATGAATAGCTTGCTTCTTGCGTTAAAACACAGTGTGTTTCAGCGATGAAATCTTTGGTCTGAATTTCCCTTCTGAAACGGAGTTAAACCACAGGATCTGTGTCTTCCTACTAGCAAGAATTCATTTCTGGTTAACCCAGTGAATTTTGGGCAAAAATGATTTTCGCAGTTCACGAACACAACGCGATTCTCAGTATTAACTAAAGAGCATTTATGTAAGAGAAGCTTTTGTTTGTATAAGTTTCATAAGCAGAGTTGAACTACATATTGTCTATATGAGTAGGAAACATATTTATTTTTTTCAGGGCATGCTCATGTTTCTTCCTGTATTTTAAACTCTGGATAGTAGAGCTTTCTTCTTGCATTAAAGCAGAGTGTGTTTCAGGGATGAGAACTCTGGTCTGAATTTCCCTTCAGAAATGGATTTAAACACTAGGATCTGTGTCTTCCTGCAAGCAAGAGTTCATTTCTGTTAAACAAAGTGAATTTTGGGCTCTAATGATTTTTCGCAGTTCACCAACCCAAACCGATTATCACTATTAAGTAAAAAGCATTTATGTAAGAGTAGCTGTGGTCTGTATCATTTCATAAGCAGAGTTGAACTGCATACGGTCCGTAGGGTTATGTGACACTGTTCTTTTTTTCTGGGCATGCTCATGGTTCTTACTGTATTGGAGACGCTGGAAAGAAGATGATGATTCTTGCCTTAAAACAGAGTGTTTTTCAGGGTTGAGAATTCTGGGCTGAATTTGCCTTCAGAAATGGAGTTAAACCCCAGGATCTGTGTCTTCCTACAAGCAAGAATTCATTTCAGGTAAATCCAGGAAATTTTGGGCTCAAATGATTTTTCGCAGTTCATCCACCGACACCGATTCTCACTATTAACTAAAGAGCATTTATGTAAGAGGAGCTGTGGTTTGTATCAGTTTCATAAACAGAGTTGAACTACATATGGTCCGTATGAGTAGGAAACACAGTTCTTTTTTTAGGGCATTTTCATAGTTCTTGCTGTATTTTAGACTCTGGAAAGAATAGCTTGCTTCTTGCGTTAAAACAGAGTGTGTTTCAGCGATGAAAACTTTGGTCTGAATTTCCCTTCTGAAACGGAGTTAAACCACAGGATCTGTGTCTTCCTACTAGCAAGAATTCATTTCTGGTTAACCCAGTGAATTTTGGACTCAAATGATTTTTCGCAGTTCACGAACACAACGCGATTCTCAGTATTAACTAAAGAGCATTTATGTAAGAGAAGCTTTTGTTTGTATAATTTTCATAAGCAGATTTGAACTACATATGGTCTATATGAGTAGGAAACACATTTATTTTTTTCAGGGCATGCTCATGTTTCTTCCTGTATTTTAAACTCTGGATAGTAGAGCTTTCTTCTTGCATTTAAGCAGAGTGTGTTTCAGGGATGAGAACTCTGGTCTGAATTTCCCTTCAGAAATGGATTTAAACACTAGGATCTGTGTCTTCCTGCAAGCAAGAGTTCATTTCTGTTAAACAAAGTGAATTTTGGGCTCTAATGATTTTTCGCAGTTCACCAACCCAAACCGATTATCACTATTAAGTAAAGAGCATTTATGTAAGAGTAGCTGTGGTTTGTATCAGTTTCATAAGCAGAGTTGAACTGCATATGGTCCGTATGAGTAGGAAACACTGTTCTTTATTTCTGGGCATGCTCATGGTTCTTACTGTATTGGAGACGCTGGAAAGAAGAGGATGATTCTTGCCTGAAAACAGAGTGTTTTTCAGGGTTGAGAATTCTGGTCTGAATTTGCCTCCAGAAATGGAGTTAAACCCCAGGATCTGTGTCTTCCTACAAGCAAATGTTCACTTCAGGCAAATCAGTAAATTTTGTGCTCAAATGATTTTTCGCAGTTCACGATCCCAATGTGATTCTCACTATTAACTAAAGGGCATTTAAGTAAGCGGAGCGGTGGTTTGTATAAGTTTCACAAGCAGAGTTGAACTACATATGGTCTGTATGAGTAGGAAACACATTTATTTTTTTCAGGGCATGCACATATTTCTTCCTGTATTTTAGACTCTGGAAAGAAGAGCTTGCTTCTTGTGTTAAAGCACAGTGTGTTTCAGGGATGAAAACTCTGGTCTGAATTTCCCTTCAGAAACGGTTTTAAACCCTAGGATCTGTTTCTTCCTGTAAGCAAGAATTCATTTCTGTTAAACCAATTGTATTTTGGGCTCAAATGATTTTTCGCAGTTCACCAACCCACACCGATTATCACTATTAACTAAAGAGCATTTAGGTAAGAGGAGCTGTGGTTTGTATCAGTTTCATAAGCAGGGTTGAACTACATATGGTCCGTATGAGTAGGATACACAGTTCTTTTTTTCAGGGCATGCTCATGGTTCTTGCTGTATTGGAGACGCTGGAAAGATGAGCTTGCTTCTTCATTAAAACAGGGTGTGTTTCATGGATGAGAACTCTGGTCTGAATTTCGCTTCACCAATGGAGTTAAACCCCATGATCTGTGTCTTCCTACCAGCAAGAGTTCATTTCTGTTAAACAAAGTGAATTTTCGGCTCAAATGACTTTACACAGTTCTAGAACCCAACGAGATTATCACTATTAACTAAAGAGCATTTATGTAAGATGTGCTGTAGTCTGTATCATTTCATAAGCAGAGTTGAACTGCATACGTTCCGTAGGGGTATGTAACACTGTTCTTTTTTTCTGGGCATGCTCATGGTTCTTACTGTATTGGAGATGCTGGAAAGAAGAGGATGATTCTTGCCTTAAAACAGAGTGATTTTCAGGGTTGAGAATTCTGGTCTGAATTTGCCTTCAGAAATGGAGTTAAACCCCAGGATCTGTGTCTTCCTACAAGCAAGAGTTCATTTCAGGTAAATCCAGTAAATTTTGGGCTCAAATGTTTTTTTGCAGTTCACCCACCCACACCGATTCTCAGTATTAACTAAAGAGCATTTATGTAAGAGGAGCTGTGGTTTGTATCAGTTTCATAAGCAGAGTTGAACCACATATGGTCCATATGAGTAGGAAACACAGTTCTTTTTTTCAGGGCATGCTCATGGTTCTTGCTGTATTTTAGACTCTGGAAAGAAGAGCTTGCTTCTTGCGTTAAAGCAGAGTGTGTTTCAGGGATGAGAACTCTGGTCTGAATTTCCCTTCAGAAATGGATTTAAACCCCAGGATCTGTGTCTTCCTACAAGCAAGAGTTCATTTCTTTAAACCAATTGAATTTTGGGCTCAAATGATTTTACGCAGTTCACCAATCCATACCGATTATCACTATTAACTAAAGAGCTTTTATGTAAGAGCAGCTGTCGTTTGTATCAGTTTAATAAGCAGAGTTGAACTACATATGGTCCGTAGGGGTAGGATACAAAGTTCTTTTTTTCAGGACATGCTCATTGTTCTTGCTGTATTTTAGACTCCGGAAAGAAGAGCTTGCTTCTTGTGTTAAAACAGAGTGTGTTTCAGGGATGAGATCTATGGTCTGAATTTCCCTTCTGAAACGGAGTTAAACCCCATGATCTGTTTCTTCCTACAAGCAAGAGTTCGTTTCTGGTTAACCCAGTGAATTTTGGGCTAAAATGATATTTCGCAGTTCAAAAACCCAACGCGATTCTTCCTATTAACTAAAGAGCATTTATGTAAGAGGAGCTGTGGTTTGTATCAGTTTCATAAGCAGAGTTGAACTACATATGGTCCGTATGGGTAGGAAACACAGTTCTTTTCTTCCGGGCATGCTCATGTTTCTTGCTGCATTGGAGACGCTGCAAAGAAGAGGATGATTCTTGCCTTAAAACAGAGTGTTTTTCAGGGTTGAGAATTCTCTTCTGAATTTGCCTTCAGAAATTGAGTTAAACCCCAGGACCTGTGTCTTCCTACAAGCAAGAGTTCATTTCAGGTAAACCCAGTGAATTTTGGGCTCAAATGACTTTTTGCAGTTCCCGATCCCAACGTGATTCTCACTATTAACTAAAGAGCATTTATGTAAGCAGAGCTGTGGTTTGTATCAGTTTCATAAGCAGAGTTGAACTACATATGGTCTGTATGAGTAGGAAACACATTTATTTTTTATAGGGCATGCTCATGTTTCTTCCTGTATTTTAGACTCTGGAAGAAGAGCTTGCTTCTTGCGTTAAAGCAGATTGTGTTTCAGGGATGAGAACTCTGGTCTGAATTTCCCTTCAGAAACGGATTTTAACCCCAGGATCTGTGTCTTCCTACCAGCAAGAGTTCATTTCTGTTAAACAAAGTGAATTTTCGGCTCAAATGACTTTACACAGTTCTAGAACCCAACGCGATTATCACTATTAACTAAAGAGCATTTATGTACCAGGAGCTGTGGTCTGTATCATTTCATAAGCAGAGTTGAACTGCATATGGTCCGTATGAGTAGGAAACACTGTTCTTTATTTCTGGGCATGCTCATGGTTCTTACTGTATTGGAGACGCTGGAAAGAAGAGGATGATTCTTGCCTGAAAACAGAGTGTTTTTCAGGGTTGAGAATTCTGGTCTGAGTTTGCCTTCAGAAATGGAGTTAAACCCCAGGATCTGTGTCTTCCTACAAGCAAATCTTCATTTCAGGTAAATCAGTAAATTTTGGGCTCAAATGATTTTTCGCAGTTCACGATCCCAATGTGATTCTCACTATTAACTAAAGAGCATTTATGTAAGAGGAGCTGTGGTTTGTATCAGTTTCATAAGCAGAGTTGAACCACATATGGTCCATATGAGTAGGAAACACAGTTCTTTTTTTCAGGGCATGCTCATGGTTCTTGCTGTATTTTAGACTCTGGAAAGAAGAGCTTGCTTCTTGCGTTAAAGCAGAGTGTGTTTCAGGGATGAGAACTCTGGTCTGAATTTCCCTTCAGAAATGGATTTAAACCCCAGGATCTGTGTCTTCCTACAAGCAAGAGTTCATTTCTTTAAACCAATTGAATTTTGGGCTCAAATGATTTTACGCAGTTCACCAATCCATACCGATTATCACTATTAACTAAAGAGCTTTTATGTAAGAGCAGCTGTCGTTTGTATCAGTTTAATAAGCAGAGTTGAACTACATATGGTCCGTAGGGGTAGGATACAAAGTTCTTTTTTTCAGGACATGCTCATTGTTCTTGCTGTATTTTAGACTCCGGAAAGAAGAGCTTGCTTCTTGTGTTAAAACAGAGTGTGTTTCAGGGATGAGATCTATGGTCTGAATTTCCCTTCTGAAACGGAGTTAAACCCCATGATCTGTTTCTTCCTACAAGCAAGAGTTCGTTTCTGGTTAACCCAGTGAATTTTGGGCTAAAATGATATTTCGCAGTTCAAAAACCCAACGCGATTCTTCCTATTAACTAAAGAGCATTTATGTAAGAGGAGCTGTGGTTTGTATCAGTTTCATAAGCAGAGTTGAACTACATATGGTCCGTATGGGTAGGAAACACAGTTCTTTTCTTCCGGGCATGCTCATGTTTCTTGCTGCATTGGAGACGCTGCAAAGAAGAGGATGATTCTTGCCTTAAAACAGAGTGTTTTTCAGGGTTGAGAATTCTCTTCTGAATTTGCCTTCAGAAATTGAGTTAAACCCCAGGACCTGTGTCTTCCTACAAGCAAGAGTTCATTTCAGGTAAACCCAGTGAATTTTGGGCTCAAATGACTTTTTGCAGTTCCCGATCCCAACGTGATTCTCACTATTAACTAAAGAGCATTTATGTAAGCAGAGCTGTGGTTTGTATCAGTTTCATAAGCAGAGTTGAACTACATATGGTCTGTATGAGTAGGAAACACATTTATTTTTTATAGGGCATGCTCATGTTTCTTCCTGTATTTTAGACTCTGGAAGAAGAGCTTGCTTCTTGCGTTAAAGCAGATTGTGTTTCAGGGATGAGAACTCTGGTCTGAATTTCCCTTCAGAAACAGATTTTAACCCCAGGATCTGTGTCTTCCTACCAGCAAGAGTTCATTTCTGTTAAACAAAGTGAATTTTCGGCTCAAATGACTTTACACAGTTCTAGAACCCAACGCGATTATCACTATTAACTAAAGAGCATTTATGTACCAGGAGCTGTGGTCTGTATCATTTCATAAGCAGAGTTGAACTGCATATGGTCCGTATGAGTAGGAAACACTGTTCTTTATTTCTGGGCATGCTCATGGTTCTTACTGTATTGGAGACGCTGGAAAGAAGAGGATGATTCTTGCCTGAAAACAGAGTGTTTTTCAGGGTTGAGAATTCTGGTCTGAGTTTGCCTTCAGAAATGGAGTTAAACCCCAGGATCTGTGTCTTCCTACAAGCAAATCTTCATTTCAGGTAAATCAGTAAATTTTGGGCTCAAATGATTTTTCGCAGTTCACGATCCCAATGTGATTCTCACTATTAACTAAAGAGCATTTAAGTAAGCGGAGCGGTGGTTTGTATAAGTTTCATAAGCAGAGTTGAACTACATATGGTCTGTATGAGTAGGAAACACATTTATTTTTTTCAGGGCATGCTCATGTTTCTTCCTGTATTTTAGACTCTGGAAAGAAGAGCTTGCTTCTTGCGTTAAAGCAGAGTGTGTTTCAGGGATGAAAACTCTGGTGTGAATTTCCCTTCAGAAATGGATTTAAACCCTAGGATCTGTGTCTTCCTGCAAGCAAGAGTTCATTTCTGTTAAACCAAATGTATTTTGGGCTCAAATGATTTTTCGCAGTTCACCAACCCACACCGATTTTCACTATTAACTAAAGAGGATTTCTGTAAGAGGAGCTGTGGTTTGTAATAGTTTCATAAGCAGAGTTGAACTACATATGGTCTGTATGAGTAGGATACACAGTTCTTTTTTTTAAGGGCTTGCTCATGGTTCTTGCTGTATTGGAGAAGCTGGAAAGATGAGCTTGCTTCTTGCATTAAAACAGGGTGTGTTTCATGGATGAGAACTCTGGTCTGAATTTCGCTTCACAAACGGAGTTAAACCCCATGATCTGTGTCTTCCTACCAGCAAGAGTTCATTTCTGTTAAACAAAGTGAATTTTTGGCTCAAATGACTTTACACAGTTCTAGAACCCAACGCGATTGTCACTATTAACTAAAGAGCATTTATGTAAGAGGTGCTGTAGTCTGTATCATTTCATAAGCAGAGTTGAACTGCATACTGTCCGTAGGGGTAGGTAACACTGTTCTTTTTTTCTTGGGCATGCTCATGGTTCTTGCTGTATTTTAGACTCTGGAAAGAATAGCTTGCTTCTTGCGTTAAATGAAAGTTTGTTTCATCGATGAAATCTTTGGTCAGATTTCCCCTCTGAAACGGAGTTAAACCCCAGGATCTGTGTCTTCCTACCAGCAAGTGTTCATTTCTGTTAAACAAAGTGAATTTTCGGCTCAAATGACTTTACACAGTTCTAGAACCCAACGCGATTATCACTATTAACTAAAGAGCATTTATGTACCAGGAGCTGTGGTCTGTATCATTTCATAAGCAGAGTTGAACTGCATATGGTCCGTATGAGTAGGAAACACTGTTCTTTATTTCTGGGCATGCTCATGGTTCTTACTGTATTGGAGACGCTGGAAAGAAGAGGATGATTCTTGCCTGAAAACAGAGTGTTTTTCAGGGTTGAGAATTCTGGTCTGAGTTTGCCTTCAGAAATGGAGTTAAACCCCAGGATCTGTGTCTTCCTACAAGCAAATGTTCACTTCAGGCAAATCAGTAAATTTTGTGCTCAAATGATTTTTCGCAGTTCACGATCCCAATGTGATTCTCACTATTAACTAAAGGGCATTTAAGTAAGCGGAGCGGTGGTTTGTATAAGTTTCATAAGCAGAGTTGAACAACATATGGTCTGTATGAGTAGGAAACACATTTATTTTTTTCAGGGCATGCACATATTTCTTCCTGTATTTTAGACTCTGGAAAGAAGAGCTTGCTTCTTGCGTTAAAGCACAGTGTGTTTCAGGGATGAAAACTCTGGTCTGATTTTCCCTTCAGAAACGGATTTAAACCCTAGGATCTGTTTCTTCCTGTAAGCAAGAGTTCATTTCTGTTAAACCAATTGTATTTTGGGCTCAAGTGATTTTTCGCAGTTCACCAACCCACACCGATTATCACTATTAACTAAAGAGCATTTAGGTAAGAGGAGCTGTGGTTTGTATCAGTTTCATAAGCAGGGTTGAACTACATATGGTCCATATGAGTAGGATACACAGTTCTTTTTTTCAGGGCATGCTCATGGTTCTTGCTGTATTGGAGACGCTGGAAAGATGAGCTTGCTTCTTCATTAAAACAGGGTGTGTTTCATGGATGAGAACTCTGGTCTGAATTTCGCTTCACCAATGGAGTTAAACCCCATGATCTGTGTCTTCCTACCAGCAAGAGTTCATTTCTGTTAAACAAAGTGAATTTTTGGCTCAAATGACTTTACACAGTTCTAGAACCCAACGAGATTATCACTATTAACTAAAGAGCATTTATGTAAGATGTGCTGTAGTCTGTATCATTTCATAAGCAGAGTTGAACTGCATACGTTCTGTAGGGGTATGTAACACTGTTCTTTTTTTCTGGGCATGCTCATGGTTCTTACTGTATTGGAGATGCTGGAAAGAAGAGGATGATTCTTGCCTTAAAACAGAGTGTTTTTCAGGGTTGAGAATTCTGGTCTGAATTTGCCTTCAGAAATGGAGTTAAACCCCAGGATCTGTGTCTTCCTACAAGCAAGAGTTCATTTCAGGTAAATCCAGTAAATTTTGTGCTCAAATGTTTTTTCGCAGTTCACCCACCCACACCGATTCTCACTATTAACTAAAGAGCATTTATGTAAGAGGAGCTGTGGTTTGTATCAGTTTCATAAGCAGAGTTGAACCACATATGGTCCATATGAGTAGGAAACACAGTTCTTTTTTTCAGGGCATGCTCATGGTTCTTGCTGTATTTTAGACTCTGGAAAGAAGAGCTTGCTTCTTGCGTTAAAGCAGAGTGTGTTTCAGGGATGAGAACTCTGGTCTGAATTTCCCTTCAGAAATGGATTTAAACCCCAGGATCTGTGTCTTCCTACAAGCAAGAGTTCATTTCTTTAAACCAATTGAATTTTGGGCTCAAATGATTTTACGCAGTTCACCAATCCATAACGATTATCACTATTAACTAAAGAGCTTTTATGTAAGAGCAGCTGTCGTTTGTATCAGTTTAATAAGCAGAGTTGAACAACATATGGTCCGTAGGGGTAGGATACAAAGTTCTTTTTTTCAGGGCATGCTCATTGTTCTTGCTGTATTTTAGACTCCGGAAAGAAGAGCTTGCTTCTTGTGTTAAAACAGAGTGTGTTTCAGGGATGAGATCTATGGTCTGAATTTCCCTTCTGAAACGGAGTTAAACCCCATGATCTGTTTCTTCCTACAAGCAAGAGTTCGTTTCTGGTTAACCCAGTGAATTGTGGGCTAAAATGATATTTCGCAGTTCACAAACCCAACGCGATTCTTCCTATTAACTAAAGAGCATTTATGTAAGAGGAGCTGTGGTTTGTATCAGTTTCATAAGCAGAGTTGAACTACATATGGTCCGTATGGGTAGGAAACACAGTTCTTTTCTTCCGGGCATGCTCATGTTTCTTGCTGCATTGGAGATGCTGCAAAGAAGAGGATGATTCTTGCCTTAAAACAGAGTGTTTTTCAGGGTTGAGAATTCTCTTCTGAATTTGCCTTCAGAAATTGAGTTAAACCCCAGGACCTGTGTCTTCCTACAAGCAAGAGTTCATTTCAGGTAAACCCAGTGAATTTTGGGCTCAAATGACTTTTTGCAGTTCCCGAACCCAACGTGATTCTCACTATTAACTAAAGAGCATTTATGTAAGCAGAGCTGTGGTTTACATCAGTTTCATAAGCAGAGTTGAACTACATATGGTCTGTATGAGTAGGAAACACATTTATTTTTTATAGGGCATGCTCATGTTTCTTCCTGTATTTTAGACTCTGGAAGAAGAGCTTGCTTCTTGCGTTAAAGCAGATTGTGTTTCAGGGATGAGAACTCTGGTCTGAATTTCCCTTCAGAAACGGAGTTAAACCCCAGGATCTGTGTCTTCCTACAAGCAAGAGTTCATTTCTGGTAAACCCAATGAATTTTGGGCTCCAATAATTTTTCGATGTTCACGAACCCAACGCGATTCTCACTATTTACTAAAGAGGATTTATGTAAGAGGAGCTGTGGTTTGAATCAGTGTCATAAGCAGAGTTGAACTACATATGGTCTGTGTAAGTAGGAAACACAGTTCATTTTTTCTGGGAATGCTCATGTTTCTTACTGTATTGGAGATGCTGAATAGAAGAGGATGATTCTTGCCTTAAAACAGAGTTTTTTTCAGGGATGAGAACTCTGCTCTGAATTGAACTTCAGAAACGGAGTTAAACCCCAGGATCTTTGTCTACGTACATGTGAGAGTTCATTTCGCTTAAACCAAGTGAATTTTGGGCTCAATAGATTTTTCGCAATTCACCAACCCATACCGTTTATCACTATAAACTAAAGAGCTTTTATGTATGAGGAGCTGTGGTTTTTATCAGTTTCATACACAGAGTTGAACTACATATGGACTATATGAGTAGGATACACAGTTCTTTTTTTCAGGGCATGCTCATGGTTCTTGCGGTATTTTAGACTCTGGAAAGAAGAGCATGCTTCTTGCGTTAAAACAGAGTGTTTCAGGGATGAGATTTATGGTCTCAATTTCCCTTCTGAAACCGAGTTAAACCCCATGATCTCTGTCTTCCTACAAGCAAGAGTTCGTTTCTGGTTAACCCAGTGAATTTTGGGGTCAAATGATATTCCGAAGTTCACGACCCCAACGCAATTCTTCCTATTAACTAAAGAGAATTTATGTAAGAGGAGCTGTGGTTTGTATCAGTTTCATAAGCAGAGCTGAACTACATATGGTCTGTATGAGTAGGAAACACAGTTATTTTTTCCGGTCATGCTCATGGTTCCTGCTGTATTGGAGACGCTGGAAAGAAGAGCTTGCTTCTTGCAGTAAATCAGGGTGTGTTTCATGGATGAGAACTCTGGTCTGAATTTCCCTTCACAAACGGAGTTAAACCCCATGATATGTGTCTTCCTACCAGCAAGAGTTCATTTCTGTTAAACAAAGTGAATTTTCGGCTCAAGTGACTTTACACAATTCTACAACCCAACGCGATTATCACTATTAACTAAAGAGCATTTATGTAAGAGGTGCTGTGGTCTGTATCATTTCATAAGCAGAGTTGAACTGCATATGGTCCGTATTAGTAGGTAACACTGTTCTTTCTTTCTGGGCATGCTCATGGTTCTTACTGTGTTTTAGAATCTGGAAAGAAGAGCTTGCTTCTTGCGTTAAAACAGTGTGTGTTTCAGCTATGAAATCTTTGGTCTGAATTTCCCTTCTGAAACGGAGATAAACCCCATTATCTGTGTATTCCTACCATCAAGAGTTCATTTCTGGGTAACGCAGTGAATTTTGGGCTCAAATGATTTTTCGCAGTTCACGAACACAAAGTGATTCTCAGTATTAACTAAAGAGCATTTATGTAAGAGGAGCTTGGTTTGTATCAGTTTCAAAGCAGAGTTGAACTGCATATGGTCCGTATGAGTAGGAAACACTGTTCATTTTTTCTGGGCATGCTCATGGTTCTTACGGTATTGGAGACGCTGGAAAGAAGAGGATGTTTCTTGCCTTAAAACAGAGTGTTTTTCAGGGTTGAGAATTCTGGTCTGAATTTGCCTTCATTAATGGAGTTAAACCCCAGGATCTGTGTCTTCCTACAGGCAACAGTTCATTTCAGGTAAACCCAGTGAATTTTTGGCTCAAATGATTTTCGCAGTTCACGATCTGAATGTGATTCTCACTATTAACTAAAGAGCATTTAAGTAAGTGGAGCGGTGGTTTGTATCAGTTTCATAAGCAGAGTTGAACTATATATGGTCTGTATGAGTAGGAAACACCTTTATTTTTTTCAGGGCATGCTCATGTTTCTTCCTGTATTTTAGACACTGGAAAGAAGAGCTTGCTTCTTGCGTTAAAGCAGAGTGTGTTTCAGAGATGAAAACTCTGGTCTGAATTTCCCTTCAGAAACTGATTTAAACCCTAGGATCTGTGTCTTCCTACAAGCATGAGTTCATTTCTGTTAAACCAAGTGAATTTTGGGCTCAAATGTTTTTTCGCAGTTCACCCACCCACACCGATTCTCACTATTAACTAAAGAGCATTTATGTAAGAGGAGCTTGGTTTGTATCAGTTTCATAAGCAGAGTTGAACTGCATATGGTCCGTATGAGTAGGAAACACTGTTCTTATATTCTGGGCATGCTCATGGTTCTTGTTGTATTTTAGACTCTGGAACGAAGAGCTTGCTTCTTGTGTTAAAACAGAGTGTGTTACAGGAATGAAATGTTTGGTCTGAATTTCCCTTCTGAAACGGAGTTAAACCCCATGATCTGTGTCTTCCTACAAGCAAGAGTTCGTTTCTGGTTAACCCAGTGAATTTTGAGCTCAAATGATTTTTCGAAGTTCACGAACACAACGCGATTCTTCCTATTAACTAAAGAGCATTTATGTAAGAGGAGCTTGGTTTGTATCAGTTTCATAAGCAGAGTTGAACTACATATGTTCCGTATGAGTAGGAAAAACAGTTCTTTTTTTCCGGGCATGCTCATGGTTCTTGCTTTATTGGAGACGCTGGAAAGAAGAGCTTGCTACTTGCAATAAAACAGGGTGTGTTTCATGGATGAGAACTCTGGTCTGAATTTCCCTTCACAAACGGCGTTAAACCCCATGATCTGTGTCTTCCTACCAGCAAGAGTTCACTTCTGTTAAACAAAGTGAATTTTCGGCTAAAATGACTTTACACAGTTCTAGAACACAACGCGATTATCACTATTAACTAAAGAGCATTTATGTAAGAGGAGCTGTGGTCTGTATCATTTCATAAGCAGAGTTGAACTGCACATGGTCCATATGAGTAGGTAACACTGTTCTTTTTTTTGGCATGCTCATGGTTCTTACAGTATTGGAGACGCTGGAAAGAAGAGGATGATTCTTGCCTTAAAACAGAGTGTTTTTCAGGGTTGAGAATCTGGTCTGAATTTGCCGTCAGAAATGGAGTTAAACCCCAGGATCTGTGTCTTCCTACAAGCAAGAGTTCATTTCAGGTAAACCCAGTGACTTTTGGGCTCAAATAATTTTTCGCAGTTCATGGACCCAAAGCGATTCTCACTATTAACTAAAGAGGATTTAAGTAAGAGGAGCTGTGGTTTGAATCAGTTTCATAAGCATAGTTGAACTGCATATGGTTTGTATAAGTAGGAAACACAGTTCATTTTTTCTGGGAATGCTCATGTTTCTTACTGTATTGAGACGCTGAATAGAAGAGGATGATTCTTGCCTTAAAACAGAGTTTTTTTCAGGGATGAGAACTCTGGTCTGAATTGAACTTCAGAAATGGAGTTAAACCCCAGGATCTTTGTCTACCTACATGCGCGAGTTCATTTCTGTTAAACCAAGTGAATTTTGGGCTCAAATGGTTTTTTGCAGTTCACCCACCCACACCGATTCTCACTATTAACTAAAGAGCATTTATGTAAGAGGAGCAATGGTTTGTATCAGTTTCATAAGCAGAGTTGAAGTACATATGGTCTGTATGAGTAGGAAACACAGTTCTTTTTTTCAGGGCATGCTCATTGTTCTTGCTGTGTTTTAGACTCTTGAAAGAATAGCTTGCTTCTTGCGTTAAAACAGAGTGTGTTTCAGCTATGAAATCTTTGGTCTGAATTTCCTGTCTGAAACGGAGTTAAACCCCAGGATCTGTGTCTTCCTACAAGCAAGAGTTCATTTCTGGTTAACCCAGTGAGTTTTGGGCTGAAATGATTTTTCGCTGTTCACGAACCCAACGCGATTCTTTCTATTAACTAAAGAGCATTTATGTAAGAGGAGCTGTGGTTTGTATCAGTTTCATAAGCAGAGTTGAACTGCATATGGTCCGTATGAGTAGGAAACACAGTTCTTTTTTCCCGGGCATGCTCATCGTTCTTGCTGTATTGGAGACTCTGGAAAGAAGAGCTTGCTTCTTGCATTAACAAAGGGTGTGTTTCATGGATGAGAACTCTGGTCTGAATTTCGCTTAACAAACGGAGTTAAACCCCATGATCTGTGTTTTCCTACCAGCAAGAGTTCATTTCTGTTAAACAAAGTTAATTTTCAGTCAAATGACTTTACACAGTTCTAGAACCCAACAAGATTATCACTATTAATTAAAGAGCATTTATGTAACAGGAGATTGGTCTGTATCATTTCATAAGCAGAGTTGAACTGCATATGGTCCGTATGAGTAGGTAACACTGTTCTTTTTTTTGGCATGCTCATGGTTCTTACAGTATTGGAGACGCTGGAAAGAAGAGGATGATTCTTGCCTTAAAACAGAGTGTTTTTCAGGGTTGAGAATCTGGTCTGAATTTGCCGTCAGAAATGGAGTTAAACCTCAGGATCTGTGTCTTCCTACAAGCAAGAGTTCATTTCAGGTAAACCCAGTGAATTTTGGGCTCAAATAATTTTTCGCAGTTCACGAACCCAACGCGATTCTCAGTATTAACTAAAGAGCATTTATGTAAGAGGAGCTTGGTTTGTATCAGTTTCATAGGCAGAGTTGAACTACATATGGTCCGTGTGAGTAGGAAACACAGTTCATTTTTTCAGGGCATGCTCATTGTTCTTGCTGTGTTTTAGACTCTGGAAAGAAGAGCTTGCTTCTTGCGTTAAAACAGAGTGTGTTTCAGCTATGAAATCTTTGGTCTGAATTTCCCTTCAGAAACGGATTTAAACCCTAGGATCTGTGTCTTCCTACAAGCATGAGTTCATTTCTGTTAAACCAAGTGAATTTTGGGCTCAAATGTTTTTTCGCAGTTCACCCACCCACACCGATTCTCACTATTAACTAAAGAGCATTTATGTAAGAGGAGCTTGGTTTGTATCAGTTTCATAAGCAGAGTTGAACTGCATATGGTCCGTATGAGTAGGAAACACTGTTCTTATATTCTGGGCATGCTCATGGTTCTTGTTGTATTTTAGACTCTGGAACGAAGAGCTTGCTTCTTGCGTTAAAACAGAGTGTGTTTCAGGAATGAAATGTTTGGTCTGAATTTCCCTTCTGAAACGGAGTTAAACCCCATGATCTGTGTCTTCCTACAAGCAAGCGTTCATTTCTGGTTAACCCAGTGAATTTTGAGCTCAAATGATTTTTCGAAGTTCACGAACACAACGCGATTCTTCCTATTAACTAAAGAGCATTTATGTAAGAGGAGCTTGGTTTGTATCAGTTTCATAAGCAGAGTTGAACTACATATGTTCCGTATGAGTAGGAAAAACAGTTCTTTTTTTCCGGGCATGCTCATGGTTCTCGCTTTATTGGAGACGCTGGAAAGAAGAGCTTGCTACTTGCAATAAAACAGGGTGTGTTTCATGGATGAGAACTCTGGTCTGAATTTCCCTTCACAAACGGCGTTAAACCCCATGATCTGTGTCTTCCTACCAGCAAGAGTTCACTTCTGTTAAACAAAGTGAATTTTCGGCTAAAATGACTTTACACAGTTCTAGAACACAACGCGATTATCACTATTAACTAAAGAGCATTTATGTAATAGGAGCTGTGGTCTGTATCATTTCATAAGCAGAGTTGAACTGCACATGGTCCATATGAGTAGGTAACACTGTTCTTTTTTTTGGCATGCTCATGGTTCTTACAGTATTGGAGACGCTGGAAAGAAGAGGATGATTCTTGCCTTAAAACAGAGTGTTTTTCAGGGTTGAGAATCTGGTCTGAATTTGCCGTCAGAAATGGAGTTAAACCCCAGGATCTGTGTCTTCCTACAAGCAAGAGTTCATTTCAGGTAAACCCAGGGACTTTTGGGCTCAAATAATTTTTATCAGTTCATGAACCCAAAGCGATTCTCAATATTAACTAAAGAGGATTTAAGTAAGAGGAGCTGTGGTTTGAATCAGTTTCATAAGCATAGTTGAACTGCATATGGTTTGTATAAGTAGGAAGCACAGTTCATTTTTTCTGGGAATGCTCATGTTTCTTACTGTATTGGAGACGCTGAATAGAAGAGGATGATTCTTGCCTTAAAACAGTGTTTTTTTCAGGGATGAGAACTCTGGTCTGAATTGAACTTCAGAAACGGAGTTAAACCCCAGGATCTTTGTCTACCTACATGCGCGAGTTCATTTCTGTTAAACCAAGTGAATTTTGGGCTCAAATGTTTTTTTGCAGTTCACCCACCCACACCGATTCTCACTATTAACTAAAGAGCATTTATGTAAGAGGAGCAGTGGTTTGTATCAGTTTCATAAGCAGAGTTGAAGTACATATGGTCTGTATGAGTAGGAAACACAGTTCTTTTTTTCAGGGCATGCTCATTGTTCTTGCTGTGTTTTAGACTCTTGAAAGAAGAGCTTGCTTCTTGCGTTAAAACAGAGTGTGTTTCAGCTATGAAATCTTTGGTCTGAATTTCCCGTCTGAAACGGAGTTAAACCCCAGGATCTGTGTCTTCCTACAAGCAAGAGTTCATTTCTGTTTAACCCAGTGAGTTTTGGGCTGAAATGATTTTTCGCAGTTGACGAACCCAACGCGATTCTTCCTATTAACTAAAGAGCATTTATGTAAGAGGAGCTGTGGTTTGTATCAGTTTCATAAGCAGAGTTGAACTACATATGTTCCGTATGAGTAGGAAAAACAGTTCTTTTTTTCCGGGCATGCTCATGGTTCTCGCTGTATTGGAGACGCTGGAAAGAAGAGCTTGCTACTTGCAATAAAACAGGGTGTGTTTCATGGATGAGAACTCTGGTCTGAATTTCCCTTCACAAACGGCGTTAAACCCCATGATCTGTGTCTTCCTACCAGCAAGAGTTCACTTCTGTTAAACAAAGTGAATTTTCGGCTAAAATGACTTTACACAGTTCTAGAACACAACGCGATTATCACTATTAACTAAAGAGCATTTATGTAACAGGAGCTGTGGTCTGTATCATTTCATAAGCAGAGTTGAACTGCACATGGTCCATATGAGTAGGTAACACTGTTCTTTTTTTTGGCATGCTCATGGTTCTTACAGTATTGGAGACGCTGGAAAGAAGAGGATGATTCTTGCCTTAAAACAGAGTGTTTTTCAGGGTTGAGAATCTGGTCTGAATTTGCCGTCAGAAATGGAGTTAAACCCCAGGATCTGTGTCTTCCTACAAGCAAGAGTTCATTTCAGGTAAACCCAGTGACTTTTGGGCTCAAATAATTTTTCGCAGTTCATGAACCCAAAGCGATTCTCACTATTAACTAAAGAGGATTTAAGTAAGAGGAGCTGTGGTTTGAATCAGTTTCATAAGCATAGTTGAACTGCATATGGTTTGTATAAGTAGGAAACACAGTTCATTTTTTCTGGGAATGCTCATGTTTCTTTCTGTATTGGAGACGCTTAATAGAAGAGGATGATTCTTGCCTTAAAACAGTGTTTTTTTCAGGGATGAGATCTCTGGTCTGAATTGAACTTCAGAAACGGAGTTAAACCCCAGGATCTTTGTCTACCTACATGCGCGCGTTCATTTCTGTTAAACCAAGTGAATTTTGGGCTCAAATGTTTTTTTGCAGTTCACCCACCCACACCGATTCTCACTATTAACTAAAGAGCATTTATGTAAGAGGAGCAGTGGTTTGTATCAGTTTCATAAGCAGAGTTGAAGTACATATGGTCTGTATGAGTAGGAAACACAGTTCTTTTTTTCAGGGCATGCTCATTGTTCTTGCTGTGTTTTAGACTCTTGAAAGAAGAGCTTGCTTCTTGCGTTAAAACAGAGTGTGTTTCAGCTATGAAATCTTTGGTCTGAATTTCCCGTCTGAAACGGAGTTAAACCCCAGGATCTGTGTCTTCCTACAAGCAAGAGTTCATTTCTGTTTAACCCAGTGAGTTTTGGGCTGAAATGATTTTTCGCAGTTCACAAACCCAACGCGATTCTTCCTATTAACTAAAGAGCATTTATGTAAGAGGAGCTGTGGTTTGTATCAGTTTCATAAGCAGAGTTGAACTGCATATGGTCCGTATGAGTAGGAAACACAGTTCTTTTTTCCCGGGCATGCTCATCATTCTTGCTGTATTGGAGACTCTGGAAAGAAGAGCTTGCTTCTTGCATTAACAAAGGGTGTGTTTCATGGATGAGAACTCTGGTCTGAATTTCGCTTAACAAACGGAGTTAAACCCCATGATCTGTGTTTTCCTACCAGCAAGAGTTCATTTCTGTTAAACAAAGTTAATTATAAGTCAAATGACTTTACACAGTTCTAGAACCCAACAAGATTATCACTATTAACTAAAGAGCATTTATGTAACAGGAGATTGGTCTGTATCATTTCATAAGCAGAGTTGAACTGCATATGGTCCGTATGAGTAGGTAACACTGTTCTTTTTTTTGGCATGCTCATGGTTCTTACAGTATTGGAGACGCTGGAAAGAAGAGGATGATTCTTGCCTTAAAACAGAGTGTTTTTCAGGGTTGAGAATCTGATCTGAATTTGCCGTCAGAAATGGAGTTAAACCTCAGGATCTGTGTCTTCCTACAAGCAAGAGTTCATTTCAGGTAAACCCAGTGAATTTTGGGCTCAAATGATTTTTCGCAGTTCACTAACACAACGTGATTCGCACTATTAACTAAAGAGCATTTAAGTAAGCAGAGCGGTGGTTTGTATCAGCTTTATAAGCAGAGTTGAACTACATATGGTCAGTATGATTAGGAAACACATTTCTTTTTTTCAGGGCATGCTCATGTTTCTTCCTGTATTTTAACTCTGGAAAGAAGAGCTTGCTTCTTGCTTTAAAGCAGATATGTTTCAGGGATGAGAACTCTAGTCTGAATTTGCCTTCAGATACGGATTTTCACCCCAGGATCTGTGTCTTCCTACAAGCAAGAGTTCATTTCTGTTAAACCAAGTGAATTTTGGGCTCAAATGACTTTACACAGTTCTAGAACCCAACATGATTATCACTATTAACTAAAGAGCATTTATGTAAGAGGAGCTGTGGTTTGTATCAGTTTCATAAGCAGAGTTGAACTACATATGGTCCGTAGGAGTAGAATACACAGTACTTTTTTTTCAGGGCATGCTCATGGTTCTTGCTGTATTTTAGACTCTGGAAAGGAGAGCTCGCAGTTCACCAACCCACACCGATTCTCACTATTAACTTAAGTAGGAAACACTGTTCTTTTTTTCTGGGCATGCTCATGGTTCTTACTATATTGGAGACGCTGGAAAGAAGAGGAGGTGGGGTTTGTATAAATTTGATAAGCAGAGTTGAACTACATATGATCTGTATGCGTAGGAAACACTGTTCTTTTTTTCTGTTCATGCTCATGGTTCTTACTGTATTGGAGACCCTGGAAAGAAGATGATGATTCATGCCTTAAAACAGAGTGTTTTTCACGTATTAGAACTCTGGTCTGAATTTCCCTTAAGAAATGGAGTTAAACCCCAGGATCTGTGTCTTCCAACAAGCAAGAGTTCATTTCTGGTTAACCCAGTGAATTTTGGGCTCAAATGATTTTTCGAAGTTCACGAACCCAACGCGAATATCACTATTAACTAAAGAGGATATGTAAGAGGAGCTGCGGTCTGTATCAGTTTCATAAGCAGAGTTGAACTACACATGGTCTGTATGAGTAGGAAAAAGAGTTCTTTTTTTCTGGGCATGCTCATGTTTCTTACTGTATTGGAGACGCTGGAAAGAACAGATTGCTTCTTGCGTTAAAACAGAGTGTTTTTCAGGAATGAGAATTCTGGTCTGAATTTCCTTTTAGCAACGGAGTTAAAACCCAGGATCAGTGTCTTCCTACAAGCAAGATTTAATATCTGGTAAACACAGTGAATTTTGGGCTCAAATGATTTTTCGCAGTTCATGAACCCAACATGATTCTGACTATTAACTAAAGAGCATTCATGTAAGAGGAGCTGTGGTTTGTATCAGTTTCATAAGCAGAGTGGAAGTACATATGATCCGTATGAGTATTAAACACAGTTCTATATTTCACGGCACTCTCATGGTTCTTGCTGTATTGTAGACTCTGGAATGATGACCTTTCTTCTTGAGTTAAAACAGAGTGTGATTCAGGGATAAGAACTCTTGTCTGAATTTTCCTTCAGTAACGGAGTTAAACCCCAGGATCTGTATTCCTACAAGCAGGAGTTCATTTCTGGTAAGCAAAGTGAATGTTGGGCTCAAACGTTTCTACACAGTACACCAAGAGAACACGATTATCACTATTAACTAAAGATCCTTTATATAAGAAGAGTTGCGGTTTGTATCAGTTTCATAAGCAGGGTTGAACTACATATGGTCTGTATGAGTAGGAAACACAGTTCCTTCTTTCTGGGCATGCTCATGGTTCTTGCTGTATTGGAGATGCTGGAAAGAAGAGGATGCTTCTTGACCTAAAACAGAATGTGTTTCAGGGATGAGAACTCTGATCTGAATTTCCCTTAAGAAACGGAGTTAAACCCAGGATCTGTGTCTTTCTACAAGCAAGAGTTCATTTCTCATAAACCTTGTGAATTTTGGGCTCAAATGATTTTTTGTAGTTCACAAACCCAACGCTATTCTCACTATTAACTTAAGAGGATTTATGTAAGAGGAGCTTTGGTTTGTATCAGTTTCATAAGCAGAGTTGAACTCCATATGGTCCGTATGAGTAGGAAACACAGTTCTTTTTTGAGGGCATGCTCATGGTTGTTGCTGTATTTTAGACTCTGGAAAGAACAGCTTGCTTATTACGTTAAAACAGAGAGTGTTTCAGGGATAAGAACTCTGGTATAAATTTCCCTTCAGAATCGGAGTTAAACCCCAGGATCTGTGTTTTCCTACAAGCAGGAGTTCATTTCTGTTAAGCAAAGTGAATTTTGGGCTCAAATGTTTTTACACAGTACACCAACAGAACACGATTCTCACTATTAACTAAAGATCCTTTATGTAAGAGGATTTGTGGTTTGTATCAGTTTCATAAGCAGAGTTGAACTACATATAGTCCGTATGAGTAGGAAACACATTTGTTTTTTTCTGGGCATGCTCATGGTTCTTGTTGTATTGGAGACTCTGGAAAGAAGACCTTTCTTCTTGCATTAAAACAGAGTGTATTTCGTGGATGAGAACACTGGTCTGAATTTCCCTTCAGTTGGAGTTAAACCCCATGATCTGTGTCTTCCTACAAGCAAGAGTTCATTTCTGGTAAACCCATTGAATTTTGGGCTCAAATGATTTTTGGCAGTTCACGGACCCAACATATTCTCACTATTAACTAAAGAGCATTTATGTAAGAGGAGGTGTGGTTTGTATCAGATTCATAAGCAGAGTTGAACTCCATATGGTCCATATGAAAAGGAAACCCAGTTCTTTTTTTCAGGCCATGCTCATGGTTCTTGCAGTAATTTAGACTCTGGAAAGATGAGCTTGCATCGTAGTTAAAACAGAGTGTGTTTCAGGTATGAGAAATGTGGTCTGAATTTCCCTTCAGAAACGCAGTTGAACTCCAGGATCTGTGTCTTCTTACAAGAAAGAGTTCATTTTTGGTAAACCCAGAGAATTTTGGGCTCAAATAATTTTGCACAATTCACAAACCAAACGCAATTCTCATTAATAACTAAAGAGGATGTAAGTAGGACAAGCTGTGGTTTGGATAAGTTTCATAAGCAGAGTTGAACTACATATGGTCCGTATGAGTAGGAAACACAGTTCTTTTATTCAGGGCATGCTCATGGTTCTTGCTGTATTTTAGACTCTGGAAAGAAGAGCTTGCTTCTTGCGTTAAAACAGAGTGTGTTTTAGGGATAATAACTCTGGTCTGAATTTCCCATCAGAAACGGAGTTAAACCTAGGGATCTGTGTTTTCCTACAAGCAGGAGTTCATTACTGGTAAGCAAAGTGAATTTTGGGCTAAAATGTTTTTACACAGTACACCAACAGAACACGATTTGACTATTAACTAAAGATCCTTTATGTAAGAGGAGCTGTGGTTTGTATCCAATTCATAAGCAGAGTTGAACTACATATGGTCCGTATGAGTAGGAAACACAGTTCTTTATCTCAGGGCATGCTCATGGTCCTTGCTGTATTTTATACTCTGGAAAGAAGAGCTTGCTTCTTGCGTTGAAGCAGAGTGTGTTTCAGGGATGAGAACTCTGGTCTGAATTTCCCTTCAGAAACGGAGTTAAACCCCATGATCTGTGTCTTCCTACAATCAAGAGTTCATTTCCAGTTAACCAAGTGAATTTTCGGCTCAAATGATTTTCCACAGTTCTAGAACACAACGCGATTATCACTATTAACTAAAGAGCATTTATGTAAGATGAGCTCTGGTCTGTTTCAGTTTCATAAGCAGATTTGAACTACATATGTTCCGTATGAGTAGGAAACACAGGTCTTTTTTTCTTGGCATTCTCATGGTTCTTACTGTATTGGAGACCCTGGAAAGAAGAGGATGATTCATGCCTTAAAACAGAGTGTTTTTCAGGGATGAGAACTGTGGTCTGAATTTGCCTTCAGAAACGGAGTTAAACCCCAGGATCAGTGTCTTCCTACAAGCAAGATTTCATTTCTGGTAAACCCAGTGAATTTTGGGCTCAAATGATTTTTCCCAGTTCACCAAACCAAACCTATTCTCACTATTAACTACAGAGTATTTATGTAAGAGGAGCTGTGGTTTGTATCAGTTTCATAAGCAGAGTTGAACTCCGTATGGTCCGTATGAGTAGGAAAAACAGTTGTTTTTTTTTTTTTTTGGACATGCTCATGGTTCTTGTTGTATTGGATACTCTGGAAAGAATTGCTTACATCTTGCATTAAAACAGAGTGAATTTCATGGATGAGAACACTGGTCTGAATTTCCCTTCAGAAACGGAGTTAAAATCCAGGATCTGTGTCTTCCTACAAGCAAGAGTTCATTTCTGGTAAACCAAGTGAATTTTCGGCTCAAATGATTTTCCACAGTTCTAGAACACAACGCGATTATCACTATTAACTAAAGAGCATTTATGTAAGATGAGCTCTGGTCTGCTTCAGTTTCATAAGCAGATTTGAACTACATATGTTCCGTATGAGTAGGAAACACAGTTCTTTTTTTCTTGGCATTCTCATGGTTCTTACTGTATTGGAGACCCTGAAAGAAGAGGATGATTCGACCTTAAAACAGAGTGTTTTTCACGTATGTGTACTCTGGTCTGAATTTCCCTTAGGAAATTGAGTTAAACCCCAGGATCTGTGTCTTCCAACAAGCAAGAGTTCATTTTTGGTTAACACAGTGTATTTTGGGCTCAAATGATTTTTCGAAGTTCACGAACCCAACACGAATATCACTATAAACTAAAGAGGATTTATGTAAGAGGAGCTGTGGTCTGTATCAGTTTCATAAGCAGAGTTGAACTACATATGGTCTGTGTGAGTAGGAAACACTGTTCTTTTTTTCTGGGCATGCTCATGTTTCTTACTGTATTGGAGACGCTGGAAAGAAGAGCTTGATTCTTGCGTCAAGACAGAGAGTGTTTTTCAGGGATGAGAACTGTGGTCTCAATTTGCCTTCAGAAACGGAGTTAAACTCCAGGATCAGTGTCTTCCTACAAGCAAGATTTCATTTCTGGTAAACACAGTGAATTTTGGGCTCAAATGATTTTTCGCAGTACACGAACCCAATATGATTCTGACTATTAACTAAAGAGCATTTATGTAAGAGGAGCTGTGGTTTGTATCAGTTTCATAAGCAGAGTTGAACTATATATGGTCCGTATTAGTAGGAAACACAGTTCTATATTTCAGGGCACGCTCATGGTTCTTGCTGTATTTTAGACTCTGGAATGATGACCTTTCTTCTTGAGTTAAAACAGAGTGTGATTCAGGGATAAGAACTCTGGTCTGAATTTTCCTTCAGTAACGGAGTTAAACCCCAGGATCTGTGTTTTCCAACAAGCAGGAGTTCATTTCTGGTAAGCAATGTGAATGTTGGGCTGAAATGTTTTTACACAATACACAAACAGAACACGATTATCACTATTAACTAAAGATCCTTTATATAAGAAGAGTTGTGGTTTGTATCAGTTTCATAAGCAGAGTTGAACTACATATGGTCCGTATGAGTAGGAAACACAGTTCCTTCTTTCTGGGCATACTCATGGTTCTTGCTGTATTGGAGACGCTGGAAAGAAGAGGATGCTTCTTGACCTAAAACAGAGTGTGTTTCAGGGATGAGAACTCTGATCTGAATTTCCCTTAAGAAACGGAGTTAAACCCAGGATCTGTGTCTTTCTAAAGCAAGAGTTCATTTCTCGTAAACCCTGTGAATTTTGGGCTCAAATGATTTTTCGCTGTTCACGAACCCAACGTATTCTCACTATTAACTAAAGAGCATTTATGTAAGAGGAGGTGTAGTTTGTATCAGATTCATAAGCAGAGTTGAACTCCATATGGTCCATATGAAAAGGAAACACAGTTCTTTTTTTCAGGCCATGCTCATGGTTCTTGCAGTAATTTAGACTCTGGAAAGATGAGCTTGCAATCGTAGTTAAAACAGAGTGTGTTTCAGGTATGACAAATGTGGTCTGAATTTCCCTTCAGAAACGCAGTTGAACCCCAGGATCTGTGTCTTCTTACAAGCAAGAGTTCATTTTTGGTAAACCCAGAGAATTTTGGGCTCAAATAATTTTTCACAGTTCACAAACCAAACGCTATTCTCACTAATAACTAAAGAGGATTTAAGTAGGACAAGCTGTGGTTTGGATAAGTTTCATAAGCAGAGTTGAACTACATATGGTCCGTATGAGTAGGAAACACAGTTCTTTTATTCAGGGCATGCTCATGGTTCTTGCTGTATTTTAGGCTCTGGAAAGAAGAGCTTTCTTCTTGCGTTAAAACAGAGTGTGTTTTAGGGATAATAACTCTGGTCTGAATTTCCCATCAGAAACGGAGTTAAACCTAGGGATCTGTGTTTTCCTACAAGCAGGAGTTCATTACTGGTAAGCAAAGTGAATTTTGGGCTAAAATGTTTTTACACAGTACACCAACAGAACACGATATGACTATTAACTAAAGATCCTTTATGTAAGAGGAGCTGTGCTTTGTATCAGTTTCATAAGCAGAGTTGAACTACATATGGTCCGTATGAGTGGGAAACACATTTCTTTTTTTCAGAGCATGCTCATGGTTCTTGCTGTATTTTAGACTCCGGAAAGAATAGCTTGCTTCTTGCTTTGAAGCAGAGTGTGTACCATGGATGAGAACACTGGTCTGAATTTCCCTTCAAAACGGAGTTAAACCCCAAGATCTGTGTCTTCCTACAAGCAAGAGTTCATTTCGGTAAATCAAGTGAATTTTCGGCTCTAATGATTTTTCACAGTTCACCATCAAATCCTATTCTCACTATTAACTATAGAGCATTTATATAAGAGGAGGTGTGGTTTGTATCAGTTTCATAAGCAGAGTTGAACTACATATGGTCCGTACCAAAAGGAAACCCAGTTCTTTTTTTTCAGGCCATGCTCATGGTTCTTGCAGTAATTTAGACTCTGGAAAGAAGAGCTTGCTTCTTGCGTTAAAACAGAGTATGTTTCAGGGATAAGAACTCTGGTCTGAATATCCCATCTGAAACGGAGTTAAACCCCGGGACCTGTGTTTTCCTACAAGCAGGAGTTCATTACTGGTAAGCAAAGTGAATTTTGGACTAAAATGTTTTTACACAGGACACAAACAGAACACCTTTTGACAATTAACTAAAGATCCTTTATGTAAGAGGAGCTGTGGTTTGTATCCGTTTCATACACAGGGTTGAACTACATATGGTCCGTATGAGTAGGAAACACCTTTCTTTTATTCAGGGCATGCTCATGGTTCTTGCTGTATTTTAGACTCTGGAAAGAAGAGCTTGCTTCTTTCGTTAAAACAGAGTGTGTTTCAGGGATAAGAACTCTGGTCTGAATATCCCATCAGGAACTGAGTTAAACCCCAGTATCTGTGTTTTCCTACAAGCAGGAGTTCATTACTGGTAAGCAAAGTGAATTTTGGGCTAATATGTTTTTCCACAGTACACACACAGAACTCGATTTGACTATTAACTAAAGATCCTTTATGTAAGAGGAGCTATGGTTTGTATCCGTTTCATACCCAGAGTTGAACTACATATGGTCCGTATGAGTAGGAAACACAGTTCTTTTTTTCATGGCATGCTCATGGTTCTTGCTGTATTTTATACTCTGGAAAGAAGAGCTTGCTTCTTGCATTGAAGCAGAGTGTGTTTCAGGGATGAGAACTCTGGTCTGAATTTCCCTTCAGAAACGGATTTAAACTCCAGGATCTCTGTCTTCCTACAAGCAAGAGTTCATTTCTGTTAAACCAAGTGAATTTTGTGCTCAAATGATTTTTCGCAGTTCACCAAGCCAAACCGATTCTCACTATTAACTAAAACCATTTATGTAAGAGGAGCAGTGGTTTGTATCAGTTTCATAAGCAGAGTTGAACTACATATGATCCGTATGAGTAGGAACCACAGTTCTTTTTTTCTCGGCATGCTCATGGTTCTTATTGTATTGGAGACGCAGGAAAGAAGAGGATGATTCTTGCCTTAAAACAGAGTGTTTCTCAGGGTTGAGAATTCTGGTCTGAATTTGCCTTCAAAAATGGAGTTAAACCCCAGGATCTGTGTGTTCCTACAAGCAAGAATTCATTTCTAGTATATCCAGTGAATTTTGGGCTCAAATGATTTTTCGCAGTTCACGAACTCAACGTGATTCTCACTATTAACTAAAGAGCATTTAAGTAAGCAGAGCGGTGGTTTGTATCAGTTTCATAAGCAGAGTTGAACTACATATGGTCTGTATGAGTAGGAAACACATTTATTTTTTTCAGGGCATGCTCATGTTTCTTCCTGTATTTTTGAATCTGGAAAGAAGAGCTTGCTTCTTTCGTTAAAACAGAGTGTGTTTCAGGGATGAGATCTATGGTGTGAATTTCCCTTCTTAAATGGAGTTTAACCCCAGGATCTGTGTCTTCCTACAAGCAAGAGTTCGTTTCTGGTTAACCCAGTGAATTTTGGGCTCAAATGATATTTCGCAGTTCACGAACCCAACGAGATTCTCACTATTAACTAAAGAACATTTATGTAAGAGGAGCTGTGGTTTGTATCAGTTTCATAAGCAGAGTTGAACTACATATGGTCCATATGAGTAGGAAACACAGTTCTTTTTTTTTCTGGGCATGCTCATGGTTCTTGTTGTATTGGAGACTCTGGAAAGAAGAGCATGCTTCTTGCATTAAAACAGAGAGTGTTTCATGGATGAGAACTCTGGTCTGAATTTCCCTTCACAAACGGCGTTAAACCCCATGATCTGTGTCTTCCTACCAGCAAGAGTTCATTTCTGTTAAACATAGTGAATTTTCGGCTCAAATGTTTTAACGCAATTCTAGAACCCGACGCGATTATCACTATTAACTAAAGAGCATTCATGTAAGAGGAGCTGTGTTCTGTATCATATCATCAGCAGAGTTGAACTGCATATGGTCCTTATGAGTAGGTTACACTGTTCTTTTGTTCTGGGCATGCTCATGGTTCTTACTGTATTGGAGACGCTGGAAAGAAGAGGATGATTCTTGCCTTAAAACAGAGTGTTTTTCAGGGTTGAGAATTCTGGTCTGAATTTGCCTTCAGAAATGGAGTTAAACCCCAGGATCTCTGTCTTCCTACAAGCAAGAGTTCATTTCAGTTAAACCCAGTGAATTTTGGGCTCAAATAATTTTTGGCAGTTCACGAACCCAACGAGATTCTCACTATTAACTAAAGAGCATTTATGTAAGAGGAGCTGTGGTTTGTATCAGTTTCATAAGCAGAGTTGAACTACATATGGTCTGTATAAGTTAGGAAACACATTAATTTTTTTCAGGGCATGCTCATGTTTCTTCCTGCATTTTAGAGTCTGGAAGGAAGAGCTTGCTTCTTGCGTTAAAACAGAGTGTGTTTCAGCGATGAGAACTCTGGTCTGAATTTCCCTTCAGAAAGGGAGTTAAACCGCAGGATCTGTGTCTTCCTACAGCCAAGAGATCCTTTCTGGTAAACCAAGTGAATTTCGGCTCAAATGATTTTCCACAGTTCTAGAACACAACGCGATTATCACTATTAACTAAATAGCATTTATATAAGAGGTGCTGTGGTCTGTATCAGTTTCATAAGCAGAGTTGAACTAAATATGGTCCGTAAGAGTAGGAAATACAGTTCTTTTTTTCAGGGCATGCTCATGTTTCTTCCTGTATTTTAGACTCTGGAAAGAAGAGCTTGCTTCTTGCGTTAAAGCAGAGTGTGTTTCAGGGAAGAGAACTCTGTTCTGAATTTACCTTCAGAAACGGAGTTAAACCCCGGGATCAGTGTCTTCCTACAAGCAAGATTTCATTTCAGTTAAACCAAGTGAATTTGGGGCTCAAAGATTTTTTCGCAGTTCACCAACCCAAACCGATTATCACTATTAACTAAAGTGCAATTATGTAAGAGGAGCTGTTGTCTGTATCATTTCATAAGCAGAGTTGAACTACATATGGTCCGTATGAGTAGGAAACACAGTTCTTTTTTTCAGGGCATGCTCATGGATCTTGTTGTATTGGAGACGCTTGAAAGAAGAGCTTACTTCTTGGATTAAAACAGAGTGTGTTTCATGGATGAGAATACGGGTCTGAATTTCCCTTCAGACACGGAGTTAAACCCCATGATCTGTGTCTTCCTACAAGCAAGAGATCTTTTCTGCTAATCCAAGAGAATTTTCGGCTCAAATGATTTTCCACAGTTCTAGAACACAACACGATTATCACTATTAACTAAAGAGCATTTATGTAACAGGTGCTGTGGTCTGTATCAGTTTCATATGCAGAGTTGAACTAAATAGGGTCCGTATGCGTAGGAAACACAATTCTTTTTTTCCTGGCATGCTCATGTTTCTTACTGTATTGGAGACCCTGGAATGAAGAGGATGATTCATGCCTTAAAACAGAGTATTTCTCAGGGATGAGAATTCTGGTCTGAATTTCCCTTCAGAAAAGGAGTTAAACCCCAGGATCTGTGTGTTCCTACACGCACAAGTTCATTTCTGGTAAACCCAGTGAACTTTGGGTTCAAAGGATTATTCACAGTTCACAAACCCAACGCTATTCTCACTATTAACGAAAGAGCATTT
Organism: Onychomys leucogaster; assembly: GCA_949786385.1. Taxonomy (NCBI): domain Eukaryota; kingdom Metazoa; phylum Chordata; class Mammalia; order Rodentia; family Cricetidae; genus Onychomys; species Onychomys leucogaster. The sequence continues at coordinate 137,099 of CATKUP010000448.1, read as the reverse complement.
ATGTAAGAGGAGGTGTGGTTTGTATCAATTTCATAAGCAGAGTTGAACTACATATGGTCTGTATAAATAGGAAACACAGTCTTTTTTTCTGGGCATGCACATGTTTCTTACTGTATTGAAGACACTGGAAAGAAGAGGAAGATTCTTGCCTTGAAACAGCGTGTTTTTCAGGGATGAAACTCTGGTCTGAATATGCCTTCAGAAACGGAGTTAAAACTCAGGATCAGTGTCTTCCTACAAGAAAGAATTCATTTCTGTTAAACCCAGTGAATTTGGTGTCAAATGATATTTCGCAGTTCACGAACCCAACATGATTCTGACTATTAACTAAAGAGCATTTATATAAGAGGAGCTGTGGTTTCTATCTGTTTCATAAGCAGAGTTGAACTACATATGGTTTGTATAAGTAGGAAACATATTTATTTTTTTCAGGGCATGCTCATGTTTCTTCCTGTATTTTAGACTCTGGAAAGAAGAGCTTGCTTCTTGCATTAAAGCAGAGTGTGTTTCAGGGATGAGAACTCTGGTCTGAATTCCCCTTCATAAAGGGAGTTAAACCGCAGGATCTGGGTCTTCCTACAAGCAAGAGTTCTTTTCTGGTAAACCAAGTGAATTTTCGGCTCAAATGATTTTCCACAGTTCTAGAACACAACGCGATTATCACTATTAACTAAAGAGCATTTATATAAGAGGTGCTGTGGTCGGTATCAGTTTCATAAGCAGAGTTGAACTAAATATGGTCCGTAAGAGTAGGAAACATAGTTCTTTTTTTCAGGGCATGCTCATGTTTCTTCCTGTATTTTAGACTCTGGAAAGAGGAGCTTGCTTCTTGCGTTAAAGCAGAGTGTGTTTCAGGGAGGAGAACTCTGGTCTGAATTTCCCTTCAGAAACGGAGTTAAACCCCAGGATCAGTGTCTTCCTACAAGCACGATTTCATTTCAGGTAAACGAAGTGAATTTTGGGCTCAAATGATTTTTCCGCAGTTCACCAACCAAAACCGATTATCACTATTAACTAAAGAGCATTTATGTAAGAGGAGCTGTGGTCTGCATCATGTCATAAGCAGAGTTGAACTACATATGGTCCATATGAGTAGGAAACACAGTTCTTTTTTTCTGGACATGCTCATAGTTCTTGTTGTATTGGAGACGCTGGAAAGGAGAGCTTAATTCTTGCATTAAAACAGAGTGTATTTCATGGAAGAGAATACGGGTCTGAATTTCCCTTCCGACACGGAGTTAAACCCCATGATCTGTGTCTTCCTACAAGCAAGAGTTCTTTTCTTGTAAACCAAGTGAATTTTCGGCTCAAATGATTTTCCACAGTTCTAGAACACAACGCTATTATCACTATTAACTAAAGAGCATTTATGTAAGAGGTGCTGTGGTCTCTATCAGTTTCATAAGCAGAGTTGGACTAAATATGGTCCGTATGAGTTGGAAACACAGTTCTTTTTTTCCTGGCATGCTCATGGTTCTTACTGTATTGGAGACCCTGGAATGAAGAGGATGATTCATGCCTTAAAACAGAGTGTTTCTCAGGGATGAGAATTCTGGTCTGAATTTCCCTTCATAAACGGAGTTAAACCCCAGGATCTCTGTGTTCCTACACGCACGAGTTCATTTCTGGTAAACCCAGTGAATTTTGGGATCCAATGATTTTTCACAGTTCACAAACCCAACGCTAATCTCACTATTAACGAAAGAGCATTTATGTAAGAGGAGGTGTGGTTTGTATCAATTTCATAAGCAGAGTTGAACTACATATGGTCTGTATGAATAGGAAACACAGTTCTTTTTTTCTGGGCATGCACATGTTTCTTACTGTATTGGAGACACTGGAAAGAAGAGGATGATTCTTGCCTTAAAACAGAATGTTTTCAGGGATGAGAACTCTGGTCTGAATATGGATTCAGAAACAGAGCTAAACCTCAGGATCAGTGTTTTCATACAAGCAAGAGTTCATTTCTGGTAAACCCAGTGAATTTTGGGCTCAAATGTTTTTTTCTCAGTTCACGAACCCAACATGGTTCTGACTATTAACTAAAGAGCATTTATATAAGAGGAGCTGTGGTTTCTATCTGTTTCATAAGCAGAGTTGAACTACATATGGTCCGTATCATTAGGAAACACAGTTCTTTTTTTCAGGGCATGCTCATGGTTCTTGGTGTATTTTAGATGCTGGAAAGAAGAGCTTGCTTCTTGCGTTAAAACAGAGTGTGTTTCAGGGATGAGAACTCTGGTCTGAATATACCTTCAGAGACGGAGTTAAACCCCAGGATCTGTGTTTTCCTAGAAGCAGGAGTTCATTTCTGGTAAACAAAGTGAATTTTGTGCTCAAATGATTTTACGCAGTACACCAACATAACATCATTCTCACTACTAACTAAAGAGCCTTTATGTAAGAGGAGCTGTGGTATGTATCTGTTTCATAAGCAGAGTTGAACTCAATATGTTCCGTATGAGTAGGAAATACAGTTCATTTCTTCTGGGCATGATCATATGTTCTTGCTGTATTGGTGACGCTGGAAAGAAGAGGATGCTTCTTGTCTTAAAACAGAGTGTGTTTCAGGGATAAGAACTCTGGTCTGAATTTCCCTTCAGAAGCGGAGTAAAACCCCAGTATCTGTGTCTTCCTACAAGCAAGAGTTCATTTCTGGTAAACCCAGTGAATTTTGGGCTCAAATGATTTTTCACAGTTCATGAACCCAAAGCGAATCTCACTATTAACTAAAGAACATTCATGAAAACGGAGCTGTGTTTTGTATCCATTTCATAAGCGGAGTTGAACTACATATGGTCTGTATGAGTAGGAAACACATTTTTTTTCAGGGCATGCTCATGGTTCTTGCTTTATTTTAGCCTCTGGAAAGAAGAGCTTGCTTCTTGTGTTGAAGCAGAGTGTGTTTCAGTGATTTGAACTCTGGTTTGAATTTCCCTTCAGAAACGGAGTTAAACCCCAGCATCAGTGTCTTCCTACAAGCAAGATTTCATTTCTGGTAAACCCAGTGTTTTTTGGGCTCAAATGAATTTTCTCAGTTCACATACCCAACACTATTCTCACTATTAACTAAAGAGGATTTATGTAAGAGGAGCTACTGGTTTGTATCAGTTCAATAATCAGAGTTGAACTACATATGGTCCGTATGAGTAGGAAACACAGTTCTTTTTTTCTGGGTATGCTAATGGCTCTTGCTGTATTTTAGACTCTGGGAAGAAGAGCATGCTTCTTGCGTTAAAACAGAGTGTGTTTCAGGGATAAGTACTCTGGTCTGAATTTCCCTTCAGAAATGGAGTTAAACCCCAGGATCTGTTTTTTCCTACAAGCAGGAGTTCATATCTGGTAAGCAAAGTGAATTTTGGGCTCAAATGATTTTTCGCAGTTCTAGAACCAAGACTATTATCACTATTAACTAAAGAGCATTTATGTAAGTGGTGGTGTGGTTTGTATCAGTTTCATAAGCAGAGTTGAACTACATATGGTCTGTATGAATAGGAAACACAGTTCTTTTTTTCAGGCCATGCTCGTGGTTCTTGCTGTAATTTAGACTCTGGAGAGGAGAGCTTTCTTCTTAGTTAAAACAGAGTATGTTTCAGTTATGAGAACTCTGAACTGAATGTCCCTTCAGAAATGAGTTAAACCCCAGGATCTGGGTCTTCCTACAAGCAATATTTCATTTCTTGTAAACCCAGTGCATTTTGGGCTCAAAAGATTTTTCGCAGTTCACAAAACCAACGCTATTCTCACTAATGACTAAAGAGGATTTAAGTAGGACAAGCTGTGGTTTGTGTAAGTTTCATAAGCAGATTTGAACTACATATGGTCCGTATGAGTAGGAAACACAGTTCTTTTTTTCAGGGCATGCTCATGGTTCTTGCTTTATATTAGATTCGGGAAAGAAGAGCTTGCTTCTTGCGTTAAAACAGAGTGAGTTTCAGGGATGAGAACTCTGGTCTGAATTTCCCATCAGAAACAGAGTTAAACCCCGGGATCTGTGTTTTCCTACAAGCAGGAGTTCATTTCTGGTAAGCAAAGTGAATTTTGGGCTCAAATGTATTTTCACAGTACACCAACAGAACATGATTTGACAATTAACTAAAGATCCTTTATGTAAGAGGAGCTGTGGTTTGTATCAGTTTCATAAGCAGAGTTGAACTACATATGGTCTGTATGAGTAGGAAACACAGTTCTTTTTTTCTGGGCATGCTCCTGCTTCTTGCTGTATTGGAGACGCTGGAAAGAAGAGGATGCTTCTTTTCCTAAAACAGAGTGTCTTTTAGGGAGGAGAACTGAGGTCTGAACTTGCCTTTAGAAATGGAGATAAAACCCCAGGATCTGTGTCTTCCTAGAAGCAAGAGTTCATTTCAGGTAAACCCAGTGAATTTTGTGCTCAAATGTTTGTTCGCAGTTCAAGAACCCAACGCGATTCTCACTATTAACTAAAGAGCATTTATGTAAGAGGAGCTGTGGTTTGTATCAGTTTCATAAGCATAGTTGAACTACATATGGTCCGTATGAATAGGAAACACAGTTCTTTTTTCTGGGCATGTTCATGGTTCTTGTTGTATTGGAGACTCTGGAAAGAAAACCTTACTTCTTGCATTAAAACAGAGTGTATTTCATGGATGAGAACACTGGTCTGAATTTCCCTTCAGAATCGGATTAAACCCCATGATCGGTGTCTTCCTACAAGCAAGTGTTCATTTCTGGTAAACCCAGTGAATTTTGCGCTCAAATGATTTTTTGCAGTAAACAAACCCAATGCTATTTTACTACTAACTAAAGAGGATTTATGTAAGAAGAGCTATGGTTTGTATCAGTTTCATAAGCAGAGTTGAACTACATATGGTCCGTATGAGTAGGAAACACAGTTCTTTATTTCAGGGCATGCTCATTGTTCTTGCTGTGTTTTAGACTCTGGAAAGAAGCACTTGCTTCTTGCGTTAAAACAGAGTATGTTTCAGGGATAAGAACTCTGGTCTGAATTTCCCATTAGAAATGGAGTTAAACCCCGGGATCTGTGTTTTCCTACTAGCAGGAGTTCATTTCTGGTAAGCAAAGTGAATTTTGGGCTCAAATGTTTTTTCACAGTACACCAACAGAACATGATTTGACAATTAACTAAAGATCCTTTATATAAGTGGAGCTGTGGTTTCTATCAGTTTCATAAGCAGAGTTGAACTACATATGGTCCGTATGAGTAGGAAACACAGTTCTATTTTTCTGGGCATGTTCATGGTTCTTGCTGTATTGGAGACACTGGAAAGAAGAGGATGCTTCTTTTCCTAAAACAGAGTCTCTTTCAGGGAGGAGAACTGAGGTCTGATTTGCCGTACAGAAATGGAGTTAAACCCCAGAATCTGTGTCTTCCTACAAGCAAGAGTTCATTTCTGGTTAACCCAGTGAATTTTGCGCTGAAATGATTTTTCACAGTTTTATCACTATTAACTAAAGAGCATTTATGTAAGAGGAGCTGTGGTCTGTATCATTTCATAAGCAGACTTGAACTACATATGGTCCTTATGAGTAGGTAACACTGTTCTTTTTTTTTGGGCATGCTCATGGTTCTTACTGTTTTGGCGACCATGGAAAGAAGAGGATGATTCATGCCTTAAAACAGAGTGTTTCTCAGAGATGAGAATTCTGGTCTGAATTTCCCTTCAGAAATGGAGTTAAACCCCAGGATCTGTGTGTTCCTACACGCACGAGTTCATTTCTGGTAAACCCAGTGAAATTTGGGCTCAAAAGATTTTTCACAGTTCACAAACCCAACGCTAATCTCACTATTAACGAAAGAGCATTTATGTAAGAGGAGGTGTGGTTTGTATCAATTTCATAAGCAGAGTTGAACTACATATGGTCTATATGAATAGGAAACTCAGTTCTTTTTTTCAGGCCATGCTCATGGTTCTTGCTGTAATTTAGACTCTGGAAAGAAGAGCTTGCTTCTTAGTTAAAACAGAGTATGTTTCTGTTAGGAGAACTCTGATCTGAATTTCCCTTCTGAAATGGAGTTAAACCCAAGGATCAGGGTCTTCCTACAAGCAAGAGTTCATTTCTGCTAAACGCAGTGAATTTTGGGCTCAAATGATTTTTTGCAGTTCACAAACCCAACGCTATTTTACTACTAACTAAATAGGATTCATGTAAGAGGAGCTGTGGTTTGTATCAGTTTCATAAGCATAGTTGAACTACATATGGTCCATAAGACTAGGAAACACAGTTCTTTTTTTCAGGGCATGCTCATTGTTCTTGCTGTATTGGAGACCATGGAAAGAAGAGGATGATTCTTGCCTTAAAACAGAATGTTTTTCAGGGTTGAGAATCTGGTCTGAATTTGCCTTCAGAAATGGAGTTAAACCCCAGGATCTGGGTCTTCCTACAAGCAAGAGTTCATTTCTGGTAAACACAGTGAATTTTGGGCTCAAATGTTTTTTCGCAGTTCACGAAACCAAAGCGATTCTCACTATTACCTTAAGAGCATTTAGGTAGGAGGAGCTGTGGTTTGTATCAGTTTCATAAGCATAGTTGAACTACAGATGGTCCATAAGAGTAGGAAACACAGTTCTTTTTTTCAGGGCTTTCTCATGGTTCTTGCTGTATTGGTGACGCTGGAAAAAGAGCTTGCTTCTTGCGATAAAACAGAGTGTGTTTCAGGGATAAGAACTCTGGTCTAAATTTACCTTCAGAAACGGTGTTAAACTCCAGGATCTGTGTCTTCCTACAAGCAAGAGTTCATTTCAGGTAAATCCAGTGAATTTTGGGCTCAAATGATATTTCCCAGTTCACGAACCCAACTTGATTCTCACTATTAACTAAAGAGCATTTAAGACAGCGGAGCAGTGGTTTGTATCAGTATCATAAGCAGAGTTGAACTACATATGATCTGTATGAGTAAGAACCACAGTTCTTTTTTTCAGGGCATGCTCATGGTTCTTGGTGTATTTTAGACGCTGGAAAGAAGAGCTTGCTTCTTGCGTTAAAACAGAGTGTGTTTCAGGGATGAGAACTCTGATCTGAATATCCCTTCAGAAACGGAGTTAAACCCCATGATCTGTGTTTTCCTAGAAGCAGGAGTTCATTTCTGGTAAATAAAGTGAAATTTCGGCTCAAATGATTTTCCACAGTTCTAGAACACAACGCGATTATCACTATTAACTAAAGAGCATCCATGTAAGATGAGCTTTGGTCTGTATCATTTCATAAGCAGAGTTGAACTGCATATGGTCCGTATGAGTAGGTAACACTGTTCTTTTTTTCTGAGCATGATCATGGTTCTTACTGTATTGGAGACACTGGAAAGAAGAGGATGATTCTTGCCTTAAAACAGAGTGTTTTTCAGGGTTGAGAATTCCTGTCTGAATTTGCCTTCAGAAATGGAGTTAAACCCCAGGATCTGTGTCTTCTTACAAGCAAGAGTTCATTTCAGGTAAACCCAGTGAATTTTGGCATCAATGATTTTTGGCAGTTCACGAACCTAACGCGATTCTCACAATTAACTGAAGAGCACTTAAGTTAGCAGAGCGGTGGTTTCTAACAGTTTCATAAGTAGAGTTGAACTACATATGGTTTGTATAAGTAGGAAACATATTTATTTTTTTCAGGGCATGCTCATGTTTCTTCCTGTATTTTAGACTCTGGAAAGAAGAGCTTGCTTCTTGCATTAAAGCACAGTGTGTTTCAGGGATGAGAACTCTGGTCTGAATTCCCCTTCATAAAGGGAGTTAAACCGCAGGATCTGGGTCTTCCTACAAGCAAGAGTTCTTTTCTGGTAAACCAAGTGAATTTTCGGCTCAAATGATTTTCCACAGTTCTAGAACACAACGCGATTATCACTATTAACTAAAGAGCATTTATATAAGAGGTGCTGTGGTCGGTATCAGTTTCATAAGCAGAGTTGAACTAAATATGGTCCGTAAGAGTAGGAAACACAGTTCTTTTTTTCAGGGCATGCTCATGTTTCTTCCTGTATTTTAGACTCTGGAAAGAGGAGCTTGCTTCTTGCGTTAAAGCAGAGTGTGTTTCAGGGAGGAGAACTCTGGTCTGAATTTCCCTTCAGAAACGGAGTTAAACCCCAGGATCAGTGTCTTCCTACAAGCAGGATTTCATTTCAGGTAAACGAATTGAATTTTGGGCTCAAATGATTTTTTCGCAGTTCACCAACCAAAACCGATTATCACTATTAACTAAAGAGCATTTATGTAAGAGGAGCTGTTGTCTGTATCATGTCATAAGCAGAGTTGAACTACATATGGTCCATATGAGTAGGAAACACAGTTCTTTTTTTCTGGACATGCTCATAGTTCTTGTTGTATTGGAGACGCTGGAAAGGAGAGCTTAATTCTTGCATTAAAACAGTGTATTTCATGGAAGAGAATACGGGTCTGAATTTCCCTTCCGACACGGAGTTAAACCCCATGATCTGTGTCTTCCTACAAGCAAGAGTTCTTTTCTTGTAAACCAAGTGAATTTTCGGCTCAAATGATTTTCCACAGTTCTAGAACACAACGCTATTATCACTATTAACTAAAGAGCATTTATGTAAGAGTTGCTGTGGTCTGTATCAGTTTCATAAGCAGAGTAGGACTAAATATGGTCCGTATGAGTTGGAAACACAGTTCTTTTTTTCCTGGCATGCTCATGGTTCTTACTGTATTGGAGACCCTGGAATGAAGAGGATGATTCATGCCTTAAAACAGAGTGTTTCTCAGGGATGAGAATTCTGGTCTGAATTTCCCTTCATAAACGGAGTTAAACCCCAGGATCTCTGTGTTCCTACACGCACGAGTTCATTTCTGGTAAACCCAGTGAATTTTGGGATCAAATGATTTTTCACAGTTCACAAACCCAACGCTAATCTCACTATTAACGAAAGAGCATTTATGTAAGAGGAGGTGTGGTTTGTATCAATTTCATAAGCAGAGTTGAACTACATATGGTCTGTATGAATAGGAAACACAGTTCTTTTTTTCTGGGCATGCACATGTTTCTTACTCTATTGGAGACACTGGAAAGAAGAGGATGATTCTTGCCTTAAAACAGAGTGTTTTTCATGGATAAGATCTCTGGTCTGAATATGCCTTCAGAAACGGAGTTAAACCTCAGGATCAGTGTCTTCCTACAAGCAAGAGTTCATTTCTGGTAAACCCAGTGAATTTGGGGCTCAAATGATATTTCGCAGTTCACAAACCCAACATGATTCTGACTATTAACTAAAGAGCATTTATATAAGAGGAGCTGTGGTTTCTATCTGTTTCATAAGCAGAGTTGAACTACATATGGTCCGTATCAGTAGGAAACACAGTTCTTTTTTTCAGGGCATGCTCATGGTTCTTGGTGTATTTTAGATGCTAGAAAGAAGAGCTTGCTTCTTTCGTTAAAGTAGAGTGTGTTTCAGGGATGAGAACTCTGGTGTGAATGTCCCTTCATACAGGGAGTTAAACCGCAGGATCTGTGTCTTCCTAAAAGAAAGAGTTCTTTTCTGGTAAACCAAGTGAATTTTCGGCTCAAATTATTTTCCACAGTTCTAGAACACAACGCGATTATCACTATTAACTAAACAGCATTTATATAAGAGGTGCTGTGGTCTGTATCAGTTTCATAAGCAGAGTTGGACTAAATATGGTCCGTATGAGTAGGAAACACAGTTCTTTTTTTCCTGGCATGCTCATGGTTCTTACTGTATTGGAGACCCTGGAATGAAGAGGATGATTCATGCCTTAAAGCAGAGTGTTTCTCAGGGATGAGAATTCTGGTCTGAATTTCCCTTCAGAAACGGAGTTAAACCCCAGGATCTGTGTGTTCCTACACGCACGAATTCATTTCTGGTAAACCCAGTGAATTTTGGGCTCAAATGATTTTTCACAGTTCACAAACCCAACGCAATTCTCACTATTAACGAAAGAGCATTTACTTAAGAGGAGGTGTGTTTTGTGTCAATTTCATAAGCAGAGTTGAACTGCATATGGTCCGTATGAGTAGGTAACACTGTTGTTTTTTTCTGGGCATGCTCATGGTTCTTACTGTATTGGAGACGCTGGAAAGAAGAGGATGATTCTCGCCTTAAAACAGAGTGTTTTTCAGGGTTGAGAATTCCTGTCTGAATTTGCCTTCAGAAATGGAGTTAAACCCCAGGATCTGTGTCTTCCTACAAACAAGACTTCATTTCAGGTAAACCCAGTGAATTTTGGGCTCAAATGATTTTTGGCAGTTCACGAACCCAACACGATTCTCACAATTAACTAAAGAGCACTTAAGTAAGCATAGCGGTGGTTTGTATCAGTTTCATAAGCAGAGTTGAACTACATATGGTCTGTATAAGTAGGAAACACATTTATTTTTTTCATGGCATGCTCATGTTTCTTCCTGTATTTTAGACTCTGGAAAGAAGAGCTTGCTTCTTGCGTTAAAGCAGAGTGTATTTCAGGGATGAGAACTCTGCTCTGAATTTCCCTTCAAAGGGAGTTAAACCGCAGGATCTGTGTCTTCCTACAAGCAAGAGTTCTTTTCTGGTAAACCAATTGAATTTTGGGCTCAAATGATTTTTTCGCAGTTCACCCACCAAAACCGATTATCACTATTAACTAAAGAGCATTTATGTAAGAGGAGCTGTGGTCTGTATCATTTCATAAGCAGAGTTGAACTACATATGGTCCATATGAGTAGGAAACACAGTTCTTTTTTTCTGGACATGCTCATAGTTCTTGTTGTATTGGAGACGCTGGAAAGGAGAGCTTAATTCTTGCATTAAAACAGAGTGTATTTCATGGATGAGAATACGGGTCTGAATTTCCCTTCAGACACGGATTTAAACCCCATGATCTGTGTCTTGCTACAAGCAAGAGTTCTTTTCTTGTAAACCATGTGAATTTTCGGCCCAAATGATTTTCCCCAGTTCTAGAACACAACGCTATTATCACTATTAACTAAAGAGCATTTATGTAAGAGGTGCTGTGGTCTGTATCAGTTTCATAAGCAGAGTTGGACTAAATATGGTCCGTATGAGTAGGAAACACAGTTCTTTTTTTCCTGGCATGCTCATGGTTCTTACTGTATTGGAGACCCTGGAATGAAGAGGATGATTCATGCCTTAAAACAGAGTGTTTTTCTGTAATGAGAATTCTGGTCTGAATTTCCCTTCACAAACTGAGTTAAACCCCTGCATCTGTGTGTTCCTACACGCACGAGTTCATTTCTGGTAAACCCAGTGAATTTTGGGCTCAAATGATTTCTCACAGTTCACAAACCCAACATGATTCTGACTATTAACTAAAGAGCAATTATATAAGAGGAGCTGTGTGGTCATTCTGTTTCATAAGCAGAGTTGAACTACATATGGTCCGTATCAGTAGGAAACACAGTTCTTTTTTTCAGGGCATGCTCGTGGTTCTTGGTGTAGTTTAGACGCTGGAAAGAAGAGCTTGCTTCTTGCGTTAAAAGAGAGTGTGTTTCACGGATGAGAACTCTGGTCTGAATATCGCTTCAGAAACGGAGTTAAACCCCAGGATCTGTGTTTTCCTAGAAGCAGGAGTTCATTTCTGGTAAAGGAAGTGAAATTTCTGCTCAAATGATTTTCCACAGTTCTAGAACACAATGCGATTATCACTATTAACTAAAGAGCATTCATGTAAGAGGAGCTGTGGTCTTTATAATTTCATAAGCAGAGTTGAACTGCATAGGGTCCGTATGAGTAGGTAGCACTGTTCTTTTTTTCTGGGCATGCTCATTGTTCTTACTGGAATGGAGACGCTGGAACGAAGAGGATGATTCTTGCCTTAAAACAGAGTGTTTTTCAGGGTTGATAATTCTGGTCTGAATTTGCCTTAGGAAATGGAGTTAAACCCCAGGATCTGTGTCTTCCTACAAGCAAATGTTCATTTCAGGTAAACCCAGTGAATTTTGGGTTCAAATGATTTTTGGCAGTTCCTGAACCCAACGCGATTCTCACAATTAACTAAAGAGCACTTAAGTAAGCAGAGCGGTGGTTTGTATCAGTTTCATAAGCAGAGTTGAACTACATATGGTCTGTATAATTAGGAACCCCATTTTTTTTCAGGACATGCTCATGTTTCTTCCTGTATTTTAGACTCTGCAAAGAAGAGTTTGCTTCTTGGGTTAAAGCAGAGTGTGTTTCAGGGATGAGAACTCTGGTCTCAATTTCCCTTCAGAAAGGGAGTTAAACCGCAGGATTTGTGTCTTCCTACAAGCAAGAGTTCTTTTCTGGTAAACCAAGTGAATTTTGGGCTCAAATGATTTTTTCGCAGTTCACCAACCCAAACTGATTATCACTATTAACTAAAGAGCATTTATTTAAGAGGAGCTGTGGTCTGTATCATTTCATAAGCAGAGTTGAACTACATATGTTCCATATGAGTAGGAAACACAGTTCTTTTTTTCTGGGCATGCTCATGGTTCTTGTTGTATTGGAGACGCTGGAAAGAAGAGCTTACTTCTTGCATTAAAACAGAGTATGTTACATGGATGAGAATACGGGTCTGAATTTCCCTTCAGACACGGAGTTAAACCCCATGATCTCTGTCTTCCTACAAGCAAGAGTTCTTTTCTTGTAAACCAAGTGAATTTTCGGCTCAAATGATTTTCCACAGTTCTAGAACATAACGCGATTATCACTATTAACTAAAGAGCATTTATGTAAGAGTTGCTGTGGTCTGTATCAGTTTCATACGCAGAGTTGAACTATATATGGTCAGTATGAGTAGGAAACACAGTTCTTTTTTTCCTGGCATGCTCATGGTTGTTACTGCATTGGAGACCCTGGAATGAAGAGGATGATTCATGCCTTAAAACAGAGTGTTTCTCAGGGATGAGAATTCAGGTCTGAATTTCCCATCAGAAAAGGAGTTAAACCCCAGGATCTGTGTGTTCCTACACGCACGAGTTCATTTCTGGTAAACACAGTGAATTTTGGCCTCAAATGATTTTTCACAGTTCACAAACCCAACGCTGTTCTCACTATTAACGAAAGAGCATTTATGTAAGAGGTGGTGTGGTTTGTATCAATTTCATAATCAGAGTTGAACTACATATGGTCTTCTATGAATAGGAAACACAGTTCTTTTTTTCTGGGCATGCACATGTTTCTTACTGTATTGGAGACACTGGAAAGAAGAGGATGATTCTTGCCTTAAAACAGAGTGTTTTTCAGGGATGAGAACTCTGGTCTGAATATGCCTTCAGAAACAGAGTTAAACCTCAGGATCAGTGTCTTCCTACAAGCAATAGTTCATTTCTGGTAAACCCAGAGAATTGTGGGCTCAAATGATATTTCGCAGTTCACGAACCCAACATGATTCTGACTGTTAACTAAAGAGCATTTATATAAGAGGAGCTGTGGATTCTATCTGTTTCATAAGCAGAGTTGAACTACATATGATCCGTATCAGTAGGAAACACAGTTCTTTTTTTCAGGGCATGCTCATGGTTCTTGGTGTATTTTACACGCTGGAAAGAAGAGCTTGCTTCTTGCGTTAAAACAGAGTGTGTTTCAGGGATGAGAACTCTGGTCTGAATATCCCTTCAGAAATGGAGTTAAACCTAGTATCTGTGTTTTCCTAGAAGCAGGAGTTCATTTCTGGTAAACAAAGTGAAATTACTGCTCAAATGATTTTCCACAGTTCTAGAAAACAACTCGATTATCACTATTAACTAAAGAGCTTTCCTGTAAGAGGAGCAGTGGTCTGTATCATTTCATAAGCAGAGTTGAACTGCATATGGTCCGTATGAGTAGGTAACACTGTTCTTTTTTTCTGGGCATGCTCATGGTTCCTACTGTATTGGAGACACTGGAAAGAAGAGGATGATTCTTGCCTTAAAACAGAGTGTTTTTCAGGGTTGAGAACTCTGGTCTGAATTTGCCTTCGGATATGGAGTTAAACCCCAGGATCTGTGTCTTCCTACAAGCAAGAGTTCATTTCAGGTAAACCCAGTGAATTTTGGGTTCAAATGATTTTTGGCAGTTCACGAACCCAACACGATTCTCACAATTAACTAAAGAGCACTTAAGTAACCAGAGCGGTGGTTTGTATCAGTTTCATAAGCAGAGTTGAACTACATATGGTCTGTATAATTAGGATACACATTTTTTTTTCAGGACATGCTCATGTTTCTTCCTGTATTTTAGACTCTGGAAAGAAGAGCTTGCTTCTTGCGTTAAAGAAGAGTGTGTTTCAGGGATGAGAACTCTGGTCTGAATTTCCCTTATGAAAGGGAGTTAAACCGCAGGATATGTGTCTTCCTACAAGCAAGAGTTCTTTTCTGGTAAACCAAGTGAATTTTCGGCTCAAATGTTTTTCAACAGTTCTAGAACACAACGCGATTATCACTATTAACTAAAGAGGATTTATGTAAGAGGTGCTGTGGTCTGTATCAGTTTCATAAGCAGCGTTGAACTAAATATGGTCTGTATGAGTAGGAAACACAGTTCTTTTTTTCCTGGCATGCAGATGGTTCTTACTGTATTGGAGACCCTGGAATGAAGAGGATGATTCATGCCTTAAAACAGAGTGTTTCTCAGGGATGAGATCTGGTCTGAATTTCCCTTCAGAAATGGAGTTAAACCCCAGGATCTGTGTTTTCCTAGAAACAGGAGTTCATTTCTGGTAAACAAAGTGAATTTTGTGCTCAAATGATTTTACACAGTACACCAACATAACATGATTCTCACTATTAACTAAAGAGCCTTTATGTAAGTGGAGCTGTGGTTTGTATCAGTTTCAGAAGCAGAGTTGAACTAAATATGTTCCGTATGAGTAGGAAACACAGTTCCTTTCTTCTGGGCATGATCATGGTTCTTGCTGTATTGGTGACGTTGGAAAGAAGAGGATGCTTCTTGTCTTAAAACAGAGTGTGTTTCAGGGATGAGAACTCTGGTCTGAAATTCCCTTCAGAAGCGGAGTTAAACCCCAGGATCTGTGTCTTCCTACAAGCAAGAGTTCATTTCTGGTAAACCCAGGTAATTTTGGGCTCAAATGATATTTCGCAGTTCACGAACCCAACATGATTCTGACTATTAACTAAAGAGCATTTATATAAGAGGAGCTGTGGTTTCTATCTGTTTCATAAGCAGAGTTGAACTACATATGGTCCGTATCAGTAGGAAACACAGTTCTTTTTTTCAGGGCATGCTCATGGTTCTTGGTGTATTTTAGACGCTGGAAAGAAGAACTTGCTTCTTGCGTTAAAACAGAGTGTGTTTCAGGGATCAGAACTCTGGTCTGAATTTCCCTTCAGAAATGGAGTTAAACCCCAGGATCTGTGTTTTCCTAGAAGCAGGAGTTCATTTCTGGTAAACAATGTGAAATTTCTGCTCAAATGATTTTCCACAGTTCTAGAACACAACGCGATTATCACTATTAACTAAAGAGCATTCATGTAAGAGGAGCTGTGGTCTGTATCATTTCATAAGCAGAGTTGAACTGCATATGGTCCGTATGAGAAGATAACACTGTTCTATTTTTCTGGGCATGCTCATGGTTCTTACTGTATTGGAGACACTGGAACGAAGAGGATGATTCTTGCCTTAAAACAGAGTGTTTTTCAGGGTTGAGAATTCTGGTCTGAATTTGCCTTCAGAAATGGAGTTAAACCCCAGCATCTGTGTCTTCCTACAAGCAAGAATTCATTTCAGTTAAACCAAGTGAATTTTGGGCTCAAATAGTTTTTTCGCAGTTCACCTAACCAAACCGATTATCACTATTAACTAAAGAGCATTTATGTAAGAGGAGCTGTGGTCTGTATCATTTCATAAGCAGAGTTGAACTACATATGGTCCGTATGAGTAGGAAACACAGTCCTTTTTTTCAGGGCATGCTCATCGTCCTTGTTGTATTGGAGACGCTGGAAAGAAGAGCTTACTTCTTGCATTAAAACAGAGTGTGTTTCATGGATGAGAATACGGGTCTGAATTTCCCTAAGACACGGAGTTAAACCCCATGATCTGTGTCTTCCTACAAGGAAGAGTTCTGTTCTGGTAAACCAAGTGAATTTTGGGCTCAAGTGAATTTTCACAGTTCACAAACCCAACGCTATTCTCACTATTAACGAAAGAGCATTTATGTAAGAGGTGGTGTGGTTTGTATCAATTTCATAAGCAGAGTTGAACTACATATGGTCTGTCTGAATAGGAAACACAGTTCTTTTTTTCTGGGCATGCACATGTTTCTTACTTTATTGGAGACACTGGAAAGAAGAGGATGATTCTTGCCTTAAAACAGAGTGTTATTCAGGGATGAGAACTCTGGTCTGAATATGCCTTCAGAAACAGAATTAAACCTCAGGATCAGTGTCTTCCTACAAGCAAGAGTTCATTTCTGGTAAACCCAGTGAATTTTGGGCTCAAATGATATTTTGCATTTCACGAACCCAACATGATTCTGACTATTAACTAAAGAGCATTTATATAAGAGGAGCAGTGCTTTCTATCTGTTTCATAAGCAGAGTTGAACTACATATGGTCCGTATCAGTAGGAAACACAGTTCTTTTTTTCAGGGCATGCTCATGGTTCTTGGTGTTTTTTAGACGCTGGAAAGAAGAGCTTGCTTCTTGCGTTAAAGCAGAGTGTGTTTCAGGGATGAGAACTCTGGTCTGAATTTCCCTTCAGAAAGGGAGTTAAACCGCAGGATGTGTGTCTTCCTACAAGCAAGAGTTCTTTTCTGGAAAACCAAGTGAATTTTGGGCTCAAATGATTTTTTCGCAGTTCACCAACCCAAACTGATTATCACTATTAACTAAAGAGCATTTATGAAAGAGGAGCTGTGGTCTGTATCATTTCATAAGCAGAGTTGAACTACATATGGTCCATATGAGTAAGAAACACAGTTCTTTTTTTCTGGGCATGCTCATGGTTCTTGTTGTATTGGAGACGCTGGAAAGAAGAGCTTACTTCTTGCATTAAAAGAGAGTATGTTTCATGGATGAGAATACGGGTCTGAATTTCCCTTCAGACACGGAGTTAAACCCCATGATCTGTGTCTTCCTACAAGCAAGAGTTCTTTTCTTGTAAACCAAGTGAATTTTCGGCTCAAATGATTTTCCACAGTTCTAGAACACAACGCGATTATCACTATTAACTAAAGAGCATTTATGTAAGATTTGCTGTGGTCTGTATCAGTTTCATAAGCAGAGTTGAACTATATATGGTCAGTATGAGTAGGAAACACAGTTCTTTTTTTCCTGGCATGCTCATGGTTCTTACTCTATTGGAGACCCTGGAATGAAGAGGATGATTCATGCCTTAAAACAGAGTGTTTCTCAGGGATGAGAATTCTGGTCTGAATTTCCCGTCAGAAACGGAGTTAAACCCCAGGATCTGTGTATTCCTACACGCACGAGTTCATTTCTGGTAAACCCAGTGAATTTTGGGCTCAAATTATTTTTCACAGTTCACAAACCCAACGCTATTCTCACTATTAACAAAAGAGCATTTACGTAAGAGGAGGTGTGGTTTGTATCAATTTCACAAGCAGAGTTGAAATACATATGGTCTGTATGTATAGGAAACACAGTTCATTTTTTCTGGGCATGCACATGTTTCTTACTGTATTGGAGACACTGGAAAGAAGAGGATGATTCTTGCCTTAAACCAGAGTGTTTTTCAGGCATGAGAACTCTGGTCTGAATAAGCCTTCAGAAAAGGAGTTAAACCTCAGGATCATTGTCTTCCTACAAGCAAGAGTTCATTTCTGGTAAACAAAGTGAAATTTCGGCTCAAATGATTTTCCACAGTTCTACAACACAACCCGATTATCACTATTAACTAAAGAGCATTTCTGTAAGAGGAGCTTTGGTCTGTATCAGTTTCATAAGCAGAGTGGAACTACATATGGTCCTTATGAGTAGGAAACACAGTTAATTTTTTCTTGGCATGCTCATGGTTCTTACTGTTTTGGAGTACCTGGAAAGAAGATGATGATTCATGCCTTAAAACAGAGTGTTTTCCAGGGTTGAGAATTCTGGTCTGAATTTTCCTTCATAAACAGAGTTAAACCCCAGGATCTGTATTTTCCTACAAGCAGGAGTTCATTTCTGGTAAACAAAGTGAATTTTGTGCTCAAATGATTTTACACAGTACAACAACATATCATGATTCTCACTATTAACTAAAGAGCCTTTATGTAATAGGAGCTGTGGTTTGTATCAGTTTCAGAAGCAGAGTTGAACAACATATGGTCCGTATGAGTAGGAAACACAGTTCTTTTTTTCAGGGCATGCTCATTGTTCTTGCTGTATTTTAGACTCTGGAAAGAAAAGCTTGCTTCTTTCGATAAAACAGAGTGTGTTTCAGTTATGAGAACTCTGATCTGAATATCCCTTCAGAAACGGAGTTAAACCCCAGGATCCCTCTCTTCCTACAAGCAAGTGTTCATTTCTGGTTAATCCAGTGAATTTTGGGCTCAAATGATTTTTCGCAGTTCACGAACCCAACGCGATTCTCACTATTAACTGAAGAGCATTTAAGAAAACGGAGCTGTGTTTTGTATCCGTTTCATAAGCGGAGTTGAAATACATATTGTCTGTATGAGTAGGAAACACATTTCTTTTTTTCAGGGCATGCTCATGGTTCTTGCTGTATTTTAGACTCTGGAAAGAAGAGCTTGCTTCTTGTGGTGAAGCAGAGTGTGTTTCAGGGATGAGAACTCTGGTCTGAATTTCCCTTCAGAAAGGGAGTTAAACCGCAGGATCTGTGTCTTCCTACAAGCAAGAGTTCTTTTCTGGTAAACCAAGTGAATTTTCGGCTCAAATGATTTTCCACAGTTCTAGAACACAACGCGATTATCACTATTAACTAAAGAGCATTTATATAAGAGGTGCTGTGGTCTGTATCAGTTTCATAAGCAGAGTTGAACTACATATGGTCCGTAAGAGTAGGAAACACAGTTCTTTTTTTCAGGGCATGCTCATGTTTCTTCCTGTATTTTAGTCTCTGGAAAGAAGAGCTTGCTTCTTGCATTAAAGCAGAGTGTGTTTCAGGGAGGAGAACTCTGGTATGAATTTCCCTTCAGAAACAGAGTTAAACCCCATGATCTGTGTCTTCCTACATGCAAGAGTTCGTTTCTGGTTAACCCAGTGAATTTTCGGCTCAAATGATATTTTGTAGTTCACAAACCCAACGCGATTCTCACTATTAACTAAAGAGCATTTATGTAAGAGGAGCTGTGGTTTGTATCAGTTTCATAAGCAGAGTTGAACTACATATGGTCCATATGAGTAGGAAACACAGTTCATTTTTTTTCAGGAAATGCTCATGGTTCTTGCTGTATTGGAGACGATGGAAAGAAGAGCTTGCTTCTTGCATTAAAACAGGGTGTGTTTCATGGATGAGAACTCTGGTCTGAATTTCCGTTCACAGACAGCGTTAAACCCCATGATCTGTGTCTTCCTACCAGCCATAGTTCATTTCTGTTAAACATAGTGAATTTTCAGCTCAAATGACTTTACACAGTTCTAGAACCCGACGCGATTATCACTATTAACTAAAGAGCATTCATGTAAGAGGAGCTGTGGTCTGTATCATTTTCATAAGCAGAGTGAACTACATATGGCCCCTATGAGTTTCAAACACAGTTCTTTTTTTCCTGGCATGTTCATGGTTCTTACTGTATATAAATCCTAGAATGAAGAGGGTGATCATGCCTAAAAACAGAGAGTTTCTCAGGGATGAGAATTCTGGTCTGAATTTCCCTTCAGAAACGGAGTTAAACCCCAGGATCTGTGTGTTCCTACACGCACGAATTCATTTCTGGTAAACCCAGTGAATTTTGGGCTCAAACGATTTTTTGCACTTCACAAACCCAGTGCTATTTTACTACTAACTAAAGAGGATTTATGTAAGAGGAGCTGTGGTTTGTATCAGTTTCATAAGCAGAGTTGAACTACATATGGTCCATATGAGTAGGAAACACAGTTCTTTATTTCAGGGCATGCTCATTGTTCTTGCTGTGTTTTAGACTCTGGAAAGAAGCGCTTGCTTCTTGCGTTAAAACAGAGTGTGTTTCATGGAGGAGAACTGAGGTCTGAATTGCCCTTCAGAAATGGAGTTAAACACCAGGATCTGTGTCTTCCTACAAGCAAGAGTTCATTTCTGGTTAATCCAGTGAATTTTGGGCTCAAATGATTTTTCGCTGTTCACGAACCCAACGCCATTCTCACTATTAACTGAAGAACATTTAAGAAAACGGAGCTGTGTTTTGTATCCGTTTTCTAAGCGGAGTTGAACTACATATGGTCAGTATGAGTAGGAAACACATTTCTTTTTTTCAGGGCATGCTCATGGTTCTTGCTGTATTTTAGACTCTGGAAAGAAGAGCTTGCTTCTTGTGTTGAAACAGAGTGTGTTTCAGGGATGAGAACTCTGGTCTGAATTTCCCTCCAGAAGCGGAGTTAATCCCCATGATCCTTGTCATTCTACTAGCAAGGATTCATTTCTGGTAAACCAAGGGAATTTTGGGCTCAAATGACTTTTCGCAGTTCACCAAACCAAACCGATTCTCACTATTAACGATAGAGCATTTATTTAAGAGGAGCTGTTGTTTGTATCAGTTTCATAAGCAGAGTTGAACTACATATGGTCCGTATCAGTAGGAAACACAGTTCTTTTTTTCAGGGCATGCTCATTGTTCTTGGTGTATTTTAGACGCTGGAAAGAAGAGCTTGCTTCTTGCGTTAAAACAGAGTGTGTTTCAGGGATGAGAACTCTGCTCTGAATATCCCTTCAGAAATGGAGTTAAACCCCAGGATCTGTGTTTTCCTAGAGGCAGGAATTCATTTCTGGTAAACAAAGTGAAATTTCGGCTCAAATGATTTTCCACAGTTCTAGAACACAACCCGATTATCACTATTAACTAAAGAGCATTTCTGTAAGAGGAGCTTTGGTCTGTATCAGTTTCATAAGCAGAGTAGAACTACATATGGTCCTTATGAGTAGGAAACACAGTTCATTTTTTCTTGGCATGCTCATGGTTCTTACTGTTTTGGAGTACCTGGAAAGAAGATGATGATTCATGCCTTAAAACAGAGTGTTTTCCAGGGTTGAGAATTCTGGTCTGAATTTTCCTTCATAAACAGAGTTAAACCCCAGGATCTGTATTTTCCTACAAGCAGGAGTTCATTTCTGGTAAACAAAGTGAATTTTGTGCTCAAATGATTTTACACAGTACAACAACATATCATGATTCTCACTATTAACTAAAGAGCCTTTATGTAAGAGGAGCTGTGGTTTGTATCAGTTTCAGAAGCAGAGTTGAACAACATATGGTCCGTATGAGTAGGAAACACAGTTCTTTTTTTCAGGGCATGCTCATTGTTCTTGCTGTATTTTAGACTCTGGAAAGAAAAGCTTGCTTCTTTCGATAAAACAGAGTGTGTTTCAGTTATGAGAACTCTGATCTGAATATCCCTTCAGAAACGGAGTTAAACCCCAGGATCCCTGTCTTCCTACAAGCAAGTGTTCATTTCTGGTTAATCCAGTGAATTTTGGGCTCAAATGATTTTTCGCAGTTCACGAACCCAACGCGATTCTCACTATTAACTGAAGAGCATTTAAGAAAACGGAGCTGTGTTTTGTATCCGTTTCATAAGCGGAGTTGAAATACATATTGTCTGTATGAGTAGGAAACACATTTCTTTTTTTCAGGGCATGCTCATGGTTCTTGCTGTATTTTAGACTCTGGAAAGAAGAGCTTGCTTCTTGTGGTGAAGCAGAGTGTGTTTCAGGGATGAGAACTCTGGTCTGAATTTCCCTTCAGAAAGGGAGTTAAACCGCAGGATCTGTGTCTTCCTACAAGCAAGAGTTCTTTTCTGGTAAACCAAGTGAATTTTCGGCTCAAATGATTTTCCACAGTTCTAGAACACAACGCGATTATCACTATTAACTAAAGAGCATTTATATAAGAGGTGCTGTGGTCTGTATCAGTTTCATAAGCAGAGTTGAACTACATATGGTCCGTAAGAGTAGGAAACACAGTTCTTTTTTTCAGGGCATGCTCATGTTTCTTCCTGTATTTTAGTCTCTGGAAAGAAGAGCTTGCTTCTTGCATTAAAGCAGAGTGTGTTTCAGGGAGGAGAACTCTGGTATGAATTTCCCTTCAGAAACAGAGTTAAACCCCATGATCTGTGTCTTCCTACATGCAAGAGTTCGTTTCTGGTTAACCCAGTGAATTTTCGGCTCAAATGATATTTTGTAGTTCACAAACCCAACGCGATTCTCACTATTAACTAAAGAGCATTTATGTAAGAGGAGCTGTGGTTTGTATCAGTTTCATAAGCAGAGTTGAACTACATATGGTCCATATGAGTAGGAAACACAGTTCATTTTTTTTCAGGAAATGCTCATGGTTCTTGCTGTATTGGAGACGATGGAAAGAAGAGCTTGCTTCTTGCATTAAAACAGGGTGTGTTTCATGGATGAGAACTCTGGTCTGAATTTCCGTTCACAGACAGCGTTAAACCCCATGATCTGTGTCTTCCTACCAGCCATAGTTCATTTCTCTTAAACATAGTGAATTTTCAGCTCAAATGACTTTACACAGTTCTAGAACCCGACGCGATTATCACTATTAACTAAAGAGCATTCATGTAAGAGGAGCTGTGGTCTGTATCATTTTCATAAGCAGAGTGAACTACATATGGCCCCTATGAGTTTCAAACACAGTTCTTTTTTTCCTGGCATGTTCATGGTTCTTACTGTATATAAATCCTAGAATGAAGAGGGTGATCATGCCTAAAAACAGAGAGTTTCTCAGGGATGAGAATTCTGGTCTGAATTTCCCTTCAGAAACGGAGTTAAACCCCAGGATCTGTGTGTTCCTACACGCACGAATTCATTTCTGGTAAACCCAGTGAATTTTGGGCTCAAACGATTTTTTGCACTTCACAAACCCAGTGCTATTTTACTACTAACTAAAGAGGATTTATGTAAGAGGAGCTGTGGTTTGTATCAGTTTCATAAGCAGAGTTGAACTACATATGGTCCATATGAGTAGGAAACACAGTTCTTTATTTCAGGGCATGCTCATTGTTCTTGCTGTGTTTTAGACTCTGGAAAGAAGCGCTTGCTTCTTGCGTTAAAACAGAGTGTGTTTCATGGAGGAGAACTGAGGTCTGAATTGCCCTTCAGAAATGGAGTTAAACACCAGGATCTGTGTCTTCCTACAAGCAAGAGTTCATTTCTGGTTAATCCAGTGAATTTTGGGCTCAAATGATTTTTCGCTGTTCACGAACCCAACGCCATTCTCACTATTAACTGAAGAACATTTAAGAAAACGGAGCTGTGTTTTGTATCCGTTTTATAAGCGGAGTTGAACTACATATGGTCAGTATGAGTAGGAAACACATTTCTTTTTTTCAGGGCATGCTCATGGTTCTTGCTGTATTTTAGACTCTGGAAAGAAGAGCTTGCTTCTTGTGTTGAAACAGAGTGTGTTTCAGGGATGAGAACTCTGGTCTGAATTTCCCTCCAGAAGCGGAGTTAATCCCCATGATCCTTGTCATTCTACTAGCAAGGATTCATTTCTGGTAAACCAAGGGAATTTTGGGCTCAAATGACTTTTCGCAGTTCACCAAACCAAACCGATTCTCACTATTAACGATAGAGCATTTATTTAAGAGGAGCTGTTGTTTGTATCAGTTTCATAAGCAGAGTTGAACTACATATGGTCCGTATCAGTAGGAAACACAGTTCTTTTTTTCAGGGCATGCTCATTGTTCTTGGTGTATTTTAGACGCTGGAAAGAAGAGCTTGCTTCTTGCGTTAAAACAGAGTGTGTTTCAGGGATGAGAACTCTGCTCTGAATATCCCTTCAGAAATGGAGTTAAACCCCAGGATCTGTGTTTTCCTAGAGGCAGGAATTCATTTCTGGTAAACAAAGTGAAATTTCGGCTCAAATGATTTTCCACAGTTCTAGAACACAACCCGATTATCACTATTAACTAAAGAGCATTTCTGTAAGAGGAGCTTTGGTCTCTATCAGTTTCATAAGCAGAGTAGAACTACATATGGTCCTTATGAGTAGGAAACACAGTTCATTTTTTCTTGGCATGCTCATGGTTCTTACTGTTTTGGAGTACCTGGAAAGAAGATGATGATTCATGCCTTAAAACAGAGTGTTTTTCAGGGTTGAGAATTCTGGTCTGAATTTCCCTTCAGAAACGGAGTTAAACCCCAGGATCTGTATTTTCCTACAAGCAGGAGTTCATTTCTGGTAAACAAAGTAAATTTTGTGCTCAAATGATTTTACACAGTACACCACATAACATGATTCTCACTATTAACTAAAGAGCCTTAATGTAAGGGGAGCTGTGGTTTGTATCAGTTTCATGAGCAGAGTTGAATTGAATATGGTCCGTATGAGTAGGTAATACTGTTCTTTTTTTCTGGGCATGCTCATGGTTCTTACTGTATTGGAGACGCTGGAAAGAAGAGGATGATTCTTGCCTTAAAACAGAGTGTTTTTCAGGGTTGAGAATTCTAGTCTGAATTTGCCTTCAGAAATGGTGTTAAATCCCAGTATCTGTGTCTTCCTACAAGCAAGAGTTCATTTCAGTTAAACCAAGTGAATTTTGGGCTCAGATGATTTTTTCGCAGTTCGCCAACCCAAACCGATTATCACTATTAACTAAAGAGCATTTATGTAAGAGGAGCTGTGGTCTGTATCATTTCATAAGCAGAGTTGAACTACATATGGTCCGTATGAGTAGGAAACACAGTTCTTTTTTCAGGGCATGCTCATGGTTCTTGTTGCATTGGAGACGCAGGAAAGAAGAGCTTACTTCTTGCATTAAAACAGAGTGTGTTTCATGGATGAGAATACGGGTCTGAATTTCCCTTCAGACACAGGGTTAAACCCCATGATCTGTGTCTTCCTACAAGCAAGAGTTCATTTCTGGTAAACCAAGTGAATTTTCGGCTCAAATGATTTTTCACAGTTCACAAACCCAACGCTATTCTCACTATTAAGAAAGAGCATTTACTTAAGAGGAGTTTTGGTTTGTATCAATTTCATAAGCAGATTTGTACTACATAGGGTCCGTATGAGTAGGAAACACAGTTCCTTTCTTCTGGGCATGATCATGGTTCTTGCTGTATTGGTGACGCTGGAAAGAAGAGGATGCTTCTTGTTTTAAATCAGAGTGTGTTTCAGGGATGAGAACTCTGGTCTGAATTTCCATTCAGAAGCGGAGTTAAACCCCAGGATCTGTGTCTTCCTACAAGCAAGAGTTCATTTCTGGTAAACTCAGTGAATTTTGGGCTCAAATGATTTTTCGCAGTTCACCAACCCAACGCGATTCTCACTATTAACTAAAGAAAAATTAAGTAAGAGGAGCGGTGGTTTGTATCAGTTTCATAAGCAGAGTTGAACTACATATTGTCCGTATGAGTAGGAAACACAGTTCTTTTTTTCACGGCATGCTCATTGTTCTTGCTGTATTTTAGACTCTAGAAAGAAGAGCTTGCTTCTTGCTATAAAACAGAGTGTGTTTCAAGGATAAGAACTCTGGTCTGAATTTCCCTTCAGAAATGGTGTTAAACCCCATGATCTGTTTTTTCCTACAAGCAGGAGTTCATTTCTGGTAGGCAAAGTGAATTTGGGCCTCAAATGATTTTTCACAGTTCACGAACCAAACGCCATTATCACTACTAACTAAAGAGCATTTATGTAAGAGGAGGTGTGGTTGGTATCAGTTTCATAAGCAGAGTTGAACTACTTATGGTCCGTAGGAGTAGGAAACACAGTTCTTTTTTTCAGGCCATGCTCATGGTTCTTTTTGTATTGGAGACCCTGGAGAGAAGAGCTTGCTTCTTGCATTAAAACAGAGTGTGTTTCATGGACGAGAATATTGGTCTGAATTTCCCCTCAGAGTCAGACTTAAACCCCATGTTCTGTGTCTTCCTACAAGCAAGTGTTCATTTCTGTTAAACCCATTGAATTTTGCCCTCAAATGATTTTTTGCAGTTCACAAACCCAGTGCTAATTTACTACTAACTAAAGAGGATTTATGTAAGAGGAGCTGTGGTTTGTATCAGTTTCATAAGCAGAATTGAACTACATATGGTCCGTATGAGTAGGAAACACAGTTCTTTATTTCAGGGCATGCTCATGGTTCTTGTTGTATTGGAGACTCTTGAAAGAAGACCTTACTTCTTGCATTAAAACAGAGTGTATTACATGGATGAGAACACTGGTCTGAATTTCCCTTCAGAAACGGAGTTAAACCCCAGGATCTGTGTCTTCCTACAGGCAAGAGTTCATTTCTGGTAAACCCAGTGAATTTTGTGCTCAAATGATTTTTCGTAGTTCACGAACCAAACGCTGTTCTCACTATTTACTAAAGAGCATTTATGTAAGAGGAGGTTTGGTTTGTGTAAGTTTAATAAGCAGAGTTGAACTACATATGGTCCGTATGAATAGGAAACACAGTTCTTTTTTTCAGGCCATGCTCATGTTTCTTGCTGTAATTTAGACTCTGGAAAGAAGAGCTTGCTTCTTAGTTAAATCAGAGTGTGTTTCAGGTATGAGAACTCTGATCTGAATTTCCCTTCAGAAATGGAGTTAAACCCCAGGATCTGTGTCTTCCTACAAGCAAAAATTCATTTCTGGTAAACCAAGTGAATTTTGGTCTCAAATGATTTTTCGCAGTTCACCAAACAAAACCTATTCTCACTATTAACTATAGAGCATTTATGTAATAGGAGCTGTGGTTTGTATCAGTTTTATAAGCAGAGTTGAACTACATATGGTGCGTATGAGTAGGAAACACAGTTCATTTTTCTTGGCATGCTCATGGTTCTTAGTGTATTGCAGACCCTGGAAAGAAGAGGATGATTCATGCCTTAAAACAGAGTGTTTTTCATGTATAAGAACTCTGGTCTGAACTTCCCTTCAGAAACGGAGTTAAACCCCAGGATCTGTGTCTTCCTACAGGCAAGAGTTCATTTCTGGTAAACCCAGTGAATTTTGTGCTCCAATGATTTTTCGTAGTTCACGAACCAAACGCTGTTCTCACTATTTACTAAAGAGCATTTATGTAAGAGGAGGTTTGGTTTGTGTAAGTTTAATAAGCAGAGTTGAACTACATATGGTCCGTATGAATAGGAAACACAGTTCTTTTTTCAGGCCATGCTCATGTTTCTTGCTGTAATTTAGACTCTGGAAAGAAGAGCTTGCTTCTTAGTTAAAACAGAGTGTGTTTCAGGTATGAGAACTCTGATCTGAATTTCCCTTCAGAAATGGAGTTAAACCCCAGGATCTGTGTCTTCCTACAAGCAAAAATTCATTTCTGGTAAACCAAGTGAAATTTGGGCTCAAATGATTTTTCGCAGTTCACCAAACCAAACCGATTCTCACTATTAACAATAGAGCATTTATGTAATAGGAGCTGTGGTTTGTATCAGTTTCATAAGCAGAGTTGAACTACATATGGTCCATATGAGTAGGAAACACAGTTCATTTTTTTTCAGGAAATGCTCATGGTTCTTGCTGTATTGGAGACGATGGAAAGAAGAGCTTGCTTCTTGCATTAAAACAGGGTGTGTTTCATGGATGAGAACTCTGGTCTGAATTTCCGTTCACAGACAGCGTTAAACCCCATGATCTGTGTCTTCCTACCAGCCATAGTTCATTTCTGTTAAACATAGTGAATTTTCAGCTCAAATGACTTTACACAGTTCTAGAACCCGACGCGATTATCACTATTAACTAAAGAGCATTCATGTAAGAGGAGCTGTGGTCTGTATCATTTTCATAAGCAGAGTGAACTACATATGGCCCCTATGAGTTTCAAACACAGTTCTTTTTTTCCTGGCATGTTCATGGTTCTTACTGTATATAAATCCTAGAATGAAGAGGGTGATCATGCCTAAAAACAGAGAGTTTCTCAGGGATGAGAATTCTGGTCTGAATTTCCCTTCAGAAACGGAGTTAAACCCCAAGATCTGTGTGTTCCTACACGCACGAATTCATTTCTGGTAAACCCAGTGAATTTTGGGCTCAAACGATTTTTTGCACTTCACAAACCCAGTGCTATTTTACTACTAACTAAAGAGGATTTATGTAAGAGGAGCTGTGGTTTGTATCAGTTTCATAAGCAGAGTTGAACTACATATGGTCCATATGAGTAGGAAACACAGTTCTTTATTTCAGGGCATGCTCATTGTTCTTGCTGTGTTTTAGACTCTGGAAAGAAGTGCTTGCTTCTTGCGTTAAAACAGAGTGTGTTTCATGGAGGAGAACTGAGGTCTGAATTGCCCTTCAGAAATGGAGTTAAACACCAGGATCTGTGTCTTCCTACAAGCAAGAGTTCATTTCTGGTTAATCCAGTGAATTTTGGGCTCAAATGATTTTTCGCTGTTCACGAACCCAACGCCATTCTCACTATTAACTGAAGAACATTTAAGAAAACGGAGCTGTGTTTTGTATCCGTTTTCTAAGCGGAGTTGAACTACATATGGTCAGTATGAGTAGGAAACACATTTCTTTTTTCAGGGCATGCTCATGGTTCTTGCTGTATTTTAGACTCTGGAAAGAAGAGCTTGCTTCTTGTGTTGAAACAGAGTGTGTTTCAGGGATGAGAACTCTGGTCTGAATTTCCCTCCAGAAGCGGAGTTAATCCCCATGATCCTTGTCATTCTACTAGCAAGGATTCATTTCTGGTAAACCAAGGGAATTTTGGGCTCAAATGACTTTTCGCAGTTCACCAAACCAAACCGATTCTCACTATTAACGATAGAGGCATTTATTTAAGAGGAGCTGTTGTTTGTATCAGTTTCATAAGCAGAGTTGAACTACATATGGTCCGTATCAGTAGGAAACACAGTTCTTTTTTTCAGGGCATGCTCATTGTTCTTGGTGTATTTTAGACGCTGGAAAGAAGAGCTTGCTTCTTGCGTTAAAACAGAGTGTGTTTCAGGGATGAGAACTCTGCTCTGAATATCCCTTCAGAAATGGAGTTAAACCCCAGGATCTGTGTTTTCCTAGAGGCAGGAATTCATTTCTGGTAAACAAAGTGAAATTTCGGCTCAAATGATTTTCCACAGTTCTAGAACACAACCCGATTATCACTATTAACTAAAGAGCATTTCTGTAAGAGGAGCTTTGGTCTGTATCAGTTTCATAAGCAGAGTAGAACTACATATGGTCCTTATGAGTAGGAAACACAGTTCATTTTTTCTTGGCATGCTCATGGTTCTTACTGTTTTGGAGTACCTGGAAAGAAGATGATGATTCATGCCTTAAAACAGAGTGTTTTCCAGGGTTGAGAATTCTGGTCTGAATTTTCCTTCATAAACAGAGTTAAACCCCAGGATCTGTATTTTCCTACAAGCAGGAGTTCATTTCTGGTAAACAAAGTGAATTTTGTGCTCAAATGATTTTACACAGTACAACAACATATCATGATTCTCACTATTAACTAAAGAGCCTTTATGTAAGAGGAGCTGTGGTTTGTATCAGTTTCAGAAGCAGAGTTGAACAACATATGGTCCGTATGAGTAGGAAACACAGTTCTTTTTTTCAGGGCATGCTCATTGTTCTTGCTGTATTTTAGACTCTGGAAAGAAAAGCTTGCTTCTTTCGATAAAACAGAGTGTGTTTCAGTTATGAGAACTCTGATCTGAATATCCCTTCAGAAACGGAGTTAAACCCCAGGATCCCTGTCTTCCTACAAGCAGTGTTCATTTCTGGTTAATCCAGTGAATTTTGGGCTCAAATGATTTTTCGCAGTTCACGAACCCAACGCGATTCTCACTATTAACTGAAGAGCATTTAAGAAAACGGAGCTGTGTTTTGTATCCGTTTCATAAGCGGAGTTGAAATACATATTGTCTGTATGAGTAGGAAACACATTTCTTTTTTCAGGGCATGCTCATGGTTCTTGCTGTATTTTAGACTCTGGAAAGAAGAGCTTGCTCTTGTGGTGAAGCAGAGTGTGTTTCAGGGATGAGAACTCTGGTCTGAATTTCCCTTCAGAAAGGGAGTTAAACCGCAGGATCTGTGTCTTCCTACAAGCAAGAGTTCTTTTCTGGTAAACCAAGTGAATTTTCGGCTCAAATGATTTTCCACAGTTCTAGAACACAACGCGATTATCACTATTAACTAAAGAGCATTTATATAAGAGGTGCTGTGGTCTGTATCAGTTTCATAAGCAGAGTTGAACTACATATGGTCCGTAAGAGTAGGAAACACAGTTCTTTTTTTCAGGGCATGCTCATGTTTCTTCCTGTATTTTAGTCTCTGGAAAGAAGAGCTTGCTTCTTGCATTAAAGCAGAGTGTGTTTCAGGGAGGAGAACTCTGGTATGAATTTCCCTTCAGAAACAGAGTTAAACCCCATGATCTGTGTCTTCCTACATGCAAGAGTTCGTTTCTGGTTAACCCAGTGAATTTTCGGCTCAAATGATATTTTGTAGTTCACAAACCCAACGCGATTCTCACTATTAACTAAAGAGCATTTATGTAAGAGGAGCTGTGGTTTGTATCAGTTTCATAAGCAGAGTTGAACTACATATGGTCCATATGAGTAGGAAACACAGTTCATTTTTTTTCAGGAAATGCTCATGGTTCTTGCTGTATTGGAGACGATGGAAAGAAGAGCTTGCTTCTTGCATTAAAACAGGGTGTGTTTCATGGATGAGAACTCTGGTCTGAATTTCCGTTCACAGACAGCGTTAAAACCCCATGATCTGTGTCTTCCTACCAGCCATAGTTCATTTCTGTTAAACATAGTGAATTTTCAGCTCAAATGACTTTACACAGTTCTAGAACCCGACGCGATTATCACTATTAACTAAAGAGCATTCATGTAAGAGGAGCTGTGGTCTGTATCATTTTCATAAGCAGAGTGAACTACATATGGCCCCTATGAGTTTCAAACACAGTTCTTTTTTTCCTGGCATGTTCATGGTTCTTACTGTATATAAATCCTAGAATGAAGAGGGTGATCATGCCTAAAAACAGAGAGTTTCTCAGGGATGAGAATTCTGGTCTGAATTTCCCTTCAGAAACGGAGTTAAACCCCAGGATCTGTGTGTTCCTACACGCACGAATTCATTTCTGGTTAACCCAGTGAATTTTGGGCTCAAACGATTTTTTTGCACTTCACAAACCCAGTGCTATTTTACTACTAACTAAAGAGGATTTATGTAAGAGGAGCTGTGGTTTGTATCAGTTTCATAAGCAGAGTTGAACTACATATGGTCCATATGAGTAGGAAACACAGTTCTTTATTTCAGGGCATGCTCATTGTTCTTGCTGTGTTTTAGACTCTGGAAAGAAGCGCTTGCTTCTTGCGTTAAAACAGAGTGTGTTTCATGGAGGAGAACTGAGGTCTGAATTGCCCTTCAGAAATGGAGTTAAACACCAGGATCTGTGTCTTCCTACAAGCAAGAGTTCATTTCTGGTTAATCCAGTGAATTTTGGGCTCAAATGATTTTTCGCTGTTCACGAACCCAACGCCATTCTCACTATTAACTGAAGAACATTTAAGAAAACGGAGCTGTGTTTTGTATCCGTTTTCTAAGCGGAGTTGAACTACATATGGTCAGTATGAGTAGGAAACACATTTCTTTTTTTCAGGGCATGCTCATGGTTCTTGCTGTATTTTAGACTCTGGAAAGAAGAGCTTGCTTCTTGTGTTGAAACAGAGTGTGTTTCAGGGATGAGAACTCTGGTCTGAATTTCCCTCCAGAAGCGGAGTTAATCCCCATGATCCTTGTCATTCTACTAGCAAGGATTCATTTCTGGTAAACCAAGGGAATTTTGGGCTCAAATGACTTTTCGCAGTTCACCAAACCAAACCGATTCTCACTATTAACGATAGAGCATTTATTTAAGAGGAGCTGTTGTTTGTATCAGTTTCATAAGCAGAGTTGAACTACATATGGTCCGTATCAGTAGGAAACACAGTTCTTTTTTTCAGGGCATGCTCATTGTTCTTGGTGTATTTTAGACGCTGGAAAGAAGAGCTTGCTTCTTGCGTTAAAACAGAGTGTGTTTCAGGGATGAGAACTCTGCTCTGAATATCCCTTCAGAAATGGAGTTAAACCCCAGGATCTGTGTTTTCCTAGAGGCAGGAATTCATTTCTGGTAAACAAAGTGAAATTTCGGCTCAAATGATTTTCCACAGTTCTAGAACACAACCCGATTATCACTATTAACTAAAGAGCATTTCTGTAAGAGGAGCTTTGGTCTGTATCAGTTTCATAAGCAGAGTAGAACTACATATGGTCCTTATGAGTAGGAAACACAGTTCATTTTTTCTTGGCATGCTCATGGTTCTTACTGTTTTGGAGTACCTGGAAAGAAGATGATGATTCATGCCTTAAAACAGAGTGTTTTCCAGGGTTGAGAATTCTGGTCTGAATTTTCCTTCATAAACAGAGTTAAACCCCAGGATCTGTATTTTCCTACAAGCAGGAGTTCATTTCTGGTAAACAAAGTGAATTTTGTGCTCAAATGATTTTACACAGTACAACAACATATCATGATTCTCACTATTAACTAAAGAGCCTTTATGTAAGAGGAGCTGTGGTTTGTATCAGTTTCAGAAGCAGAGTTGAACAACATATGGTCCGTATGAGTAGGAAACACAGTTCTTTTTTTCAGGGCATGCTCATTGTTCTTGCTGTATTTTAGACTCTGGAAAGAAAAGCTTGCTTCTTTCGATAAAACAGAGTGTGTTTCAGTTATGAGAACTCTGATCTGAATATCCCTTCAGAAACGGAGTTAAACCCCAGGATCCCTGTCTTCCTACAAGCAAGTGTTCATTTCTGGTTAATCCAGTGAATTTTGGGCTCAAATGATTTTTCGCAGTTCACGAACCCAACGCGATTCTCACTATTAACTGAAGAGCATTTAAGAAAACGGAGCTGTGTTTTGTATCCGTTTCATAAGCGGAGTTGAAATACATATTGTCTGTATGAGTAGGAAACACATTTCTTTTTTTCAGGGCATGCTCATGGTTCTTGCTGTATTTTAGACTCTGGAAAGAAGAGCTTGCTTCTTGTGGTGAAGCAGAGTGTGTTTCAGGGATGAGAACTCTGGTCTGAATTTCCCTTCAGAAAGGGAGTTAAACCGCAGGATCTGTGTCTTCCTACAAGCAAGAGTTCTTTTCTGGTAAACCAAGTGAATTTTCGGCTCAAATGATTTTCCACAGTTCTAGAACACAACGCGATTATCACTATTAACTAAAGAGCATTTATATAAGAGGTGCTGTGGTCTGTATCAGTTTCATAAGCAGAGTTGAACTACATATGGTCCGTAAGAGTAGGAAACACAGTTCTTTTTTTCAGGGCATGCTCATGTTTCTTCCTGTATTTTAGTCTCTGGAAAGAAGAGCTTGCTTCTTGCATTAAAGCAGAGTGTGTTTCAGGGAGGAGAACTCTGGTATGAATTTCCCTTCAGAAACAGAGTTAAACCCCATGATCTGTGTCTTCCTACATGCAAGAGTTCGTTTCTGGTTAACCCAGTGAATTTTCGGCTCAAATGATATTTTGTAGTTCACAAACCCAACGCGATTCTCACTATTAACTAAAGAGCATTTATGTAAGAGGAGCTGTGGTTTGTATCAGTTTCATAAGCAGAGTTGAACTACATATGGTCCATATGAGTAGGAAACACAGTTCATTTTTTTTCAGGAAATGCTCATGGTTCTTGCTGTATTGGAGACGATGGAAAGAAGAGCTTGCTTCTTGCATTAAAACAGGGTGTGTTTCATGGATGAGAACTCTGGTCTGAATTTCCGTTCACAGACAGCGTTAAACCCCATGATCTGTGTCTTCCTACCAGCCATAGTTCATTTCTGTTAAACATAGTGAATTTTCAGCTCAAATGACTTTACACAGTTCTAGAACCCGACGCGATTATCACTATTAACTAAAGAGCATTCATGTAAGAGGAGCTGTGGTCTGTATCATTTTCATAAGCAGAGTGAACTACATATGGCCCCTATGAGTTTCAAACACAGTTCTTTTTTTCCTGGCATGTTCATGGTTCTTACTGTATATAAATCCTAGAATGAAGAGGGTGATCATGCCTAAAAACAGAGAGTTTCTCAGGGATGAGAATTCTGGTCTGAATTTCCCTTCAGAAACGGAGTTAAACCCCAGGATCTGTGTGTTCCTACACGCACGAATTCATTTCTGGTAAACCCAGTGAATTTTGGGCTCAAACGATTTTTTGCACTTCACAACCCAGTGCTATTTTACTACTAACTAAAGAGGATTTATGTAAGAGGAGCTGTGGTTTGTATCAGTTTCATAAGCAGAGTTGAACTACATATGGTCCCATATGAGTAGGAAACACAGTTCTTTATTTCAGGGCATGCTCATTGTTCTTGCTGTGTTTTAGACTCTGGAAAGAAGCGCTTGCTTCTTGCGTTAAAACAGAGTGTGTTTCATGGAGGAGAACTGAGGTCTGAATTGCCTTCAGAAATGGAGTTAAACACCAGGATCTGTGTCTTCCTACAAGCAAGAGTTCATTTCTGGTTAATCCAGTGAATTTTGGGCTCAAATGATTTTTCGCTGTTCACGAACCCAACGCCATTCTCACTATTAACTGAAGAACATTTAAGAAAACGGAGCTGTGTTTTGTATCCGTTTTATAAGCGGAGTTGAACTACATATGGTCAGTATGAGTAGGAAACACATTTCTTTTTTTCAGGGCATGCTCATGGTTCTTGCTGTATTTTAGACTCTGGAAAGAAGAGCTTGCTTCTTGTGTTGAAACAGAGTGTGTTTCAGGGATGAGAACTCTGGTCTGAATTTCCCTCCAGAAGCGGAGTTAATCCCCATGATCCTTGTCATTCTACTAGCAAGGATTCATTTCTGGTAAACCAAGGGAATTTTGGGCTCAAATGACTTTTCGCAGTTCACCAAACCAAACCGATTCTCACTATTAACGATAGAGCATTTATTTAAGAGGAGCTGTTGTTTGTATCAGTTTCATAAGCAGAGTTCAACTACATATGGTCCGTATCAGTAGGAAACACAGTTCTTTTTTTCAGGGCATGCTCATTGTTCTTGGTGTATTTTAGACGCTGGAAAGAAGAGCTTGCTTCTTGCGTTAAAACAGAGTGTGTTTCAGGGATGAGAACTCTGCTCTGAATATCCCTTCAGAAATGGAGTTAAACCCCAGGATCTGTGTTTTCCTAGAGGCAGGAATTCATTTCTGGTAAACAAAGTGAAATTTCGGCTCAAATGATTTTCCACAGTTCTAGAACACAACCCGATTATCACTATTAACTAAAGAGCATTTCTGTAAGAGGAGCTTTGGTCTCTATCAGTTTCATAAGCAGAGTAGAACTACATATGGTCCTTATGAGTAGGAAACACAGTTCATTTTTTCTTGGCATGCTCATGGTTCTTACTGTTTTGGAGTACCTGGAAAGAAGATGATGATTCATGCCTTAAAACAGAGTGTTTTTCAGGGTTGAGAATTCTGGTCTGAATTTCCCTTCAGAAACGGAGTTAAACCCCAGGATCTGTATTTTCCTACAAGCAGGAGTTCATTTCTGGTAAACAAAGTAAATTTTGTGCTCAAATGATTTTACACAGTACACCACATAACATGATTCTCACTATTAACTAAAGAGCCTTAATGTAAGGGGAGCTGTGGTTTGTATCAGTTTCATGAGCAGAGTTGAATTGAATATGGTCCGTATGAGTAGGTAATACTGTTCTTTTTTTCTGGGCATGCTCATGGTTCTTACTGTATTGGAGACGCTGGAAAGAAGAGGATGATTCTTGCCTTAAAACAGAGTGTTTTTCAGGGTTGAGAATTCTAGTCTGAATTTGCCTTCAGAAATGGTGTTAAATCCCAGTATCTGTGTCTTCCTACAAGCAAGAGTTCATTTCAGTTAAACCAAGTGAATTTTGGGCTCAGATGATTTTTTCGCAGTTCGCCAACCCAAACCGATTATCACTATTAACTAAAGAGCATTTATGTAAGAGGAGCTGTGGTCTGTATCATTTCATAAGCAGAGTTGAACTACATATGGTCCGTATGAGTAGGAAACACAGTTCTTTTTTCAGCGCATGCTCATGGTTCTTGTTGCATTGGAGACGCAGGAAAGAAGAGCTTACTTCTTGCATTAAAACAGAGTGTGTTTCATGGATGAGAATACGGGTCTGAATTTCCCTTCAGACACAGGGTTAAACCCCATGATCTGTGTCTTCCTACAAGCAAGAGTTCATTTCTGGTAAACCAAGTGAATTTTCGGCTCAAATGATTTTTCACAGTTCACAAACCCAACGCTATTCTCACTATTAAGAAAGAGCATTTACTTAAGAGGAGTTTTGGTTTGTATCAATTTCATAAGCAGATTTGTACTACATAGGGTCCGTATGAGTAGGAAACACAGTTCCTTTCTTCTGGCATGATCATGGTTCTTGCTGTATTGGTGACGCTGGAAAGAAGAGGATGCTTCTTGTTTTAAATCAGAGTGTGTTTCAGGGATGAGAACTCTGGTCTGAATTTCCATTCAGAAGCGGAGTTAAACCCCAGGATCTGTGTCTTCCTACAAGCAAGAGTTCATTTCTGGTAAACTCAGTGAATTTTGGGCTCAAATGATTTTTCGCAGTTCACCAACCCAACGCGATTCTCACTATTAACTAAAGAACAATTAAGTAAGAGGAGCGGTGGTTTGTATCAGTTTCATAAGCAGAGTTGAACTACATATTGTCCGTATGAGTAGGAAACACAGTTCTTTTTTTCACGGCATGCTCATTGTTCTTGCTGTATTTTAGACTCTAGAAAGAAGAGCTTGCTTCTTGCTATAAAACAGAGTGTGTTTCAAGGATAAGAACTCTGGTCTGAATTTCCCTTCAGAAATGGTGTTAAACCCCATGATCTGTTTTTTCCTACAAGCAGGAGTTCATTTCTGGTAGGCAAAGTGAATTTGGGCCTCAAATGATTTTTCACAGTTCACGAACCAAACGCCATTATCACTACTAACTAAAGAGCATTTATGTAAGAGGAGGTGTGGTTGGTATCAGTTTCATAAGCAGAGTTGAACTACTTATGGTCCGTAGGAGTAGGAAACACAGTTCTTTTTTTCAGGCCATGCTCATGGTTCTTTTTGTATTGGAGACCCTGGAGAGAAGAGCTTGCTTCTTGCATTAAAACAGAGTGTGTTTCATGGACGAGAATATTGGTCTGAATTTCCCCTCAGAGTCAGACTTAAACCCCATGTTCTGTGTCTTCCTACAAGCAAGTGTTCATTTCTGTTAAACCCATTGAATTTTGCCCTCAAATGATTTTTTGCAGTTCACAAACCCAGTGCTAATTTACTACTAACTAAAGAGGATTTATGTAAGAGGAGCTGTGGTTTGTATCAGTTTCATAAGCAGAATTGAACTACATATGGTCCGTATGAGTAGGAAACACAGTTCTTTATTTCAGGGCATGCTCATGGTTCTTGTTGTATTGGAGACTCTTGAAAGAAGACCTTACTTCTTGCATTAAAACAGAGTGTATTACATGGATGAGAACACTGGTCTGAATTTCCCTTCAGAAACGGAGTTAAACCCCAGGATCTGTGTCTTCCTACAGGCAAGAGTTCATTTCTGGTAAACCCAGTGAATTTTGTGCTCAAATGATTTTTCGTAGTTCACGAACCAAACGCTGTTCTCACTATTTACTAAAGAGCATTTATGTAAGAGGAGGTTTGGTTTGTGTAAGTTTAATAAGCAGAGTTGAACTACATATGGTCCGTATGAATAGGAAACACAGTTCTTTTTTTCAGGCCATGCTCATGTTTCTTGCTGTAATTTAGACTCTGGAAAGAAGAGCTTGCTTCTTAGTTAAATCAGAGTGTGTTTCAGGTATGAGAACTCTGATCTGAATTTCCCTTCAGAAATGGAGTTAAACCCCAGGATCTGTGTCTTCCTACAAGCAAAAATTCATTTCTGGTAAACCAAGTGAATTTTGGTCTCAAATGATTTTTCGCAGTTCACCAAACAAAACCGATTCTCACTATTAACTATAGAGCATTTATGTAATAGGAGCTGTGGTTTGTATCAGTTTTATAAGCAGAGTTGAACTACATATGGTGCGTATGAGTAGGAAACACAGTTCATTTTTCTTGGCATGCTCATGGTTCTTAGTGTATTGCAGACCCTGGAAAGAAGAGGATGATTCATGCCTTAAAACAGAGTGTTTTTCATGTATAAGAACTCTGGTCTGAACTTCCCTTCAGAAACGGAGTTAAACCCCAGGATCTGTGTCTTCCTACAGGCAAGAGTTCATTTCTGGTAAACCCAGTGAATTTTGTGCTCCAATGATTTTTCGTAGTTCACGAACCAAACGCTGTTCTCACTATTTACTAAAGAGCATTTATGTAAGAGGAGGTTTGGTTTGTGTAAGTTTAATAAGCAGAGTTGAACTACATATGGTCCGTATGAATAGGAAACACAGTTCTTTTTTCAGGCCATGCTCATGTTTCTTGCTGTAATTTAGACTCTGGAAAGAAGAGCTTGCTTCTTAGTTAAAACAGAGTGTGTTTCAGGTATGAGAACTCTGATCTGAATTTCCCTTCAGAAATGGAGTTAAACCCCAGGATCTGTGTCTTCCTACAAGCAAAAATTCATTTCTGGTAAACCAAGTGAAATTTGGGCTCAAATGATTTTTTGCAGTTCACCAAACCAAACCGATTCTCACTATTAACAATAGAGCATTTATGTAATAGGAGCTGTGGTTTGTATCAGTTTCATAAGCAGAGTTGAACTACATATGGTCCATATGAGTAGGAAACACAGTTCATTTTTTTTCAGGAAATGCTCATGGTTCTTGCTGTATTGGAGACGATGGAAAGAAGAGCTTGCTTCTTGCATTAAAACAGGGTGTGTTTCATGGATGAGAACTCTGGTCTGAATTTCCGTTCACAGACAGCGTTAAACCCCATGATCTGTGTCTTCCTACCAGCCATAGTTCATTTCTGTTAAACATAGTGAATTTTCAGCTCAAATGACTTTACACAGTTCTAGAACCCGACGCGATTATCACTATTAACTAAAGAGCATTCATGTAAGAGGAGCTGTGGTCTGTATCATTTTCATAAGCAGAGTGAACTACATATGGCCCCTATGAGTTTCAAACACAGTTCTTTTTTTCCTGGCATGTTCATGGTTCTTACTGTATATAAATCCTAGAATGAAGAGGGTGATCATGCCTAAAAACAGAGAGTTTCTCAGGGATGAGAATTCTGGTCTGAATTTCCCTTCAGAAACGGAGTTAAACCCCAGGATCTGTGTGTTCCTACACGCACGAATTCATTTCTGGTAAACCCAGTGAATTTTGGGCTCAAACGATTTTTTGCACTTCACAAACCCAGTGCTATTTTACTACTAACTAAAGAGGATTTATGTAAGAGGAGCTGTGGTTTGTATCAGTTTCATAAGCAGAGTTGAACTACATATGGTCCATATGAGTAGGAAACACAGTTCTTTATTTCAGGGCATGCTCATTGTTCTTGCTGTGTTTTAGACTCTGGAAAGAAGTGCTTGCTTCTTGCGTTAAAACAGAGTGTGTTTCATGGAGGAGAACTGAGGTCTGAATTGCCCTTCAGAAATGGAGTTAAACACCAGGATCTGTGTCTTCCTACAAGCAAGAGTTCATTTCTGGTTAATCCAGTGAATTTTGGGCTCAAATGATTTTTCGCTGTTCACGAACCCAACGCCATTCTCACTATTAACTGAAGAACATTTAAGAAAACGGAGCTGTGTTTTGTATCCGTTTTCTAAGCGGAGTTGAACTACATATGGTCAGTATGAGTAGGAAACACATTTCTTTTTTTCAGGGCATGCTCATGGTTCTTGCTGTATTTTAGACTCTGGAAAGAAGAGCTTGCTTCTTGTGTTGAAACAGAGTGTGTTTCAGGGATGAGAACTCTGGTCTGAATTTCCCTCCAGAAGCGGAGTTAATCCCCATGATCCTTGTCATTCTACTAGCAAGGATTCATTTCTGGTAAACCAA
This sequence comes from Onychomys leucogaster, assembly GCA_949786385.1. Lineage (NCBI taxonomy): Eukaryota > Metazoa > Chordata > Mammalia > Rodentia > Cricetidae > Onychomys > Onychomys leucogaster. The sequence continues at coordinate 97,123 of CATKUP010000448.1, read as the reverse complement.
GGGAATTTTGGGCTCAAATGACTTTTCGCAGTTCACCAAACCAAACCGATTCTCACTATTAACGATAGAGCATTTATTTAAGAGGAGCTGTTGTTTGTATCAGTTTCATAAGCAGAGTTGAACTACATATGGTCCGTATCAGTAGGAAACACAGTTCTTTTTTTCAGGGCATGCTCATTGTTCTTGGTGTATTTTAGACGCTGGAAAGAAGAGCTTGCTTCTTGCGTTAAAACAGAGTGTGTTTCAGGGATGAGAACTCTGCTCTGAATATCCCTTCAGAAATGGAGTTAAACCCCAGGATCTGTGTTTTCCTAGAGGCAGGAATTCATTTCTGGTAAACAAAGTGAAATTTCGGCTCAAATGATTTTCCACAGTTCTAGAACACAACCCGATTATCACTATTAACTAAAGAGCATTTCTGTAAGAGGAGCTTTGGTCTGTATCAGTTTCATAAGCAGAGTAGAACTACATATGGTCCTTATGAGTAGGAAACACAGTTCATTTTTTCTTGGCATGCTCATGGTTCTTACTGTTTTGGAGTACCTGGAAAGAAGATGATGATTCATGCCTTAAAACAGAGTGTTTTCCAGGGTTGAGAATTCTGGTCTGAATTTTCCTTCATAAACAGAGTTAAACCCCAGGATCTGTATTTTCCTACAAGCAGGAGTTCATTTCTGGTAAACAAAGTGAATTTTGTGCTCAAATGATTTTACACAGTACAACAACATATCATGATTCTCACTATTAACTAAAGAGCCTTTATGTAATAGGAGCTGTGGTTTGTATCAGTTTCAGAAGCAGAGTTGAACAACATATGGTCCGTATGAGTAGGAAACACAGTTCTTTTTTTCAGGGCATGCTCATTGTTCTTGCTGTATTTTAGACTCTGGAAAGAAAAGCTTGCTTCTTTCGATAAAACAGAGTGTGTTTCAGTTATGAGAACTCTGATCTGAATATCCCTTCAGAAACGGAGTTAAACCCCAGGATCCCTTTCTTCCTACAAGCAAGTGTTCATTTCTGGTTAATCCAGTGAATTTTGGGCTCAAATGATTTTTCGCAGTTCACGAACCCAACGCGATTCTCACTATTAACTGAAGAGCATTTAAGAAAACGGAGCTGTGTTTTGTATCCGTTTCATAAGCGGAGTTGAAATACATATTGTCTGTATGAGTAGGAAACACATTTCTTTTTTTCAGGGCATGCTCATGGTTCTTGCTGTATTTTAGACTCTGGAAAGAAGAGCTTGCTTCTTGTGGTGAAGCAGAGTGTGTTTCAGGGATGAGAACTCTGGTCTGAATTTCCCTTCAGAAAGGGAGTTAAACCGCAGGATCTGTGTCTTCCTACAAGCAAGAGTTCTTTTCTGGTAAACCAAGTGAATTTTCGGCTCAAATGATTTTCCACAGTTCTAGAACACAACGCGATTATCACTATTAACTAAAGAGCATTTATATAAGAGGTGCTGTGGTCTGTATCAGTTTCATAAGCAGAGTTGAACTACATATGGTCCGTAAGAGTAGGAAACACAGTTCTTTTTTTCAGGGCATGCTCATGTTTCTTCCTGTATTTTAGTCTCTGGAAAGAAGAGCTTGCTTCTTGCATTAAAGCAGAGTGTGTTTCAGGGAGGAGAACTCTGGTATGAATTTCCCTTCAGAAACAGAGTTAAACCCCATGATCTGTGTCTTCCTACATGCAAGAGTTCGTTTCTGGTTAACCCAGTGAATTTTCGGCTCAAATGATATTTTGTAGTTCACAAACCCAACGCGATTCTCACTATTAACTAAAGAGCATTTATGTAAGAGGAGCTGTGGTTTGTATCAGTTTCATAAGCAGAGTTGAACTACATATGGTCCATATGAGTAGGAAACACAGTTCATTTTTTTTCAGGAAATGCTCATGGTTCTTGCTGTATTGGAGACGATGGAAAGAAGAGCTTGCTTCTTGCATTAAAACAGGGTGTGTTTCATGGATGAGAACTCTGGTCTGAATTTCCGTTCACAGACAGCGTTAAACCCCATGATCTGTGTCTTCCTACCAGCCATAGTTCATTTCTGTTAAACATAGTGAATTTTCAGCTCAAATGACTTTACACAGTTCTAGAACCCGACGCGATTATCACTATTAACTAAAGAGCATTCATGTAAGAGGAGCTGTGGTCTGTATCATTTTCATAAGCAGAGTGAACTACATATGGCCCCTATGAGTTTCAAACACAGTTCTTTTTTTCCTGGCATGTTCATGGTTCTTACTGTATATAAATCCTAGAATGAAGAGGGTGATCATGCCTAAAAACAGAGAGTTTCTCAGGGATGAGAATTCTGGTCTGAATTTCCCTTCAGAAACGGAGTTAAACCCCAGGATCTGTGTGTTCCTACACGCACGAATTCATTTCTGGTAAACCCAGTGAATTTTGGGCTCAAACGATTTTTTGCACTTCACAAACCCAGTGCTATTTTACTACTAACTAAAGAGGATTTATGTAAGAGGAGCTGTGGTTTGTATCAGTTTCATAAGCAGAGTTGAACTACATATGGTCCATATGAGTAGGAAACACAGTTCTTTATTTCAGGGCATGCTCATTGTTCTTGCTGTGTTTTAGACTCTGGAAAGAAGTGCTTGCTTCTTGCGTTAAAACAGAGTGTGTTTCATGGAGGAGAACTGAGGTCTGAATTGCCCTTCAGAAATGGAGTTAAACACCAGGATCTGTGTCTTCCTACAAGCAAGAGTTCATTTCTGGTTAATCCAGTGAATTTTGGGCTCAAATGATTTTTCGCTGTTCACGAACCCAACGCCATTCTCACTATTAACTGAAGAACATTTAAGAAAACGGAGCTGTGTTTTGTATCCGTTTTCTAAGCGGAGTTGAACTACATATGGTCAGTATGAGTAGGAAACACATTTCTTTTTTTCAGGGCATGCTCATGGTTCTTGCTGTATTTTAGACTCTGGAAAGAAGAGCTTGCTTCTTGTGTTGAAACAGAGTGTGTTTCAGGGATGAGAACTCTGGTCTGAATTTCCCTCCAGAAGCGGAGTTAATCCCCATGATCCTTGTCATTCTACTAGCAAGGATTCATTTCTGGTAAACCAAGGGAATTTTGGGCTCAAATGACTTTTCGCAGTTCACCAAACCAAACCGATTCTCACTATTAACGATAGAGCATTTATTTAAGAGGAGCTGTTGTTTGTATCAGTTTCATAAGCAGAGTTGAACTACATATGGTCCGTATCAGTAGGAAACACAGTTCTTTTTTTCAGGGCATGCTCATTGTTCTTGGTGTATTTTAGACGCTGGAAAGAAGAGCTTGCTTCTTGCGTTAAAACAGAGTGTGTTTCAGGGATGAGAACTCTGCTCTGAATATCCCTTCAGAAATGGAGTTAAACCCCAGGATCTGTGTTTTCCTAGAGGCAGGAATTCATTTCTGGTAAACAAAGTGAAATTTCGGCTCAAATGATTTTCCACAGTTCTAGAACACAACCCGATTATCACTATTAACTAAAGAGCATTTCTGTAAGAGGAGCTTTGGTCTGTATCAGTTTCAAAAGCAGAGTAGAACTACATATGGTCCTTATGAGTAGGAAACACAGTTCATTTTTTCTTGGCATGCTCATGGTTCTTACTGTTTTGGAGTACCTGGAAAGAAGATGATGATTCATGCCTTAAAACAGAGTGTTTTCCAGGGTTGAGAATTCTGGTCTGAATTTTCCTTCATAAACAGAGTTAAACCCCAGGATCTGTATTTTCCTACAAGCAGGAGTTCATTTCTGGTAAACAAAGTGAATTTTGTGCTCAAATGATTTTACACAGTACAACAACATATCATGATTCTCACTATTAACTAAAGAGCCTTTATGTAAGAGGAGCTGTGGTTTGTATCAGTTTCAGAAGCAGAGTTGAACAACATATGGTCCGTATGAGTAGGAAACACAGTTCTTTTTTTCAGGGCATGCTCATTGTTCTTGCTGTATTTTAGACTCTGGAAAGAAAAGCTTGCTTCTTTCGATAAAACAGAGTGTGTTTCAGTTATGAGAACTCTGATCTGAATATCCCTTCAGAAACGGAGTTAAACCCCAGGATCCCTGTCTTCCTACAAGCAAGTGTTCATTTCTGGTTGATCCAGTGAATTTTGGGCTCAAATGATTTTTCGCAGTTCACGAACCCAACGCGATTCTCACTATTAACTGAAGAGCATTTAAGAAAACGGAGCTGTGTTTTGTATCCGTTTCATAAGCGGAGTTGAAATACATATTGTCTGTATGAGTAGGAAACACATTTCTTTTTTTCAGGGCATGCTCATGGTTCTTGCTGTATTTTAGACTCTGGAAAGAAGAGCTTGCTTCTTGTGGTGAAGCAGAGTGTGTTTCAGGGATGAGAACTCTGGTCTGAATTTCCCTTCAGAAAGGGAGTTTAACCGCAGGATCTGTGTCTTCCTACAAGCAAGAGTTCTTTTCTGGTAAACCAAGTGAATTTTCGGCTCAAATGATTTTCCACAGTTCTAGAACACAACGCGATTATCACTATTAACTAAAGAGCATTTATATAAGAGGTGCTGTGGTCTGTATCAGTTTCATAAGCAGAGTTGAACTACATATGGTCCGTAAGAGTAGGAAACACAGTTCTTTTTTTCAGGGCATGCTCATGTTTCTTCCTGTATTTTAGTCTCTGGAAAGAAGAGCTTGCTTCTTGCATTAAAGCAGAGTGTGTTTCAGGGAGGAGAACTCTGGTATGAATTTCCCTTCAGAAACAGAGTTAAACCCCATGATCTGTGTCTTCCTACATGCAAGAGTTCGTTTCTGGTTAACCCAGTGAATTTTCGGCTCAAATGATATTTTGTAGTTCACAAACCCAACGCGATTCTCACTATTAACTAAAGAGCATTTATGTAAGAGGAGCTGTGGTTTGTATCAGTTTCATAAGCAGAGTTGAACTACATATGGTCCATATGAGTAGGAAACACAGTTCATTTTTTTTCAGGAAATGCTCATGGTTCTTGCTGTATTGGAGACGATGGAAAGAAGAGCTTGCTTCTTGCATTAAAACAGGGTGTGTTTCATGGATGAGAACTCTGGTCTGAATTTCCGTTCACAGACAGCGTTAAACCCCATGATCTGTGTCTTCCTACCAGCCATAGTTCATTTCTCTTAAACATAGTGAATTTTCAGCTCAAATGACTTTACACAGTTCTAGAACCCGACGCGATTATCACTATTAACTAAAGAGCATTCATGTAAGAGGAGCTGTGGTCTGTATCATTTTCATAAGCAGAGTGAACTACATATGGCCCCTATGAGTTTCAAACACAGTTCTTTTTTTCCTGGCATGTTCATGGTTCTTACTGTATATAAATCCTAGAATGAAGAGGGTGATCATGCCTAAAAACAGAGAGTTTCTCAGGGATGAGAATTCTGGTCTGAATTTCCCTTCAGAAACGGAGTTAAACCCCAGGATCTGTGTGTTCCTACACGCACAAATTCATTTCTGGTAAACCCAGTGAATTTTGGGCTCAAACGATTTTTTGCACTTCACAAACCCAGTGCTATTTTACTACTAACTAAAGAGGATTTATGTAAGAGGAGCTGTGGTTTGTATCAGTTTCATAAGCAGAGTTGAACTACATATGGTCCATATGAGTAGGAAACACAGTTCTTTATTTCAGGGCATGCTCATTGTTCTTGCTGTGTTTTAGACTCTGGAAAGAAGCGCTTGCTTCTTGCGTTAAAACAGAGTGTGTTTCATGGAGGAGAACTGAGGTCTGAATTGCCCTTCAGAAATGGAGTTAAACACCAGGATCTGTGTCTTCCTACAAGCAAGAGTTCATTTCTGGTTAATCCAGTGAATTTTGGGCTCAAATGATTTTTCGCTGTTCACGAACCCAACGCCATTCTCACTATTAACTGAAGAACATTTAAGAAAACGGAGCTGTGTTTTGTATCCGTTTTCTAAGCGGAGTTGAACTACATATGGTCAGTATGAGTAGGAAACACATTTCTTTTTTTCAGGGCATGCTCATGGTTCTTGCTGTATTTTAGACTCTGGAAAGAAGAGCTTGCTTCTTGTGTTGAAACAGAGTGTGTTTCAGGGATGAGAACTCTGGTCTGAATTTCCCTCCAGAAGCGGAGTTAATCCCCATGATCCTTGTCATTCTACTAGCAAGGATTCATTTCTGGTAAACCAAGGGAATTTTGGGCTCAAATGACTTTTCGCAGTTCACCAAACCAAACCGATTCTCACTATTAACGATAGAGCATTTATTTAAGAGGAGCTGTTGTTTGTATCAGTTTCATAAGCAGAGTTGAACTACATATGGTCCGTATCAGTAGGAAACACAGTTCTTTTTTTCAGGGCATGCTCATTGTTCTTGGTGTATTTTAGACGCTGGAAAGAAGAGCTTGCTTCTTGCGTTAAAACAGAGTGTGTTTCAGGGATGAGAACTCTGCTCTGAATATCCCTTCAGAAATGGAGTTAAACCCCAGGATCTGTGTTTTCCTAGAGGCAGGAATTCATTTCTGGTAAACAAAGTGAAATTTCGGCTCAAATGATTTTCCACAGTTCTAGAACACAACCCGATTATCACTATTAACTAAAGAGCATTTCTGTAAGAGGAGCTTTGGTCTCTATCAGTTTCATAAGCAGAGTAGAACTACATATGGTCCTTATGAGTAGGAAACACAGTTCATTTTTTCTTGGCATGCTCATGGTTCTTACTGTTTTGGAGTACCTGGAAAGAAGATGATGATTCATGCCTTAAAACAGAGTGTTTTTCAGGGTTGAGAATTCTGGTCTGAATTTCCCTTCAGAAACGGAGTTAAACCCCAGGATCTGTATTTTCCTACAAGCAGGAGTTCATTTCTGGTAAACAAAGTAAATTTTGTGCTCAAATGATTTTACACAGTACACCACATAACATGATTCTCACTATTAACTAAAGAGCCTTAATGTAAGGGGAGCTGTGGTTTGTATCAGTTTCATGAGCAGAGTTGAATTGAATATGGTCCGTATGAGTAGGTAATACTGTTCTTTTTTTCTGGGCATGCTCATGGTTCTTACTGTATTGGAGACGCTGGAAAGAAGAGGATGATTCTTGCCTTAAAACAGAGTGTTTTTCAGGGTTGAGAATTCTAGTCTGAATTTGCCTTCAGAAATGGTGTTAAATCCCAGTATCTGTGTCTTCCTACAAGCAAGAGTTCATTTCAGTTAAACCAAGTGAATTTTGGGCTCAGATGATTTTTTCGCAGTTCGCCAACCCAAACCGATTATCACTATTAACTAAAGAGCATTTATGTAAGAGGAGCTGTGGTCTGTATCATTTCATAAGCAGAGTTGAACTACATATGGTCCGTATGAGTAGGAAACACAGTTCTTTTTTCAGCGCATGCTCATGGTTCTTGTTGCATTGGAGACGCAGGAAAGAAGAGCTTACTTCTTGCATTAAAACAGAGTGTGTTTCATGGATGAGAATACGGGTCTGAATTTCCCTTCAGACACAGGGTTAAACCCCATGATCTGTGTCTTCCTACAAGCAAGAGTTCATTTCTGGTAAACCAAGTGAATTTTCGGCTCAAATGATTTTTCACAGTTCACAAACCCAACGCTATTCTCACTATTAAGAAAGAGCATTTACTTAAGAGGAGTTTTGGTTTGTATCAATTTCATAAGCAGATTTGTACTACATAGGGTCCGTATGAGTAGGAAACACAGTTCCTTTCTTCTGGGCATGATCATGGTTCTTGCTGTATTGGTGACGCTGGAAAGAAGAGGATGCTTCTTGTTTTAAATCAGAGTGTGTTTCAGGGATGAGAACTCTGGTCTGAATTTCCATTCAGAAGCGGAGTTAAACCCCAGGATCTGTGTCTTCCTACAAGCAAGAGTTCATTTCTGGTAAACTCAGTGAATTTTGGGCTCAAATGATTTTTCGCAGTTCACCAACCCAACGCGATTCTCACTATTAACTAAAGAACAATTAAGTAAGAGGAGCGGTGGTTTGTATCAGTTTCATAAGCAGAGTTGAACTACATATTGTCCGTATGAGTAGGAAACACAGTTCTTTTTTTCACGGCATGCTCATTGTTCTTGCTGTATTTTAGACTCTAGAAAGAAGAGCTTGCTTCTTGCTATAAAACAGAGTGTGTTTCAAGGATAAGAACTCTGGTCTGAATTTCCCTTCAGAAATGGTGTTAAACCCCATGATCTGTTTTTTCCTACAAGCAGGAGTTCATTTCTGGTAGGCAAAGTGAATTTGGGCCTCAAATGATTTTTCACAGTTCACGAACCAAACGCCATTATCACTACTAACTAAAGAGCATTTATGTAAGAGGAGGTGTGGTTGGTATCAGTTTCATAAGCAGAGTTGAACTACTTATGGTCCGTAGGAGTAGGAAACACAGTTCTTTTTTTCAGGCCATGCTCATGGTTCTTTTTGTATTGGAGACCCTGGAGAGAAGAGCTTGCTTCTTGCATTAAAACAGAGTGTGTTTCATGGACGAGAATATTGGTCTGAATTTCCCCTCAGAGTCAGACTTAAACCCCATGTTCTGTGTCTTCCTACAAGCAAGTGTTCATTTCTGTTAAACCCATTGAATTTTGCCCTCAAATGATTTTTTGCAGTTCACAAACCCAGTGCTAATTTACTACTAACTAAAGAGGATTTATGTAAGAGGAGCTGTGGTTTGTATCAGTTTCATAAGCAGAATTGAACTACATATGGTCCGTATGAGTAGGAAACACAGTTCTTTATTTCAGGGCATGCTCATGGTTCTTGTTGTATTGGAGACTCTTGAAAGAAGACCTTACTTCTTGCATTAAAACAGAGTGTATTACATGGATGAGAACACTGGTCTGAATTTACCTTCAGAAACGGAGTTAAACCCCAGGATCTGTGTCTTCCTACAGGCAAGAGTTCATTTCTGGTAAACCCAGTGAATTTTGTGCTCAAATGATTTTTCGTAGTTCACGAACCAAACGCTGTTCTCACTATTTACTAAAGAGCATTTATGTAAGAGGAGGTTTGGTTTGTGTAAGTTTAATAAGCAGAGTTGAACTACATATGGTCCGTATGAATAGGAAACACAGTTCTTTTTTTCAGGCCATGCTCATGTTTCTTGCTGTAATTTAGACTCTGGAAAGAAGAGCTTGCTTCTTAGTTAAATCAGAGTGTGTTTCAGGTATGAGAACTCTGATCTGAATTTCCCTTCAGAAATGGAATTAAACCCCAGGATCTGTGTCTTCCTACAAGCAAAAATTCATTTCTGGTAAACCAAGTGAATTTTGGTCTCAAATGATTTTTCGCAGTTCACCAAACAAAACTGATTCTCACTATTAACTATAGAGCATTTATGTAATAGGAGCTGTGGTTTGTATCAGTTTTATAAGCAGAGTTGAACTACATATGGTGCGTATGAGTAGGAAACACAGTTCATTTTTCTTGGCATGCTCATGGTTCTTAGTGTATTGCAGACCCTGGAAAGAAGAGGATGATTCATGCCTTAAAACAGAGTGTTTTTCATGTATAAGAACTCTGGTCTGAACTTCCCTTCAGAAACGGAGTTAAACCCCAGGATCTGTGTCTTCCTACAGGCAAGAGTTCATTTCTGGTAAACCCAGTGAATTTTGTGCTCCAATGATTTTTCGTAGTTCACGAACCAAACGCTGTTCTCACTATTTACTAAAGAGCATTTATGTAAGAGGAGGTTTGGTTTGTGTAAGTTTAATAAGCAGAGTTGAACTACATATGGTCCGTATGAATAGGAAACACAGTTCTTTTTTCAGGCCATGCTCATGTTTCTTGCTGTAATTTAGACTCTGGAAAGAAGAGCTTGCTTCTTAGTTAAAACAGAGTGTGTTTCAGGTATGAGAACTCTGATCTGAATTTCCCTTCAGAAATGGAGTTAAACCCCAGGATCTGTGTCTTCCTACAAGCAAAAATTCATTTCTGGTAAACCAAGTGAAATTTGGGCTCAAATGATTTTTCGCAGTTCACCAAACCAAACCGATTCTCACTATTAACAATAGAGCATTTATGTAATAGGAGCTGTGGTTTGTATCAGTTTTATAAGCAGAGTTGAACTACATATGGTACGTATGATTAGGAAACACAGTTCTTTTAATTTGGACATGCTCGTGGTTTTTGTTGTATTGGAGACTCTGGAAAAAAGAGCTTACTTCTTGCATTAAATCAGAGTGTATTTCATGGATAAAAACACTGGTCTGAATTTCCCTTCAGAAACGGAGTTAAACCCCATGATCTGTGTCTTCCTACAAGCAAGAGTTCATTTCTGGTAAACCCAGTGAATTTTGGGCTCAAATGATTTTTCACAGTTCACAAACCCAATGCTATTCTCATTATTAACTAAAGAGGATTTATGTAAGAGGATCTGTGGTTTGTATCAGTTTCATAAGCAGAGTTGAACTACCTATGGTCCGTATGAGTAGGAAACACAGTTCTTTTTTTCAGGGCATGCTCATGTTTCTTTCTATATTTTAGACTCTGGAAAGAAGACCTTGCATCTTGCGTTAAAACAGAGTGTGTTTCAGGGATAAGAACGCTGGTATGAATTTCCCTTCAGAAACGGAGTTAAACCCCAGGATCTGTGTTTTCCTACAAGCAGGAGTTCATTTCTGGTAAGCGAAGTGAATTTGGGGCTCAAATGTTTTTACACAGTACACCAACAGAACACGATTCTCTCTATTAACTAAAGATCCTTTATGTAAGAGGAGCTGTCGTTTGTATCAGTTTCATAAGCAGAATTGCACTACATATGGACTGTAGGATTTGGAAACACATTTCTATTTTTCTGGGCATGCTCATGGTTCTTGTTGTATTGGAGACTCTGGAAAGAAGACCTTAGTTCTTGCATTAAAACAGAGTTTATTTCATGAATGAGAACACTGGTCTGAATTTCCCTTCAGAAACGAAGTTAAACCCCATGATCTGTGTCTTCCTACTAGCAAGAGTTCATTTCTGGTAAAGCAAGTGACTTTTCGGAAAAAACGATTTTCCACAGTATTAGAACACAACGCGATTATCATTATTAACTAAAGAGCATTTATGAAAGAGGAGCTGTGATCTGTATCAGTTTCATAAACAGATTTGAACTACATAGGGTCCATATGAGTAGGAAACACATTTCTTTTTTTCTGGGAATGCTCAGGGTTCTTGTTGTATTGGAGACTCTGGAAAGAAGACATTACTTCTAGCATTAAAAGAGAGTTTATTTCATGGATGAGAACACTGGTCTGAATTTCCCTTCAGAAACGGAGTTAAACCCCATGATCTGTGTCTTCCTACAAGCAAGAGTTCATTTCTTGAAAACCAAGTGAATTTTTGGCTCAAATTTTTTTCCACAGTTCTAGAACACAACGCGATTATTACTATTAAATAAAGAGCATTTATTTAAGAGGAGCTGTGGTCTGTATCAATTTCATCAGCAGATTTGAACTACATATGGTCCGTATGAGTAGGAAACAAAGTTCTTTTTTCTTGGCATGCTCTTGGTTCTTACTGTATTGGAGACCCTGGAAAGAAGAGGATGATTCATGCCTAAAAACAGAGTGTTTTCAGGTATGAGAATTCTGGTATGAATTTCCCTTCAGAAACGGAGTTAAACCCCAGGATCTGTGTTTTCCTACAAGCAGGAGTTCATTTCTGGTAAGCAAAGTGAATTTTGGGCTCAAATGTTTATACACAGTACACCAACAGAACACGATTTTCACTGTTAACTAAAGATCCTTTATGTTAGAGGAGCTGTGGTTTGTTTCAGTTTCATAAGCAGAGTTGAACTACATATGGTCCGTATGAGTAGGAAACACAGTTATTTTTTTCTGGGCGTGCTCATGGTTCTTGCTGTATTGGAGACGCTGGAAAGAAGAGGATGCTTCTTGTCCTAAAACAGAGTGTGTTTCATGGAGGAGAAAGAGGTCTGAATTGCCCTTCAGAAATGGAGGTAAATCCCAGGATCTGTGTCTTCCTACAAGCAAGAGTTCATTTCTAGTTAACCCAGTGAATTTTAAGCTCAAATGATTTTTCGCAGTTCACAAACCCAACGGGATTCTCACTATTAACTAAAGAGCATTTAGGAAAGAGGAGCTGTGGTTTGTATCAGTTTCATTAGCAGAGTTGAACTAATATGGTCCGTATGAGTAGGAAACACATTTCTTTTTTTCGGGGCATGCTCATGGTTCTTGCTGTATTTTAGACTCTGGAAAGAAGAGCTTGCTTCTTATGTTGAAGCAGAGTGTGTTTCAGTGATGAGAACTCTGGTCTGAATTTCCCTTCAGAAACGGAGTTAAACCCCAAGATCTGTGTCATCCTACAAGCAAGAATTCATTTCTGGTAAACCAAGTGAATTTTGGGCTCAAATGATTTTTCGCAGTTAACCAAACCAAACCGATTCTTACTCTTAACTAAAGATCCTTTATGTAAGAGGAGCTGTGGTTTGTATCAGTTTCATAAGCAGAGTTGAACTACATATGGTCTGTATGAGTAGGAAACACATTTCTTTTTTTCAGGGAATGCTCATTTTCTTGCTGTATTTTAGATTCTGGAAAGAAGAGGTTGCTTCTTGCGTTAAAGCAGAGTGTGTTTCAGGGATGAGAACTCTGGTCTGAACTTCCCTTCAGAAACGGAGTTAAACCCAGGGATCTGTGTCTTCCTACAAGCAAGAGTTCATTTCTGGTAAACCAAGTGAATTTTCGGATCAAATGATTTTCCACAGTTCTAGAACACAACCCGATTATCACTATTAACTAAAGAACATTTATGTAAGAGGAGCTGTGGTCTGTATCAGTTTCATAATCAGAGTTGAACTACATATGGTCCGTATGAGTAGGAAACACAGTTCTTTTTTTCTTGGCATGCTCATTGTTCTTACTGTATTGGAGAACCTAAAGAAGAGGATGACTCATGCCTTAAAACAGAGTTTGTTTCTGTTATGAGATCTCTGGTCTGAATTTCCCTTCAGAAACGGAGTTAAACCCCATGATCTGTTTCTTCCTACAAGCAAGAGTTCATTAATGGTAAACCCAGTGAATTTTGGCCTCAAATGATTTTTCCTAGTGCACAAACCCAACGCTATTCTCACTATTAACTAAGGAGGATTTATGTAAGAGGAGCTGTGGTTTGTATCCGTTTCATAAGCAGAGTTGAACTCCATATGGTTCGTATGTGTAGGAAACACTGTTCTTTTTTTCAGGGCATGCTCATGGTTCTTGCTGTATTTTAGACTCTGGAAAGAAGAGCTTGCTTCTTGCGTTAAAACAGAGTGTGTTTCAGGGATAAGAACTCTGGTCTGTATTTCCCTTCTGAAACGGAGTTAAACCCCAGGATGTGTTTTCCTACGAGTAGGAGTTCATTTCTGGTAAGCAAAGTGAATTTTGGGCTCAAATGATTTTTCGCAATTCTCCAAAACAAACCGATTCTCATTATTAACTACAGAGCATTTATGTAAGAGGAGCTGTGGTTTGTATCATTTTCATAAGCAGAGTTGAACTACATATGGTCCGAATGAGTAGGATACACATTTCTTTTTTTCAGGGCATGCTCATGGTTCTTGCTGTATTTTAGACTCTGGAAAGAAGCCCTTGCTTTCCGTTAAAACAGAGTGTGTTTCATGGATAAGTTCTCTGGTCTGAATTTCCCTTCAGAAACGGAGTTAAACCCCAGGATCTGTGTTTTCCTACATGCAGGAGTTCATATCTGGAAAGCAAAGTGAATTTTGGGCTCAAATGTTTTTACACAGTACACCAACAGAACACGATTCTCACTATTAAGTAAATATCCTTTATGTAAGAGGAGCTGTGGTTTGCATCAGTTTCATAAGCAGAGATGAATTACATATGGGCCGTATGAGTAGGAAACACATTTCTTTTTTTCTGGGTATGCTCATGGTTCTTACTGTATTGGAGACCCTGGAAAGAAGAGGATGATTCATGCCTAAAAACAGAGTGTTTTTCAGTTATGAGAATTCTGGTCTGAATTTCCCTTCAGAAACGGAGTTAATCCCCAGGATTTGTGTCTTCCTACAAGCAAGAGTTCATTTCTGGTAAACCCTGTGAATTTTGGGCTGAAATGATTTTCCTCAATTCATGAAACCAACACTAATCTCACTATTAACTAAAGAGTATTTATGTTAGAGGAGCTGTGATTTGTATCAGTTTCATAAGCAGAGTTGAACTACATATGGACCGTATGAGTAGAAAACTCAGTTCTTTTTTTCTGGCCATGCTCATTGTTCTTGTTGAATTGGAGACTCCGGAAAGAAGAGCTTACTTCTTGCATTAAAACAGAGTGGATTTCATGGATGAGAACACTGGTCTGAATTTCCCTCAGAACCGGAGTTAAACGCCAGGTTCTGTGTCCTCCTACAAGCAAGAGTTCATTTCTGGTCAACCCACTGAATTTTGGGCTCAAATGATTTTTCGCAGTTCACAAACCCAACGCTAATCTCACTATTAACGAAAGAAGATTTATGTAAGAGGAGCTGTGGTTTGTATCATTTTCATAAGCAGAGTTGAACTACATATGGTCCGAATGAGTAGGATACACATTTCTTTTTTTCAGGGCATGCTCATGGTTCTTGCTGTATTTTAGACTGTGGAAAGAAGACCTTGCTTTCCGTTAAAACAGAGTGTGTTTCAGGGAGGAGAACTCTGGTCTGAATTTCCCTTCAGAAACGGAGTTAAACCCCAGGATCTGTGTTTTCCTACATGCAGGAGTTCATATCTGGTAAGCAAAGTGAATTTTGGGCTCAAATGTTTTTACACAGTACACCAACAGAACACGATTCTCACTATTAACTAAAGATCCTTTATGTAAGAGGAGCTGTGGTTTGTATCAGTTTCATAAGCAGAGATGATTTATATATGGACCATATGAGTAGGAAACACATTTCATTTTTCTGGGCATGCTCATGGTTATTGTATTGGAGACTCTGTAAAGAAGAGCTTACTTCTTGCATTAAAACAGAGTGTATTTCATGGACGAGAACACTGGTCTGAATTTCCCTTCAGAAACGGAGTTAAGCACCAGGATCTGTGTCTTCCTACAATCAAGAGTTCATTTCTGGTAAACCAAGTGAATTTTCGGCTCAAATGATTTTCCACAGTTGTAGAAAACAACGGGATTATCACTATTAACTAAAGAGCATTTATGTAAGAGGAACTGTGGTCTGTATCAGTTTCATAAGCAGATTTGAACTACAATGGGTCCGTATGAGTATGAAACACAGTTCTTTTTTTCTTGGCATGCTCCTGGTTCTTACTGTATTGGAAACCCTGGAAAGAAGAAGATGATTCATGCCTAAAAACAGAGTGTTTTTCAGTTATGAGAATTCTGGTCTGAATTTCCCTTCAGAAACGTTGTTAAACCCCAGGATTTGTGTCTTCCTACAAGCAAGAGTTCATTTCTGGTAAATCCAGTGAATTTTGGGCTCAAACGATTTTCCTCAATTCATGAAACCAAAACTATTCTCACTATTAACTAAAGAGCATTCATGATAGAGGCCTGTGGTTTGTGTCATTTTCATAAGCAGAGTTGAACTACATATTGTCCGTCTCAGTAGAAAACACAGTTCTTTTTTTCTGGCCATGCTCATTGTTCTGGTTTTATTGGAGACTCTGGAAAGAAGAGGTTATATCTTGCATTAAAACAGAGTGTTTTTCAGGAATGAGAATTCTGGTCTGAATTTCCCTTCAGAAACCCAGTTAAACCCCTGGATGTGTGTTTTCCTACAAGCAGGAGTTCATTTCGGGTAAGCAAAGTGAATTTTGGGCTCAAAAGTTTTTACAGAGTAAACCAACAGAACACGATTCTCACTATTAACTAAAGATCCTTTATGTAAGAGGAGTTGTGGTTTGTATCTGTTTCATAAGAAGAGTTGAACTACATATGGTCCGTATGAGTAGGAAACACAGTTCTTTTTTTCTGGGCATGCTCATGGTTCTTGTTTATTGGAGACTCTGGAAAGAAGAGCTTACTTCTTACATTAAAACAGAGTGTATTTCATGGATGAGAACACTGGTCTGAATTTCCCTTCAGAAACGGAGTTAAACCCCATGATCTGTGTCTTCCTACAAGCAAGAGTTCATTTCGGGTAAACCCAGTGAATAGTGGCTCAAATGATTTTTCCCAGTTCAAAAAACCCAACGCTATTCTCACTATTAACTAAAGAGAATTTATGTAAGAGGAGCTGTGGTTGGTATCAGTTTCATAAGCAGAGTTGAATTACATATGGTCCGTATGAATAGGAAACACTGTTCTTTTTTTCAGGGCATGCTCATGGTTCTTGCTGTATTTTAGACTCTGGAAAGAAGAGCTTGCTTCTTGCGTAAAAACAGAGTGTGTTTCAGGGATAAGAACTCTGGTCTGTATTTCCCTTCAGAAATGGAGTTAAACCCCAGGATGTGTTTTCCTACAAGTAGGAGTTCATTTCTGGTAAGCAAAGTGAATTTTGGGCTCAAATGATTTTTCGCAATTCTCCAAACCAAACCGGTTCTCACTATTTACTACAGAGCATTTATGTAAGGGGAGCTGTGGTTTGTATCGTTTCATAAGCAGAGTTGAACTACATATGGTCCTTAGGAGTAGGAAACACAGTTCTTTTTTTCTGGGCATGCTCATGGTTCTTGCTGTATTGGAGACGCTGGAAATAAGAGGATGCTTCTTGTCCTAAAACAGAGTGTGTTTCATGGAGGAGAAAGAGGTCTGAATTGCCCTTCAGAAATGGAGTTAAACCCCAGGATCTGTGTCTTCCTACAAGCAAGAGTTCATTTCTGGTTAACCCAGTGAATTTTGGGCTCAAATGAATTTTTGCAGTTCACGAACCCAACGGGATTCTCACTATTAACTAAAGAGCATTTATGAAAGAGGAGCTGTGGTTTGTATCAGTTTCATAAGCAGAGTTGAACTAAATATGGTCCGTATGAGTAGGAAACACATTTCTTTTTTTCATGGCATGCTCATGGTTCTTGCTGTATTTTAGACTCTGGAAAGAAGAGCTTGCTTCTTGTGTTTAGGCAGAGTGTGTTTCAGTGATGAGAACTCTGGTCTTAATTTCCCTTCAGAAACGGAGTTAAACCCCAAGATCTGTGTCGTCCTACAAGCAAGATATCATTTCTGGTAAACCAAGTGAATTTTGGGCTCAAATGATTTTTCGCAGTTAACCAAACCAAACCGATTCTTACTCTTAACTGAAGATCCTTTATGTAAGAGGAGCTGTGGTTTATATCAGTTTCATATGCAGAGTTGTACTACATATGGTCCGTATGAGTTGGAAACACATTTCTTTTTTTCTAGGCATGCTCATGGTTCTTGTTTTATTGGAGACTCTGGAAAAAGAGCTTACTTCTTGCATTAAAACAGAGTGGATTTCATGGATGAGAACTCTGGTCTGAATTTCCCTTCAGAAACGGAGTTAAACCCCCGGATCTGTGTTTTCCTACAAGCAGGAGTTCATATTGTTAAGCAAAGTGAATTTTGGGCTAAAATGTTTTTACACAGTACACAAACAGAACAGGATTCTCACTATTAACTAAAGATCTTTTATGTAAGAGGAGCTGTGGTTTGTATCAGTTTCATAAGCAGAGTTGAATTACATATGGACCGTATGAGTAGGAAACACATTTCCTTTTTTCTGGGCATGCTCATGGTTCTTGTATTGGAGACTCTGGAAAGAAAAGCTTACTTCTTTCATTAAAACAGTGTGTATTTCATGGATGAGAACACTGGTCTGAATTTCCCTTCAGAAACGGAGTTAAACCCCATGATCTGTGTCTTCCAACAAGCAAGAGTTCATTTCTGGTAAACCAAGTGAATTTTTGGCTCAAATGATTTTCCACAGTTCTAGAACACAAGGCCATTATCACTATTAACTAAAGAGCATTTATGTAAGATTAGCTGTGGTCTGTATCAGTTTCATAAGCAGATTTGAACTACATAGGTCCGTATGAGTATGAAACAATGTTCTTTTTTTCTTGGCATGCTCATGGTTCTTACTGTATTGGAGACCCTGGAAAGAAGAGGATGATTCATGCCTCAAAACAGAGTGTTTTTCAGGTATGAGAATTCTGGTCTGAATTTCTCTTCAGAAACGTTGTTAAACCCCTGGATCTGTGTTTTCCTACAAGCAGGAGTTCATTTCTGGTAAGCAAAGTGAATTTTGGGCTCAAATGTTTTTACACAGTACACCAACAGAACATGATTCTCACTATTTACTAATGATCCTTTATGTAACAGGGGTTGTGGTTTGTATCTGCTTCATAAGAAGAGTTGAACGACATATGGACCGTATGATTAGGAAACACATTTCTTTTTTTCTGGGCATGCTCATGGTTCTTGTTGTATTGGAGACTCTGGAAAGAAGAGCTTACTTCTTGCATTAAAACAGAGTGTATTTCATGGATGAGAACACTGGTCTGAATTTCCCTTCAGAAACGGAGTTAAACCCCATGATCTGTGTCTTCCTACAAGCAAGAGTTCATTTCTGGTAAATCCAGTGAATAGTGGCTCAAATGATTTTTCCCAGCTCAAAAACCCAACGCTATTCTCACTATTAACTAAAGAGAATTTATGTAAGAAGAGCTGTGGTTTGTATCAGTTTCATAAGCAGTGTTGAACTACATATGGTCTGTATGAATAGGAAACACTGTTCTTTTTTTCAGGGCATGCTCATGGTTCTTGCTGTATTTTAGACTCTAGAAAGAAGAGCTTGCTTCCTGCGTTAAAACAGAGTGTGTTTCAGGGAAAAGAACTCTGGTCTGTATTTCCCTTCAGAAACGGAGTTAATCCACAGGATGTGTTGTCCTACGAGTAGGAGTTCATTTCTGGTAAGCAAAGTGAATTTTGGGCTAAAATGATTTTTTGCTGTTCTCCAAACCAAACCGATTCTCACTATTAACTTAAGATCATTTATGTTAGAGGAGGTGTGGTTTGTATCAGTTTCATAAGCAGAGTTGAACTACATATGGTCCATATGAGTAGGAAACACAGTTCTTTTTTTCTGGGCATGCTCATGGTTCCTGTTGTACTTGAGACTCTGGAAAGAAGAGCTTACTTCTTGCATTAAAACAGAGGGTATTTCATGGATGAGAACACTGGTCTGAATTTCCCTTCAGAAACAGAGTTAAACCCATGCATCTGTTGCTTCCTACAAGCAAGAGTTCATTTCTGGTAAATCAAGTGAATTTTCGGCTCAAATGATTTCCACAGTTCTAGAACACAATGCGATTATCACTGTTAACTAAAGATCATTTATGTTAGAGGAGCTGTGGTCTGTATCAGTTTCATAAGCAGATTTGAACTACATAGGGTCCGTATGAGTAGGAAACACAGTTCTTTTTTTCTTGGCATGCTCATGGTTCTTACTGTATTGGAAACCCTGGAAAGATGAGGATGATTCATGCCTTAAAACAGATTGTTTTTCTGGTATGAGAACTCTGGTCTGAATTTCCCTTCAGAAACGGAGTTAAACCCCAAGATCTGTGTCTTCCTTCAAGCAAGAGTTCATTTCTGGTAAACCCAGTGAATTTTGGGCGAAAATGATTTTTCCCAGTTCACAAACACTACGCTATTCTCACTATTAACTAAAGAGGATTTACGTAAGAGGAGCTGTGATTTGTATCAGTTTCATAAGCAGAGATGAACTACATATGGTCCGTATGAGTAGGAAACACAGTTCTTTTTTTCTGGGCATGCTCATGGTTCCTGTTGTATTGGAGACTCTGGAAAGAAGAGCTTACTTCTTGCATTAAAACAGAGTGTATTTCATGGATGAGAACACTGGTCTGAATTTCCTTTCAGTAACGGAGTTAAACCCAAGGATCTGTGTATTCCTACAAGCAAGAGTTCATTTCTGGTAAACCAAGTAAATTTTCGGCTCAAATGATTTTCGACAGTTCTAGAACACAACGCCATTATCACTATTAACTAAAGATCATTTATGTAAGAGGAGCTTTGGTCTGTATCAGTTTCATAAGCAGATTTGAACTACATAGGGTCCGAACGAGTAGGAAACACAGTTCTTTTTTTCTTGGCATGTTCATGGATCTTACTGTATTGCAGACCCTGGAAAGAAGAGGATGATTCATGCCTTAAAACAGAGTGTGTTTCTGGCATGAGAACTCTGGTCTGGATTTCCCTTCAGAAACGGAGGTAAACCCCATGATCTGTGTCTTCCTACAAGCAAGAGTTCATTTCTGGTAAACCCAGTGAATTTTGGGCTCAAATGATTTTTCCCAGTTCACAAACACAACGCTATTCTCACTATTAACTAAAGAGGATTTTTGTAAGAGGATCTGTGGTTTGTATCAGTTTCATAAGCAGAGTTGAACTACATATGGTCCGTATGAGTAGGAAACACTGTTCTTTTTTTCAGGGCATGCTCATGGTTCTTGCTGTATTTTAGACTCTGGAAAGAAGAGCTTGCTTCTTTCGTTAAAACAGAGCGTGTTTCAGGGATAAGAACTCTGGTCTATATTTACCTTCAGAAATAGAGTTAAACCCCAGGATGTGTTTTCCTACAAGTAGGAGTTCATTTCTGTTAAGCAAAGTAAATTTTGTGCTCAAATGATTTTTCGCATTCTCCAAACCAAACCGATTCTCACTATTAACTATAGAGCAGTTATGTAAGAGGACCTGTGGGTTGTATCAGTTTAATAAGCCGAGTTGAACTACATATGGACCGTATGAGTAGGAAACACATTTCTTTTTTTTCTGGGCATGCTGATGGTTCTTGTTTTATTGGAGACTCTGGAGAGAAGAGCTTATATCTTGCATTAAAACAGAGTGTTTTTCATGTATGAGAATTCTGGTCTGAATTTCCCTTCAGAAACCCAGTTAAACCCCTGGATCTGTGTTTTCCTACAAGCAGGAGTTCATTTCCGGTAAGCAAAGTGAATTTTGGGCTCAAAAGTTTTTACACAGTAAACCAACAGAACACGATACTCACTATTAACTAAAGATCCTTTATGTAAGAGGAGCTGTGGTTTGTATCTGTTTCATAAGAAGAGTTGAACTACATATGGTCCGTATGAGTAGGAAACACAGTTCTTTTTTTCTGAGCATGCTCATGGTTCTTGTTGTATTGGAGACTCTGGAAAGAAGAGCTTACTTCTTGCATTAAAACAGAGTGTATTTCATGGAGGAGAACACTGGTCTGAACTTCCCTTCAGAAACGGAGTTAAACCCCATGATCTTTGTCTTCCTACAAGCAAGAGTTCATTTTGGGTAAACCCAGTGAATAGTGGCTCAAATGATTTTTCCCAGTTCACAAACCCAACGCTATTCTCACTATTAACTAAAGAGAATTTATGTAAGAGGAGCTGTGGTTGGTATCAGTTTCATAAGCAGAGTTGAACTACATATGGTCCGTATGAATAGGAAACACTGTTCTTTTTTTCAGGGCATGCTCATGGTTCTTGCTGTATTTTAGACTCTGGAAAGAAGAGCTTGCTTCTTGCGTAAAAACAGAGTGTGTATCAGGGATAAGAACTCTGGTCTGTATTTCCCTTCAGAAATGGAGTTAAACCCCAGGATGTGTTTTCCTACAAGTAGGAGTTCATTTCTGGTAAGCAAAGTGAATTTTGGGCTCAAATGATTTTTCGCAATTCTCCAAACCAAACCGATTCTCACTATTAACTACAGAGCATTTATGTAAGGGGAGCTGTGGTTTGTATCCGTTTCATAAGCAGAGTTAAACTACATATGGTCCTTAGGAGTAGGAAACACAGTTATTTTTTTCTGGGCATGCTCATGGTTCTTGCTGTATTGGAGACGCTGGAAAGAAGAGGATGCTTCTTGTCCTAAAGCAGAGTGTGTTTCATGGAGGAGAAAGAGGTCTGAATTGCCCTTCAGAAATGGAGTTAAACCCCAGGATCTGTGTCTTCCTACAAGCAAGAGTTCATTTCTGGTTAACCCAGTGAATTTTGGGCTCAAATGAATTTTTGCAGTTCACGAACCCAACAGGATTCTCCTATTAACTAAAGAGCATTTATGAAAGAGGAGCTGTGGTTTGTATCCGTTTCATAAGCAGAGTTGAACTACATATGGTCCTTAGGAGTAGGAAACACAGTTCTTTTTTTCTGGGCATGCTCATGGTTCTTGCTGTATTGGAGACGCTGGAAAGAAGAGGATGCTTCTTGTCCTAAAGGAGAGTGTGTTTCATGGAGGAGAAAGAGGTCTGAATTGCCCTTCAGAAATGGAGTTAAACCCCAGGATCTGTGTCTTCCTACAAGCAAGAGTTCATTTCTGGTTAACCCAGTCAATTTTGGGCTCAAATGAATTTTTGCAGTTCACGAACCCAACGGGATTCTCCTATTAACTAAAGAGCATTTATGAAAGAGGAGCTGTGGTTTGTATCAGTTTCATAAGCAGAGTTGAACTAAATATGGTTCGTATGAGTAGGAAACACATTTCTTTTTTTCATGGCATGCTCATTGTTCTTGCTGTATTTTAGACTCTGGAAAGAAGAGCTTGCTTCTTGTGTTGAGGCAGAGTGTGTTTCAGTGATGAGAACTCTGGTCTGAATTTCCCTTCAGAAACGGAGTTAAACCCCAAGATCTGTGTCGTCCTACAAGCAAGATATCATTTCTGGTAAACCAAGTGAATTTTGGGCTCAAATGATTTTTAGCAGTTAACCAAACCAAACCGATTCTTACTCTTAACTGAAGATCCTTTATGTAAGAGGAGCTGTGGTTTATATCAGTTTCATATGCAGAGTTGCACTACATATGGTCCGTATGAGTTGGAAACACATTTCTTTTTTTCTAGGCATGCTCATGGTTCTTGTTGTATTGGAGACTCTGGAAAGAAGAGCTTACTTCTTGCATTAAAACAGAGTGGATTTCATGGATGAGAACTCTGGTCTGAATTTCCCTTCAGAAACGGAGTTAAACCCCCAGATCTGTGTTTTCCTACAAGCAGGAGTTCATATCTGGTAAGCAAAGTGAATTTGGGGCTAAAATGTTTTTACACAGTACACAAACAGAACAGGATTCTCACTATTAACTAAAGATCTTTTATGTAAGAGGAGCTGTGGTTTGTATCAGTTTCATAAGCAGAGTTGAATTACATATGGACCGTATGAGTAGGAAACACATTTCATTTTTTCTGGGCATGCTCATGGTTCTTGTATTGGAGACTCTGGAAAGAAAAGCTTACTTCTTTCATTAAAACAGTGTGTATTTCATGGATGATAACACTGGTCTGAATTTCCCTTCAGAAACGGAGTTAAACCCCATGATCTGTGTCTTCCTACAAGCAAGAGTTCATTTCTGGTAAACCAAGTGAATTTTTGGCTCAAATGATTTTCCACAGTTCTAGAACACAAGGCGATTATCACTATTAACTAAAGAGCATTTATGTAAGATTAGCTGTGGTCTGTATCAGTTTCATAAGCAGATTTGAACTACATAGGGTCCGTATGAGTATGAAACAAAGTTCTTTTTTTCTTGGCATGCTCATAGTTCTTACTGTATTGGAGACCCTGGAAAGAAGAGTATGATTCATGCCTAAAAACAGAGTGTTTTTCATGTATGAGAATTCTGGTCTGAATTTCTCTTCAGAAACGTTGTTAAACCCCTGGATCTGTGTTTTCCTACACCCAGGAGTTCATTTCTGGTAAGCAAAGTGAATTTTTGGCTCAAATGTTTTTACACAGTACACCAACAGAACACAATTCTCACTATTTACTAATGATCCTTTATGTAAGAGGAGTTGTGGTTTGTATCTGTTTCATAAGAAGAGTTGAACTACATATGGACCATATGAGTAGGAAACACATTTCTTTTTTTCTGGGCATGCTCATGGTTCTTGTTGTATTGGAGACTCTGGAAAGAAGAGCTTACTTCTTGCATTAAAACAGAGTGTATTTCATGGATGAGAACACTGGTCTGAATTTCCCTTCAGAAACGGAGTTAAACCCCATGATCTGTGTCTTCCTACAAGCAAGAGTTCATTTTGGGTAAACCCAGTGAATAGTGGCTCAAATGATTTTTCCCAGTTCACAAACCCAACGCTATTCTCACTATTAACTAAAGAGAATTTATGTAAGAGGAGCTGTGGTTGGTATCAGTTTCATAAGCAGAGTTGAACTACATATGGTCCGTATGAATAGGAAACACTGTTCTTTTTTTCAGGACATGCTCATGGTTCTTGCTGTATATTAGACTCTGGAAAGAAGAGCCTGCTTCTTGCGTAAAAACAGAGTGTGTATCAGGGATAAGAACTCTGGTCTGTATTTCCCTTCAGAAATGGAGTTAAACCCCAGGATGTGTTTTCCTACAAGTAGGAGTTCATTTCTGGTAAGCAAAGTGAATTTTGGGCTCAAATGATTTTTCGCAATTCTCCAAACCAAACCGATTCTCACTATTAATTAAAGAGCATTTATGTTAGAGGAGTTGTGGTTTGTATAAGTTTCATAAGCAGAGTTTAACTACATATGGTCCTTATGAGTAGGAAACACAGTTCTTTTTTTCTGGGCATGCTCATGGTTCTTGCTGTATTTTAGACTCTGGAAAGAAGAGCTTGCTTCTTTCGTTAAAACAGAGTGTGTTTCAGGGATAAGAACTCTGGTCTATATTTCCCTTCAGAAACGGAGTTAAACCCCAGGATGTGTTTTCCTACAAGTAGGAGTTCATTTCGGGTAAGCAAAGTGAATTTTGGGCTCAAATGATTTTTTGCATTCTCCAAACCAAACCGATTCTCACTATTAACTATAGAGCATTTATGTAAGAGGACCTGTGGTTTGTATCAGTTTCATAATCAGAGTTGAACTACATATGGACCGTATGAGTAGAAAACACATTTCTTTTTTTTCTGGGCATGCTGATGGCTCTTGTTGTGTTGGAGACCCTGGAAAGAAGAGCTTTCTTCTTGCATTAAAACAGAGTGTATTTCAGGGATGAGAACACTGGTCTGAATTTCCCTTCAGAAATGGAGTTAAACCCCATGATCTGTGTCTTCTTACAAGCAAGAGTTCATTTCTGGTAAACCAAGTGAATTTTCGGCTCAAATGATATTCCACAGTTCTAGAACACAACGCAATTATTCCTATTAACTAAAGATCATTTATGTAAGAGAAGCTGTGGTCTGTATCAGTTTCATAAGCATATTTGAACTACATAGGGTCCGTATGAGTAGGAAACACAGTTCTTTTTTTCTTGGCATGCTCATGGTTCTTACTGTATTGGAAACCCTGGAAAGAAGAGGATGATTCATGTCTTAAAACAGAGTGTGTTTCTGGTATTAGAACCCTGGTCTGAATTTCCCTTCAGAAACGGAGGTAAACTCCATGATCTGTGTCTTCCTACAAGCAAGAGTTCATTTCTGGTGTACCCAGTGTATTTTGGGCTCAAATGATTTTTCCCCGTTCACAAACCCAACGCTATTCTCACTATTAACTAAAGAGGATTTTTGTAAGAGGAGTTGTGGTTTGTATCAGTTTCATAAGCAGAGTTGAACTACATATGGTCCGTATGAGTAGGAAACACTGTTCTTTTTTTCAGGGCATGCTCATGGTTCTTAATGTATTGGAGACCCTGGAAAGAAGAGGATGATTCATGCCTTAAAACAGAGTGTGTTTCTGGTATGAGAACTCTGGTCTGAATTTTCCTTCAGAAACCGAGTTTAACCCCTTGATCTGTGTCTTCCTACAAGCAAGAGTTCATTTCTGGTAAACCCAGTGAATTTTGGGCTCAAATGATTTTTTGCTCTTCTCCAAACCAAACCGATTCTCACTATTAAATAAAGAGCATTTATGTTAGAGGAGGTGTGGTTTGTATCAGTTTCATAAGCAGAGTTGAACTACATATGGTCCATATGAGTAGGAAACACAGTTCTTTTTTTCTGGGCATGCTCATGGTTCCTGTTGTATTGGAGACTCTGGAAAGAAGAGCTTACTTCTTGCATTAAAACAGAGGGTATTTCATGGATGAGAACACTGGTCTGAATTTCCTTTCAGTAACGGTGTTAAACCCAAGGATCTGTGTATTCCTACAAGCAAGAGTTCATTTCTGGTAAACCAAGTAAATTTTCGGCTAAAATGATTTTCCACAGTTCTAGAACACAACGCCATTATCACTATTAACTAAAGATCATTTATTTAAGAGGAGCTTTGGTCTGTATCAGTTTCATAAGCAGATTTGAACTACATAGGGTCCGTATGAGTAGGAAACACAGTTCTTTTTTTCTTGGCATGTTCATGGTTCTTACTGTATTGGAGACCCTGGAAAGAAGAGGATGATTCATGCCTTAAAACAGAGTGTGTTTCTAGCATGAGGACTCTGGTCTGGATTTCCCTTCAGAAACGGAGTTAAACCCCATGATCAATGTCTTCCTACAAGCAAGAGTTCATTTCTGGTAAACCCAGTGAATTTTGGGCTCAAATGATTTTTCCCAGTTCACAAACACAACGCTATTCTCACTAATAACTAAAGAGGATTTACATAATAGGAGCTGTGGTTTGTATCTGTTTCATAAGCAGATTTGAACTACATATGGTCCGTATGAGTAGGAAACACAGTTCTTTTTCTCTGGGCATGCTCATGGTTCCTGTTGTATTGGAGACTCTGGAAAGAAGAGCTTACTTCTTGCATTAAAACAGAGTGTATTTCATGGATGAGAACACTGGTCTGAATTTCCCTTCAGAAACGGAGTTAAACCCAAGGATCTGTTTCTTCCTACAAACAAGAGTTCATTTCTGGTAAACCAAGGGAATTTTCGGCTCAAATGATTTCCACAGTTCTAGAACACAACGCGATTATCACTATTAACTAAAGATCATTTATGTAACAGGAGCTGTGGTTTGTATCAGTTTCATAAGCAGATTTGAACTACATAGGGTCCGGAAGTGGGAAACACAGTTCTTTTTTTCTTGGCATGCTCATTGTTCTTACTGTAATGGAAACCCTGGAAAGAAGAGGATGATTCATGCCTTAAAACAGAGTGTGTTTAAGGTATGAGAACTCTGGTTGAATTTCGCTTCAGAAACGGAGTTAAACCCCATGATCTTTATCTTCCTACAAGTTAGAGTTCATTTCTGGTAAACCCAGTGAATTTTGGGCTCAAATGATTTTTCCCAGTTCACAAACCCAACGCTATTCTCACTATTAACTAAAGAGGATTTATGTAAGAGGAGCTGTGGTTTGTATCAGTTTCATAAGCAGAGTTGAACTACATATGGTCCGTATGAGTAGGAAACACAGTTCTTTTTTTCTGGGCATGCTCATGGTTCTTGCTGTATTTTAGACTCTGGAAAGAAGAGCTTGCTTCTTTCGTTAAAACAGAGTGTGTTTCAGGGATAAGAACTCTGGTCTATATTTCCCTTCAGAAACGGAGTTAAACCCCAGGATGTGTTTTCCTACAAGTAGGAGTTCATTTCGGGTAAGCAAAGTGAATTTTGGGCTCAAATGATTTTTTGCATTCTCCAAACC
Organism: Onychomys leucogaster; assembly: GCA_949786385.1. Taxonomy (NCBI): domain Eukaryota; kingdom Metazoa; phylum Chordata; class Mammalia; order Rodentia; family Cricetidae; genus Onychomys; species Onychomys leucogaster. Next base: position 69,711 of record CATKUP010000448.1, on the reverse strand, counting down.
AAACCGATTCTCACTATTAACTATAGAGCATTTATGTAAGAGGACCTGTGGTTTGTATCAGTTTCATAATCAAAGTTGAACTACATATGGACCGTATGAGTAGAAAACACATTTCTTTTTTTTCTGGGCATGCTGATGGCTCTTGTTGTGTTGGAGACCCTGGAAAGAAGAGCTTTCTTCTTGCATTAAAACAGAGTGTATTTCAGGGATGAGAACACTGGTCTGAATTTCCCTTCAGAAACGGAGTTAAACCCCATGATCTGTGTCTTTCTACAAGCAAGAGGTCATTTATGGTAAACCAAGTGAATTTTTGGCTCAAATGATTTTCCACAGTTCTAGAACACAACGCGATTATCACTATTAACTAAAGATCATTTATGTAAGAGATGCTGTGGTCTGTATTAGTTTCATAAGCATATTTGAACTACATAGGGTCCGTATGAGTAGGAAACACAGTTCTTTTTTTCTTGGCATGCTCATGGTTCTTACTGTATTGGAAACCCTGGAAAGAAGAGGATGATTCATGTCTTAAAACAGAGTGTGTTTCTGGTATTAGAACCCTGGTCTGAATTTCCCTTCAGAAACGGAGGTAAACCCCATGATCTGTGTCTTCCTACAAGCAAGAGTTCATTTCTGGTGAACCCAGTGTATTTTGGGCTCAAATGATTTTTTGCAGTTCACAAACCCAACGCTATTCTCACTATTAACTAAGGAGGATTTTTGTAAGAGGAGTTGTGGTTTGTATCTGTTTCATAAGAAGAGTTGAACTACATATGGACCATATGAGTAGGAAACACATTTCTTTTTTTCTGGGCATGCTCATGGTTCTTGTTGTATTGGAGACTCTGGAAAGAAGAGCTTACTTCTTGCATTAAAACAGAGTGTATTTCATGGATGAGAACACTGGTCTGAATTTCCCTTCAGAAACGGAGTTAAACCCCATGATCTGTGTCTTCCTACAAGCAAGAGTTCAATTTGGGTAAACCCAGTGAATAGTGGCTCAAATGATTTTTCCCAGTTCACAAACCCAACGCTATTCTCACTATTAACTAAAGAGAATTTATGTAAGAGGAGCTGTGGTTGGTATCAGTTTCATAAGCAGAGTTGAACTACATATGGTCCGTATGAATAGGAAACACTGTTCTTTTTTTCAGGACATGCTCATGGTTCTTGCTGTATATTAGACTCTGGAAAGAAGAGCCTGCTTCTTGCGTAAAAACAGAGTGTGTATGAGGGATAAGAACTCTGGTCTGTATTTCCCTTCAGAAATGGAGTTAAACCCCAGGATGTGTTTTCCTACAAGTAGGAGTTCATTTCTGGTAAGCAAAGTGAATTTTGGGCTCAAATGATTTTTCGCAATTCTCCAAACCAAACCGATTCTCACTATTAATTAAAGAGCATTTATGTTAGAGGAGTTGTGGTTTGTATAAGTTTCATAAGCAGAGTTTAACTACATATGGTCCTTATGAGTAGGAAACACAGTTCTTTTTTTCTGGGCATGCTCATGGTTCTTGCTGTATTTTAGACTCTGGAAAGAAGAGCTTGCTTCTTTCGTTAAAACAGAGTGTGTTTCAGGGATAAGAACTCTGGTCTATATTTCCCTTCAGAAACGGAGTTAAACCCCAGGATGTGTTTTCCTACAAGTAGGAGTTCATTTCTGGTAAGCAAAGTGAATTTTGGGCTCAAATGATTTTTTGCATTCTCCAAACCAAACCGATTCTCACTATTAACTATAGAGCATTTATGTAAGAGGACCTGTGGTTTGTATCAGTTTCATAATCAGAGTTGAACTACATATGGACCGTATGAGTAGAAAACACATTTCTTTTTTTTCTGGGCATGCTGATGGCTCTTGTTGTGTTGGAGACCCTGGAAAGAAGAGCTTTCTTCTTGCATTAAAACAGAGTGTATTTCAGGGATGAGAACACTGGTCTGAATTTCCCTTCAGAAATGGAGTTAAACCCCATGATCTGTGTCTTCCTACAAGCAAGAGTTCATTTCTGGTAAACCAAGTGAATTTTCGGCTCAAATGATATTCCACAGTTCTAGAACACAACGCAATTATTCCTATTAACTAAAGATCATTTATGTAAGAGAAGCTGTGGTCTGTATCAGTTTCATAAGCATATTTGAACTACATAGGGTCCGTATGAGTAGGAAACACAGTTCTTTTTTTCTTGGCATGCTCATGGTTCTTACTGTATTGGAAACCCTGGAAAGAAGAGGATGATTCATGTCTTAAAACAGAGTGTGTTTCTGGTATTAGAACCCTGGTCTGAATTTCCCTTCAGAAACGGAGGTAAACTCCATGATCTGTGTCTTCCTACAAGCAAGAGTTCATTTCTGGTGTACCCAGTGTATTTTGGGCTCAAATGATTTTTCCCCGTTCACAAACCCAACGCTATTCTCACTATTAACTAAAGAGGATTTTTGTAAGAGGAGTTGTGGTTTGTATCAGTTTCATAAGCAGAGTTGAACTACATATGGTCCGTATGAGTAGGAAACACTGTTCTTTTTTTCAGGGCATGCTCATGGTTCTTAATGTATTGGAGACCCTGGAAAGAAGAGGATGATTCATGCCTTAAAACAGAGTGTGTTTCTGGTATGAGAACTCTGGTCTGAATTTTCCTTCAGAAACCGAGTTTAACCCCTTGATCTGTGTCTTCCTACAAGCAAGAGTTCATTTCTGGTAAACCCAGTGAATTTTGGGCTCAAATGATTTTTTGCTCTTCTCCAAACCAAACCGATTCTCACTATTAAATAAAGAGCATTTATGTTAGAGGAGGTGTGGTTTGTATCAGTTTCATAAGCAGAGTTGAACTACATATGGTCCATATGAGTAGGAAACACAGTTCTTTTTTTCTGGGCATGCTCATGGTTCCTGTTGTATTGGAGACTCTGGAAAGAAGAGCTTACTTCTTGCATTAAAACAGAGGGTATTTCATGGATGAGAACACTGGTCTGAATTTCCTTTCAGTAACGGTGTTAAACCCAAGGATCTGTGTATTCCTACAAGCAAGAGTTCATTTCTGGTAAACCAAGTAAATTTTCGGCTAAAATGATTTTCCACAGTTCTAGAACACAACGCCATTATCACTATTAACTAAAGATCATTTATTTAAGAGGAGCTTTGGTCTGTATCAGTTTCATAAGCAGATTTGAACTACATAGGGTCCGTATGAGTAGGAAACACAGTTCTTTTTTTCTTGGCATGTTCATGGTTCTTACTGTATTGGAGACCCTGGAAAGAAGAGGATGATTCATGCCTTAAAACAGAGTGTGTTTCTAGCATGAGGACTCTGGTCTGGATTTCCCTTCAGAAACGGAGTTAAACCCCATGATCAATGTCTTCCTACAAGCAAGAGTTCATTTCTGGTAAACCCAGTGAATTTTGGGCTCAAATGATTTTTCCCAGTTCACAAACACAACGCTATTCTCACTAATAACTAAAGAGGATTTACATAATAGGAGCTGTGGTTTGTATCTGTTTCATAAGCAGAGTTGAACTACATATGGTCCGTATGAGTAGGAAACACAGTTCTTTTTCTCTGGGCATGCTCATGGTTCCTGTTGTATTGGAGACTCTGGAAAGAAGAGCTTACTTCTTGCATTAAAAGAGAGTGTATTTCATGGATGAGAACACTGGTCTGAATTTCCCTTCAGAAACGGAGTTAAACCCAAGGATCTGTTTCTTCCTACAAACAAGAGTTCATTTCTGGTAAACCAAGGGAATTTTCGGCTCAAATGATTTCCACAGTTCTAGAACACAACGCGATTATCACTATTAACTAAAGAGCATTTATGTAACAGGAGCTGTGGTTTGTATCAGTTTCATAAGCAGATTTGAACTACATAGGGTCCGGAAGTGGGAAACACAGTTCTTTTTTTCTTGGCATGCTCATTGTTCTTACTGTAATGGAAACCCTGGAAAGAAGAGGATGATTCATGCCTTAAAACAGAGTGTGTTTAAGGTATGAGAACTCTGGTTGAATTTCGCTTCAGAAACGGAGTTAAACCCCATGATCTTTATCTTCCTACAAGTTAGAGTTCATTTCTGGTAAACCCAGTGAATTTTGGGCTCAAATGATTTTTCCCAGTTCACAAACCCAACGCTATTCTCACTATTAACTAAAGAGGATTTATGTAAGAGGAGCTGTGGTTTGTATCAGTTTCATAAGCAGAGTTGAACTACATATGGTCCGTATGAGTAGGAAACACAGTTCTTTTTTTCTGGGCATGCTCATGGTTCTTGCTGTATTTTAGACTCTGGAAAGAAGAGCTTGCTTCTTTCGTTAAAACAGAGTGTGTTTCAGGGATAAGAACTCTGGTCTATATTTCCCTTCAGAAACGGAGTTAAACCCCAGGATGTGTTTTCCTACAAGTAGGAGTTCATTTCGGGTAAGCAAAGTGAATTTTGGGCTCAAATGATTTTTTGCATTCTCCAAACCAAACCGATTCTCACTATTAACTATAGAGCATTTATGTAAGAGGACCTGTGGTTTGTATCAGTTTCATAATCAGAGTTGAACTACATATGGACCGTATGAGTAGAAAACACATTTCTTTTTTTTCTGGGCATGCTGATGGCTCTTGTTGTGTTGGAGACCCTGGAAAGAAGAGCTTTCTTCTTGCATTAAAACAGAGTGTATTTCAGGGATGAGAACACTGGTCTGAATTTCCCTTCAGAAACGGAGTTAAACCCCATGATCTGTGTCTTTCTACAAGCAAGAGGTCATTTATGGTAAACCAAGTGAATTTTTGGCTCAAATGATTTTCCACAGTTCTAGAACACAACGCGATTATCACTATTAACTAAAGATCATTTATGTAAGAGATGCTGTGGTCTGTATTAGTTTCATAAGCATATTTGAACTACATAGGGTCCGTATGAGTAGGAAACACAGTTCTTTTTTTCTTGGCATGCTCATGGTTCTTACTGTATTGGAAACCCTGGAAAGAAGAGGATGATTCATGTCTTAAAACAGAGTGTGTTTCTGGTATTAGAACCCTGGTCTGAATTTCTTCAGAAACGGAGGTAAACCCCATGATCTGTGTCTTCCTACAAGCAAGAGTTCATTTCTGGTGAACCCAGTGTATTTTGGGCTCAAATGATTTTTTGCAGTTCACAAACCCAACGCTATTCTCACTATTAACTAAGGAGGATTTTTGTAAGAGGAGCTGTGGTTTGTATCAGTTTCATAAGCAGAGTTGAACTACATATGGTCCGTATGAGTAGGAAACACAGTTCTTTTTTTCTGGGCATGCTCATTGTTCTTGCTGTATTTTAGACTCTGGAAAGAAGAGCTTGCTTCTTTCGTTAAAACAGAGTGTGTTTCAGGGATAAGAACTCTGGTCTATATTTCCCTTCAGAAACGGAGTTAAACCCCAGGATGTGTTTTCCTACAAGTAGGAGTTCATTTCTGGTAAGCAAAGTGAATTTTGGGCTCAAATGATTTTTCGCATTCTCCAAACCAAACCGATTCTCACTATTAACTATAGAGCATTTATGTAAGAGGACCTGTGGTTTGTATCAGTTTCATAATCAGAGTTGAACTACATATGGACCGTATGAGTAGGAAACACATTTCTTTTTTTTCTGGGCATGCTGATGGCTCTTGTTGTGTTGGAGACCCTGGAAAGAAGAGCTTTCTTCTTGCATTAAAACAGAGAGTATTTCAGGGATGAGAACACTGGTCTGAATTTCCCTTCAGAAACGGAGTTAAACCCCATGATCTGTGTCTTCCTACAAGCAAGAGTTCATTTCTGGTAAACCAAGTGAATTTTCGGCTCAAATGATATTCCACAGTTCTAGAACACAACGCAATTATCCCTATTAACTAAAGATCATTTATGTAAGAGGAGCTGTGTTCTGTATCAGTTTCATAAGCAGATTTGAAGTACATATGGTCCGCATGAGTAGGAAACACAGTTCTTTTTTTCTGGGCATGCTCGTGGTTCTTACTGTATTGGAAACCCTGGAAAGAAGAGGATGATTCATGCCTTAAAACAGAGTGTGTTTCTGGTATGAGAACTCTGGTCTGAATTTCCCTTCAGAAACGGAGGTAAACCCCAAGATCTGTGTCTTCCTTCCAGCAAGAGTTCATTTCTGGGAAACCCAGTGAATTTGGGGCTCAAATGATTTTTCCCAGTTCACAAACACAACGCTATTCTCACTATTAACTAAAGAGTATTTACATAAGAGGAGCTGTGGTTTGTATCTGTTTCATAAGCAGAGTTGAACTACATATGGTCCGTATGAGTAGGAAACACAGTTCTTTTTCTCTGGGCATGCTCATGGTTCCTGTTGTATTGGAGACTCTGGAAAGAAGAGCTTACTTCTTGCATTAAAACAGAGGGTATTTCATGGATGAGAACACTGGTCTGAATTTCCTTTCAGTAACGGTGTTAAACCCAAGGATCTGTGTATTCCTACAAGCAAGAGTTCATTTCTGGTAAACCAAGTAAATTTTCGGCTAAAATGATTTTCCACAGTTCTAGAACACAACGCCATTATCACTATCAACTAAAGATCATTTATTTAAGAGGAGCTTTGGTCTGTATCAGTTTCATAAGCAGATTTGAACTACATAGGGTCCGTATGAGTAGGAAACACAGTTCTTTTTTTCTTGGCATGTTCATGGTTCTTACTGTATTGGAGACCCTGGAAAGAAGAGGATGATTCATGCCTTAAAACAGAGTGTGTTTCTAGCATGAGGACTCTGGTCTGGATTTCCCTTCAGAAACGGAGTTAAACCCCATGATCAATGTCTTCCTACAAGCAAGAGTTCATTTCTGGTAAACCCAGTGAATTTTGGGCTCAAATGATTTTTCCCAGTTCACAAACACAACGCTATTCTCACTAATAACTAAAGAGGATTTACATAATAGGAGCTGTGGTTTGTATCTGTTTCATAAGCAGAGTTGAACTACATATGGTCCGTATGAGTAGGAAACACAGTTCTTTTTCTCTGGGCATGCTCATGGTTCCTGTTGTATTGGAGACTCTGGAAAGAAGAGCTTACTTCTTGCATTAAAAGAGAGTGTATTTCATGGATGAGAACACTGGTCTGAATTTCCCTTCAGAAACGGAGTTAAACCCAAGGATCTGTTTCTTCCTACAAACAAGAGTTCATTTCTGGTAAACCAAGGGAATTTTCGGCTCAAATGATTTCCACAGTTCTAGAACACAACGCGATTATCACTATTAACTAAAGATCATTTATGTAAGAGGAGCTGTGTTCTGTATCAGTTTCATAAGCAGATTTAAACTAAATAGCGTCCATATGAGTAGGAAACACAGTTCTTTTTTTCTTGGCATGCTCATGGTTCTTACTGTATTGGAAACCCTGGAAAGAAGAGGATGAGTCATGCCTTAAAACAGAGTGTGTTTCTGGTATGAGAACTCTGGTCTAAATTTCCCTTCAGAAACGGAAGTAAACTCCATGATCTGTGTCTTCCCACAAGCAAGAGTTCATTTCTGGTAAACCAAGTGAATTTTCGGCTCAAATGATTTTCCACAGTTCTAGAACACAACGCGACTATCACTATTAACTAAAGAGCATTTATATAAGAGGAGCTGTGGTCTGTATCAGTTTCATAAGCAGATTTGAACTACATAGGGTCCGTATGAGTAGGAAACACAGTTCTTTTTTTCTTGGCATTCTCGTGGGTCTTAGTGTATTGGAGACCCTGGAAAGAAGAGGATGATTCATGCCTTAAAACAGAGTGTGTTTCTAGCATGAGGACTCTGGTCTGGATTTCCCTTCAGAAACGGAGTTAAACCCCATGATCAATGTCTTCCTACAAGCAAGAGTTCATTTCTGGTAAACCCAGTGAATTTTGGGCTCAAATGATTTTTCCCAGTTCACAAACACAACGCTATTCTCACTAATAACTAAAGAGGATTTACATAATAGGAGCTGTGGTTTGTATCTGTTTCATAAGCAGATTTGAACTACATATGGTCCGTATGAGTAGGAAACACAGTTCTTTTTCTCTGGGCATGCTCATGGTTCCTGTTGTATTGGAGACTCTGGAAAGAAGAGCTTACTTCTTGCATTAAAAGAGAGTGTATTTCATGGATGAGAACACTGGTCTGAATTTCCCTTCAGAAACGGAGTTAAACCCAAGGATCTGTTTCTTCCTACAAACAAGAGTTCATTTCTGGTAAACCAAGGGAATTTTCGGCTCAAATGATTTCCACAGTTCTAGAACACAACGCGATTATCACTATTAACTAAAGAGCATTTATGTAACAGGAGCTGTGGTTTGTATCAGTTTCATAAGCAGATTTGAACTACATAGGGTCCGGAAGTGGGAAACACAGTTCTTTTTTTCTTGGCATGCTCATTGTTCTTACTGTAATGGAAACCCTGGAAAGAAGAGGATGATTCATGCCTTAAAACAGAGTGTGTTTAAGGTATGAGAACTCTGGTTGAATTTCGCTTCAGAAACGGAGTTAAACCCCATGATCTTTATCTTCCTACAAGTTAGAGTTCATTTCTGGTAAACCCAGTGAATTTTGGGCTCAAATGATTTTTCCCAGTTCACAAACCCAACGCTATTCTCACTATTAACTAAAGAGGATTTATGTAAGAGGAGCTGTGGTTTGTATCAGTTTCATAAGCAGAGTTGAACTACATATGGTCCGTATGAGTAGGAAACACAGTTCTTTTTTTCTGGGCATGCTCATGGTTCTTGCTGTATTTTAGACTCTGGAAAGAAGAGCTTGCTTCTTTCGTTAAAACAGAGTGTGTTTCAGGGATAAGAACTCTGGTCTATATTTCCCTTCAGAAACGGAGTTAAACCCCAGGATGTGTTTTCCTACAAGTAGGAGTTCATTTCGGGTAAGCAAAGTGAATTTTGGGCTCAAATGATTTTTTGCATTCTCCAAACCAAACCGATTCTCACTATTAACTATAGAGCATTTATGTAAGAGGACCTGTGGTTTGTATCAGTTTCATAATCAGAGTTGAACTACATATGGACCGTATGAGTAGAAAACACATTTCTTTTTTTTCTGGGCATGCTGATGGCTCTTGTTGTGTTGGAGACCCTGGAAAGAAGAGCTTTCTTCTTGCATTAAAACAGAGTGTATTTCAGGGATGAGAACACTGGTCTGAATTTCCCATCAGAAACGGAGTTAAACCCCATGATCTGTGTCTTTCTACAAGCAAGAGGTCATTTATGGTAAACCAAGTGAATTTTTGGCTCAAATGATTTTCCACAGTTCTAGAACACAACGCGATTATCACTATTAACTAAAGATCATTTATGTAAGAGATGCTGTGGTCTGTATTAGTTTCATAAGCATATTTGAACTACATAGGGTCCGTATGAGTAGGAAACACAGTTCTTTTTTTCTTGGCATGCTCATGGTTCTTACTGTATTGGAAACCCTGGAAAGAAGAGGATGATTCATGCCTTAAAACAGAGTGTGTTTCTGGTATTAGAACCCTGGTCTGAATTTCCCTTCAGAAACGGAGGTAAACCCCATGATCTGTGTCTTCCTACAAGCAAGAGTTCATTTCTGGTGAACCCAGTGTATTTTGGGCTCAAATGATTTTTTGCAGTTCACAAACCCAACGCTATTCTCACTATTAACTAAGGAGGATTTTTGTAAGAGGAGCTGTGGTTTGTATCAGTTTCATAAGCAGAGTTGAACTACATATGGTCCGTATGAGTAGGAAACACAGTTCTTTTTTTCTGGGCATGCTCATGGTTCTTGCTGTATTTTAGACTCTGGAAAGAAGAGCTTGCTTCTTTCGTTAAAACAGAGTGTGTTTCAGGGATAAGAACTCTGGTCTATATTTCCCTTCAGAAACGGAGTTAAACCCCAGGATGTGTTTTCCTACAAGTAGGAGTTCATTTCTGGTAAGCAAAGTGAATTTTGGGCTCAAATGATTTTTCGCATTCTCCAAACCAAACCGATTCTCACTATTAACTATAGAGCATTTATGTAAGAGGACCTGTGGTTTGTATCAGTTTCATAATCAGAGTTGAACTACATATGGACCGTATGAGTAGGAAACACATTTCTTTTTTTTCTGGGCATGCTGATGGCTCTTGTTGTGTTGGAGACCCTGGAAAGAAGAGCTTTCTTCTTGCATTAAAACAGAGTGTATTTCAGGGATGAGAACACTGGTCTGAATTTCCCTTCAGAAACGGAGTTAAACCCCATGATCTGTGTCTTCCTACAAGCAAGAGTTCATTTCTGGTAAACCAAGTGAATTTTCGGCTCAAATGATATTCCACATTTCTAGAACACAACGCAATTATCCCTATTAACTAAAGATCATTTATGTAAGAGGAGCTGTGTTCTGTATCAGTTTCATAAGCAGATTTGAAGTACATATGGTCCGCATGAGTAGGAAACACAGTTCTTTTTTTCTGGGCATGCTCATGGTTCTTACTGTATTGGAAACCCTGGAAAGAAGAGGATGATTCATGCCTTAAAACAGAGTGTGTTTCTGGTATGAGAACTCTGGTCTGAATTTCCCTTCAGAAACGGAGGTAAACCCCAAGATCTGTGTCTTCCTTCAAGCAAGAGTTCATTTCTGGGAAACCCAGTGAATTTGGGGCTCAAATGATTTTTCCCAGTTCACAAACACAACGCTATTCTCACTATTAACTAAAGAGTATTTACATAAGAGGAGCTGTGGTTTGTATCTGTTTCATAAGCAGAGTTGAACTACATATGGTCCGTATGAGTAGGAAACACAGTTCTTTTTCTCTGGGCATGCTCATGGTTCCTGTTGTATTGGAGACTCTGGAAAGAAGAGCTTACTTCTTGCATTAAAACAGAGTGTATTTCATGGATGAGAACACTGGTCTGAATTTCCCTTCAGAAACGGAGTTAAACCCAAGGATCTGTGTCTTTCTACAAGCAAGAGTTCATTTCTGGTAAACCAAGTGAATTTTCGGCTCAAATGATTTTCCACAGTTCTAGAACACAACGCGATTATCACTATTAACTAAAGATCATTTATGTAAGAGGAGCTGTGGTCTGTATCAGTTTCATAAGCATATTTGAACTACATAGGGTCCGTATGAGTAGGAAACACAGTTCTTTTTTTCTTGGCATGCTCATGGTTCTTACTCTATTGGAAACCCTGGAAAGAAGAGGATGATTCATGTCTTAAAACAGAGTGTGTTTCTGGTATTACAACGCTGGTCTGAATTTCCCTTCAGAAATGGAGGTAAACCCCATGATCTGTGTCTTCCTACAAGCAAGAGTTCATTTCTGGTGAACCCAGTGTATTTTGGGCTCAAATGATTTTTCCCAGTTCACAAACCCAACGCTATTCTCACTATTAACTAAAGAGGATTTTTGTAAGAGGAGTTGTGGTTTGTATCAGTTTCATAAGCAGAGTTGAACTACATATGGTCCGTATGAGTAGGAAACACAGTTCTTTTTCTCTGGGCATGCTCATGGTTCCTGTTGTATTGGAGACTCTGGAAAGAAGAGCTTACTTCTTGCATTAAAACAGAGTGTATTTCATGGATGAGAACACTGGTCTGAATTTCCCTTCAGAAACGGAGTTAAACCCAAGGATCTGTGTCTTTCTACAAGCAAGAGGTCATTTATGGTAAACCAAGTGAATTTTTGGCTCAAATGATTTTCCACAGTTCTAGAACACAACGCGATTATCACTATTAACTAAAGATCATTTATGTAAGAGATGCTGTGGTCTGTATCAGTTTCATAAGCATATTTGAACTACATAGGGTCCGTATGAGTAGGAAACACAGTTCTTTTTTTCTTGGCATGCTCATGGTTATTACTGTACTGGAAACCCTGGAAAGAAAAGGATGATTCATGCCTTAAAACAGAGTGTGTTTCTGGTATGAGAACTCTGGTCTGAATTTCCCTTCAGAAATGGAAGTAAACTCCATGATCTGTGTTTTCCCACAAGCAAGAGTTCATTTCTGGTAAACCAAGTGAATTTTCGGCTCAAATGATTTTCCACAGTTCTAGTACACAACGCGACTATCACTATTAACTAAAGAGCATTTATATAAGAGGAGCTGTGGTCTGTATCAGTTTCATTAGCAGATTTGAACTACATAGGGTCCGTATGAGTAGGAAACACAGTTCTTTTTTTCTTGGCATTCTCGTGGGTCTTACTGTATTGGAGACCCTGGAAAGAAGAGGATGATTCATGCCTTAAAACAGAGTGTGTTTCTGGTATGAGAACTCGGGTCTGAATTTCCCTTCAGAAACGGAGGTAAACCCCAAGATCTGTGTCTTCCTTCAAGCAAGAGTTCATTTCTGGGAAACCCAGTGAATTTGGGGCTCAAATGATTTTTCCCAGTTCACAAACACAACGCTATTCTCACTATTAACTAAAGAGTATTTACATAAGAGGAGCTGTGGTTTGTATCAGTTTCATAAGCAGAGTTGAACTACATATGGTCCGTATGAGTAGGAAACACAGTTCTTTTTTTCTGGGCATGCTCATGGTTCTTGCTGTATTTTAGACTCTGGAAAGAAGAGCTTGCTTCTTTCGTTAAAACAGAGTGTGTTTCAGGGATAAGAACTCTGGTCTATATTTCCCTTCAGAAACGGAGTTAAACCCCAGGATGTGTTTTCCTACAAGTAGGAGTTCATTTCGGGTAAGCAAAGTGAATTTTGGGCTCAAATGATTTTTTGCATTCTCCAAACCAAACCGATTCTCACTATTAACTATAGAGCATTTATGTAAGAGGACCTGTGGTTTGTATCAGTTTCATAATCAGAGTTGAACTACATATGGACCGTATGAGTAGAAAACACATTTCTTTTTTTTCTGGGCATGCTGATGGCTCTTGTTGTGTTGGAGACCCTGGAAAGAAGAGCTTTCTTCTTGCATTAAAACAGAGTGTATTTCAGGGATGAGAACACTGGTCTGAATTTCCCATCAGAAACGGAGTTAAACCCCATGATCTGTGTCTTTCTACAAGCAAGAGGTCATTTATGGTAAACCAAGTGAATTTTTGGCTCAAATGATTTTCCACAGTTCTAGAACACAACGCGATTATCACTATTAACTAAAGATCATTTATGTAAGAGATGCTGTGGTCTGTATTAGTTTCATAAGCATATTTGAACTACATAGGGTCCGTATGAGTAGGAAACACAGTTCTTTTTTTCTTGGCATGCTCATGGTTCTTACTGTATTGGAAACCCTGGAAAGAAGAGGATGATTCATGTCTTAAAACAGAGTGTGTTTCTGGTATTAGAACCCTGGTCTGAATTTCCCTTCAGAAACGGAGGTAAACCCCATGATCTGTGTCTTCCTACAAGCAAGAGTTCATTTCTGGTGAACCCAGTGTATTTTGGGCTCAAATGATTTTTTGCAGTTCACAAACCCAACGCTATTCTCACTATTAACTAAGGAGGATTTTTGTAAGAGGAGCTGTGGTTTGTATCAGTTTCATAAGCAGAGTTGAACTACATATGGTCCGTATGAGTAGGAAACACAGTTCTTTTTTTCTGGGCATGCTCATGGTTCTTGCTGTATTTTAGACTCTGGAAAGAAGAGCTTGCTTCTTTCGTTAAAACAGAGTGTGTTTCAGGGATAAGAACTCTGGTCTATATTTCCCTTCAGAAACGGAGTTAAACCCCAGGATGTGTTTTCCTACAAGTAGGAGTTCATTTCTGGTAAGCAAAGTGAATTTTGGGCTCAAATGATTTTTCGCATTCTCCAAACCAAACCGATTCTCACTATTAACTATAGAGCATTTATGTAAGAGGACCTGTGGTTTGTATCAGTTTCATAATCAGAGTTGAACTACATATGGACCGTATGAGTAGGAAACACATTTCTTTTTTTTCTGGGCATGCTGATGGCTCTTGTTGTGTTGGAGACCCTGGAAAGAAGAGCTTTCTTCTTGCATTAAAACAGAGTGTATTTCAGGGATGAGAACACTGGTCTGAATTTCCCTTCAGAAACGGAGTTAAACCCCATGATCTGTGTCTTCCTACAAGCAAGAGTTCATTTCTGGTAAACCAAGTGAATTTTCGGCTCAAATGATATTCCACAGTTCTAGAACACAACGCAATTATCCCTATTAACTAAAGATCATTTATGTAAGAGGAGCTGTGTTCTGTATCAGTTTCATAAGCAGATTTGAAGTACATATGGTCCGCATGAGTAGGAAACACAGTTCTTTTTTTCTGGGCATGCTCATGGTTCTTACTGTATTGGAAACCCTGGAAAGAAGAGGATGATTCATGCCTTAAAACAGAGTGTGTTTCTGGTATGAGAACTCTGGTCTGAATTTCCCTTCAGAAACGGAGTTAAACCCCCGGATCTGTGTTTTCCTACAAGCAGGAGTTCATATTGTTAAGCAAAGTGAATTTTGGGCTAAAATGTTTTTACACAGTACACAAACAGAACAGGATTCTCACTATTAACTAAAGATCTTTTATGTAAGAGGAGCTGTGGTTTGTATCAGTTTCATAAGCAGAGTTGAATTACATATGGACCGTATGAGTAGGAAACACATTTCCTTTTTTCTGGGCATGCTCATGGTTCTTGTATTGGAGACTCTGGAAAGAAAAGCTTACTTCTTTCATTAAAACAGTGTGTATTTCATGGATGAGAACACTGGTCTGAATTTCCCTTCAGAAACGGAGTTAAACCCCATGATCTGTGTCTTCCAACAAGCAAGAGTTCATTTCTGGTAAACCAAGTGAATTTTTGGCTCAAATGATTTTCCACAGTTCTAGAACACAAGGCCATTATCACTATTAACTAAAGAGCATTTATGTAAGATTAGCTGTGGTCTGTATCAGTTTCATAAGCAGATTTGAACTACATAGGTCCGTATGAGTATGAAACAATGTTCTTTTTTTCTTGGCATGCTCATGGTTCTTACTGTATTGGAGACCCTGGAAAGAAGAGGATGATTCATGCCTCAAAACAGAGTGTTTTTCAGGTATGAGAATTCTGGTCTGAATTTCTCTTCAGAAACGTTGTTAAACCCCTGGATCTGTGTTTTCCTACAAGCAGGAGTTCATTTCTGGTAAGCAAAGTGAATTTTGGGCTCAAATGTTTTTACACAGTACACCAACAGAACATGATTCTCACTATTTACTAATGATCCTTTATGTAACAGGGGTTGTGGTTTGTATCTGCTTCATAAGAAGAGTTGAACGACATATGGACCGTATGATTAGGAAACACATTTCTTTTTTTCTGGGCATGCTCATGGTTCTTGTTGTATTGGAGACTCTGGAAAGAAGAGCTTACTTCTTGCATTAAAACAGAGTGTATTTCATGGATGAGAACACTGGTCTGAATTTCCCTTCAGAAACGGAGTTAAACCCCATGATCTGTGTCTTCCTACAAGCAAGAGTTCATTTCTGGTAAATCCAGTGAATAGTGGCTCAAATGATTTTTCCCAGCTCAAAAACCCAACGCTATTCTCACTATTAACTAAAGAGAATTTATGTAAGAAGAGCTGTGGTTTGTATCAGTTTCATAAGCAGTGTTGAACTACATATGGTCTGTATGAATAGGAAACACTGTTCTTTTTTTCAGGGCATGCTCATGGTTCTTGCTGTATTTTAGACTCTAGAAAGAAGAGCTTGCTTCCTGCGTTAAAACAGAGTGTGTTTCAGGGAAAAGAACTCTGGTCTGTATTTCCCTTCAGAAACGGAGTTAATCCACAGGATGTGTTGTCCTACGAGTAGGAGTTCATTTCTGGTAAGCAAAGTGAATTTTGGGCTAAAATGATTTTTTGCTGTTCTCCAAACCAAACCGATTCTCACTATTAACTTAAGATCATTTATGTTAGAGGAGGTGTGGTTTGTATCAGTTTCATAAGCAGAGTTGAACTACATATGGTCCATATGAGTAGGAAACACAGTTCTTTTTTTCTGGGCATGCTCATGGTTCCTGTTGTACTTGAGACTCTGGAAAGAAGAGCTTACTTCTTGCATTAAAACAGAGGGTATTTCATGGATGAGAACACTGGTCTGAATTTCCCTTCAGAAACAGAGTTAAACCCATGCATCTGTTGCTTCCTACAAGCAAGAGTTCATTTCTGGTAAATCAAGTGAATTTTCGGCTCAAATGATTTCCACAGTTCTAGAACACAATGCGATTATCACTGTTAACTAAAGATCATTTATGTTAGAGGAGCTGTGGTCTGTATCAGTTTCATAAGCAGATTTGAACTACATAGGGTCCGTATGAGTAGGAAACACAGTTCTTTTTTTCTTGGCATGCTCATGGTTCTTACTGTATTGGAAACCCTGGAAAGATGAGGATGATTCATGCCTTAAAACAGATTGTTTTTCTGGTATGAGAACTCTGGTCTGAATTTCCCTTCAGAAACGGAGTTAAACCCCAAGATCTGTGTCTTCCTTCAAGCAAGAGTTCATTTCTGGTAAACCCAGTGAATTTTGGGCGAAAATGATTTTTCCCAGTTCACAAACACTACGCTATTCTCACTATTAACTAAAGAGGATTTACGTAAGAGGAGCTGTGATTTGTATCAGTTTCATAAGCAGAGATGAACTACATATGGTCCGTATGAGTAGGAAACACAGTTCTTTTTTTCTGGGCATGCTCATGGTTCCTGTTGTATTGGAGACTCTGGAAAGAAGAGCTTACTTCTTGCATTAAAACAGAGTGTATTTCATGGATGAGAACACTGGTCTGAATTTCCTTTCAGTAACGGAGTTAAACCCAAGGATCTGTGTATTCCTACAAGCAAGAGTTCATTTCTGGTAAACCAAGTAAATTTTCGGCTCAAATGATTTTCGACAGTTCTAGAACACAACGCCATTATCACTATTAACTAAAGATCATTTATGTAAGAGGAGCTTTGGTCTGTATCAGTTTCATAAGCAGATTTGAACTACATAGGGTCCGAACGAGTAGGAAACACAGTTCTTTTTTTCTTGGCATGTTCATGGATCTTACTGTATTGCAGACCCTGGAAAGAAGAGGATGATTCATGCCTTAAAACAGAGTGTGTTTCTGGCATGAGAACTCTGGTCTGGATTTCCCTTCAGAAACGGAGGTAAACCCCATGATCTGTGTCTTCCTACAAGCAAGAGTTCATTTCTGGTAAACCCAGTGAATTTTGGGCTCAAATGATTTTTCCCAGTTCACAAACACAACGCTATTCTCACTATTAACTAAAGAGGATTTTTGTAAGAGGATCTGTGGTTTGTATCAGTTTCATAAGCAGAGTTGAACTACATATGGTCCGTATGAGTAGGAAACACTGTTCTTTTTTTCAGGGCATGCTCATGGTTCTTGCTGTATTTTAGACTCTGGAAAGAAGAGCTTGCTTCTTTCGTTAAAACAGAGCGTGTTTCAGGGATAAGAACTCTGGTCTATATTTACCTTCAGAAATAGAGTTAAACCCCAGGATGTGTTTTCCTACAAGTAGGAGTTCATTTCTGTTAAGCAAAGTAAATTTTGTGCTCAAATGATTTTTCGCATTCTCCAAACCAAACCGATTCTCACTATTAACTATAGAGCAGTTATGTAAGAGGACCTGTGGGTTGTATCAGTTTAATAAGCCGAGTTGAACTACATATGGACCGTATGAGTAGGAAACACATTTCTTTTTTTTCTGAGCATGCTGATGGTTCTTGTTTTATTGGAGACTCTGGAGAGAAGAGCTTATATCTTGCATTAAAACAGAGTGTTTTTCATGTATGAGAATTCTGGTCTGAATTTCCCTTCAGAAACCCAGTTAAACCCCTGGATCTGTGTTTTCCTACAAGCAGGAGTTCATTTCCGGTAAGCAAAGTGAATTTTGGGCTCAAAAGTTTTTACACAGTAAACCAACAGAACACGATACTCACTATTAACTAAAGATCCTTTATGTAAGAGGAGCTGTGGTTTGTATCTGTTTCATAAGAAGAGTTGAACTACATATGGTCCGTATGAGTAGGAAACACAGTTCTTTTTTTCTGAGCATGCTCATGGTTCTTGTTGTATTGGAGACTCTGGAAAGAAGAGCTTACTTCTTGCATTAAAACAGAGTGTATTTCATGGATGAGAACACTGGTCTGAACTTCCCTTCAGAAACGGAGTTAAACCCCATGATCTTTGTCTTCCTACAAGCAAGAGTTCATTTTGGGTAAACCCAGTGAATAGTGGCTCAAATGATTTTTCCCAGTTCACAAACCCAACGCTATTCTCACTATTAACTAAAGAGCATTTATGAAAGAGGAGCTGTGGTTTGTATCAGTTTCATAAGCAGAGTTGAACTAAATATGGTCCGTATGAGTAGGAAACACATTTCTTTTTTTCACGGCATGCTCATGGTTCTTGCTGTATTTTAGACTCTGGAAAGAAGAGCTTGCTTCTTGTGTTTAGGCAGAGTGTGTTTCAGTGATGAGAACTCTGGTCTGAATTTCCCTTCAGAAACGGAGTTAAACCCCAAGATCTGTGTCGTCCTACAAGCAAGATATCAATTCTGGTAAACCAAGTGAATTTTGGGCTCAAATGATTTTTCGCAGTTAACCAAACCAAACCGATTCTTACTCTTAACTGAAGATCCTTTATGTAAGAGGAGCTGTGGTTTATATCAGTTTCATATGCAGAGTTGTACTACATATGGTCCGTATGAGTTGGAAACACATTTCTTTTTTTCTAGGCATGCTCATGGTTCTTGTTTTATTGGAGACTCTGGAAAGAAGAGCTTACTTCTTGCATTAAAACAGAGTGGATTTCATGGATGAGAACTCTGGTCTGAATTTCCCTTCAGAAACGGAGTTAAACCCCCGGATCTGTGTTTTCCTACAAGCAGGAGTTCATATTGTTAAGCAAAGTGAATTTTGGGCTAAAATGTTTTTACACAGTACACAAACAGAACAGGATTCTCACTATTAACTAAAGATCTTTTATGTAAGAGGAGCTGTGGTTTGTATCAGTTTCATAAGCAGAGTTGAATTACATATGGACCGTATGAGTAGGAAACACATTTCCTTTTTTCTGGGCATGCTCATGGTTCTTGTATTGGAGACTCTGGAAAGAAAAGCTTACTTCTTTCATTAAAACAGTGTGTATTTCATGGATGAGAACACTGGTCTGAATTTCCCTTCAGAAACGGAGTTAAACCCCATGATCTGTGTCTTCCAACAAGCAAGAGTTCATTTCTGGTAAACCAAGTGAATTTTTGGCTCAAATGATTTTCCACAGTTCTAGAACACAAGGCCATTATCACTATTAACTAAAGAGCATTTATGTAAGATTAGCTGTGGTCTGTATCAGTTTCATAAGCAGATTTGAACTACATAGGTCCGTATGAGTATGAAACAATGTTCTTTTTTTCTTGGCATGCTCATGGTTCTTACTGTATTGGAGACCCTGGAAAGAAGAGGATGATTCATGCCTCAAAACAGAGTGTTTTTCAGGTATGAGAATTCTGGTCTGAATTTCTCTTCAGAAACGTTGTTAAACCCCTGGATCTGTGTTTTCCTACAAGCAGGAGTTCATTTCTGGTAAGCAAAGTGAATTTTGGGCTCAAATGTTTTTACACAGTACACCAACAGAACATGATTCTCACTATTTACTAATGATCCTTTATGTAACAGGGGTTGTGGTTTGTATCTGCTTCATAAGAAGAGTTGAACGACATATGGACCGTATGATTAGGAAACACATTTCTTTTTTTCTGGGCATGCTCATGGTTCTTGTTGTATTGGAGACTCTGGAAAGAAGAGCTTACTTCTTGCATTAAAACAGAGTGTATTTCATGGATGAGAACACTGGTCTGAATTTCCCTTCAGAAACGGAGTTAAACCCCATGATCTGTGTCTTCCTACAAGCAAGAGTTCATTTCTGGTAAATCCAGTGAATAGTGGCTCAAATGATTTTTCCCAGCTCAAAAACCCAACGCTATTCTCACTATTAACTAAAGAGAATTTATGTAAGAAGAGCTGTGGTTTGTATCAGTTTCATAAGCAGTGTTGAACTACATATGGTCTGTATGAATAGGAAACACTGTTCTTTTTTTCAGGGCATGCTCATGGTTCTTGCTGTATTTTAGACTCTAGAAAGAAGAGCTTGCTTCCTGCGTTAAAACAGAGTGTGTTTCAGGGAAAAGAACTCTGGTCTGTATTTCCCTTCAGAAACGGAGTTAATCCACAGGATGTGTTGTCCTACGAGTAGGAGTTCATTTCTGGTAAGCAAAGTGAATTTTGGGCTAAAATGATTTTTTGCTGTTCTCCAAACCAAACCGATTCTCACTATTAACTTAAGATCATTTATGTTAGAGGAGGTGTGGTTTGTATCAGTTTCATAAGCAGAGTTGAACTACATATGGTCCATATGAGTAGGAAACACAGTTCTTTTTTTCTGGGCATGCTCATGGTTCCTGTTGTACTTGAGACTCTGGAAAGAAGAGCTTACTTCTTGCATTAAAACAGAGGGTATTTCATGGATGAGAACACTGGTCTGAATTTCCCTTCAGAAACACAGTTAAACCCATGCATCTGTTGCTTCCTACAAGCAAGAGTTCATTTCTGGTAAATCAAGTGAATTTTCGGCTCAAATGATTTCCACAGTTCTAGAACACAATGCGATTATCACTGTTAACTAAAGATCATTTATGTTAGAGGAGCTGTGGTCTGTATCAGTTTCATAAGCAGATTTGAACTACATAGGGTCCGTATGAGTAGGAAACACAGTTCTTTTTTTCTTGGCATGCTCATGGTTCTTACTGTATTGGAAACCCTGGAAAGATGAGGATGATTCATGCCTTAAAACAGATTGTTTTTCTGGTATGAGAACTCTGGTCTGAATTTCCCTTCAGAAACGGAGTTAAACCCCAAGATCTGTGTCTTCCTTCAAGCAAGAGTTCATTTCTGGTAAACCCAGTGAATTTTGGGCGAAAATGATTTTTCCCAGTTCACAAACACTACGCTATTCTCACTATTAACTAAAGAGGATTTACGTAAGAGGAGCTGTGATTTGTATCAGTTTCATAAGCAGAGATGAACTACATATGGTCCGTATGAGTAGGAAACACAGTTCTTTTTTTCTGGGCATGCTCATGGTTCCTGTTGTATTGGAGACTCTGGAAAGAAGAGCTTACTTCTTGCATTAAAACAGAGTGTATTTCATGGATGAGAACACTGGTCTGAATTTCCTTTCAGTAACGGAGTTAAACCCAAGGATCTGTGTATTCCTACAAGCAAGAGTTCATTTCTGGTAAACCAAGTAAATTTTCGGCTCAAATGATTTTCGACAGTTCTAGAACACAACGCCATTATCACTATTAACTAAAGATCATTTATGTAAGAGGAGCTTTGGTCTGTATCAGTTTCATAAGCAGATTTGAACTACATAGGGTCCGAACGAGTAGGAAACACAGTTCTTTTTTTCTTGGCATGTTCATGGATCTTACTGTATTGCAGACCCTGGAAAGAAGAGGATGATTCATGCCTTAAAACAGAGTGTGTTTCTGGCATGAGAACTCTGGTCTGGATTTCCCTTCAGAAACGGAGGTAAACCCCATGATCTGTGTCTTCCTACAAGCAAGAGTTCATTTCTGGTAAACCCAGTGAATTTTGGGCTCAAATGATTTTTCCCAGTTCACAAACACAACGCTATTCTCACTATTAACTAAAGAGGATTTTTGTAAGAGGATCTGTGGTTTGTATCAGTTTCATAAGCAGAGTTGAACTACATATGGTCCGTATGAGTAGGAAACACTGTTCTTTTTTTCAGGGCATGCTCATGGTTCTTGCTGTATTTTAGACTCTGGAAAGAAGAGCTTGCTTCTTTCGTTAAAACAGAGCGTGTTTCAGGGATAAGAACTCTGGTCTATATTTACCTTCAGAAATAGAGTTAAACCCCAGGATGTGTTTTCCTACAAGTAGGAGTTCATTTCTGTTAAGCAAAGTAAATTTTGTGCTCAAATGATTTTTCGCATTCTCCAAACCAAACCGATTCTCACTATTAACTATAGAGCAGTTATGTAAGAGGACCTGTGGGTTGTATCAGTTTAATAAGCCGAGTTGAACTACATATGGACCGTATGAGTAGGAAACACATTTCTTTTTTTTCTGGGCATGCTGATGGTTCTTGTTTTATTGGAGACTCTGGAGAGAAGAGCTTATATCTTGCATTAAAACAGAGTGTTTTTCATGTATGAGAATTCTGGTCTGAATTTCCCTTCAGAAACCCAGTTAAACCCCTGGATCTGTGTTTTCCTACAAGCAGGAGTTCATTTCCGGTAAGCAAAGTGAATTTTGGGCTCAAAAGTTTTTACACAGTAAACCAACAGAACACGATACTCACTATTAACTAAAGATCCTTTATGTAAGAGGAGCTGTGGTTTGTATCTGTTTCATAAGAAGAGTTGAACTACATATGGTCCGTATGAGTAGGAAACACAGTTCTTTTTTTCTGAGCATGCTCATGGTTCTTGTTGTATTGGAGACTCTGGAAAGAAGAGCTTACTTCTTGCATTAAAACAGAGTGTATTTCATGGAGGAGAACACTGGTCTGAACTTCCCTTCAGAAACGGAGTTAAACCCCATGATCTTTGTCTTCCTACAAGCAAGAGTTCATTTTGGGTAAACCCAGTGAATAGTGGCTCAAATGATTTTTCCCAGTTCACAAACCCAACGCTATTCTCACTATTAACTAAAGAGAATTTATGTAAGAGGAGCTGTGGTTGGTATCAGTTTCATAAGCAGAGTTGAACTACATATGGTCCGTATGAATAGGAAACACTGTTCTTTTTTTCAGGGCATGCTCATGGTTCTTGCTGTATTTTAGACTCTGGAAAGAAGAGCTTGCTTCTTGCGTAAAAACAGAGTGTGTATCAGGGATAAGAACTCTGGTCTGTATTTCCCTTCAGAAATGGAGTTAAACCCCAGGATGTGTTTTCCTACAAGTAGGAGTTCATTTCTGGTAAGCAAAGTGAATTTTGGGCTCAAATGATTTTTCGCAATTCTCCAAACCAAACCGATTCTCACTATTAACTACAGAGCATTTATGTAAGGGGAGCTGTGGTTTGTATCCGTTTCATAAGCAGAGTTAAACTACATATGGTCCTTAGGAGTAGGAAACACAGTTATTTTTTTCTGGGCATGCTCATGGTTCTTGCTGTATTGGAGACGCTGGAAAGAAGAGGATGCTTCTTGTCCTAAAGCAGAGTGTGTTTCATGGAGGAGAAAGAGGTCTGAATTGCCCTTCAGAAATGGAGTTAAACCCCAGGATCTGTGTCTTCCTACAAGCAAGAGTTCATTTCTGGTTAACCCAGTGAATTTTGGGCTCAAATGAATTTTTGCAGTTCACGAACCCAACAGGATTCTCCTATTAACTAAAGAGCATTTATGAAAGAGGAGCTGTGGTTTGTATCCGTTTCATAAGCAGAGTTGAACTACATATGGTCCTTAGGAGTAGGAAACACAGTTCTTTTTTTCTGGGCATGCTCATGGTTCTTGCTGTATTGGAGACGCTGGAAAGAAGAGGATGCTTCTTGTCCTAAAGGAGAGTGTGTTTCATGGAGGAGAAAGAGGTCTGAATTGCCCTTCAGAAATGGAGTTAAACCCCAGGATCTGTGTCTTCCTACAAGCAAGAGTTCATTTCTGGTTAACCCAGTCAATTTTGGGCTCAAATGAATTTTTGCAGTTCACGAACCCAACGGGATTCTCCTATTAACTAAAGAGCATTTATGAAAGAGGAGCTGTGGTTTGTATCAGTTTCATAAGCAGAGTTGAACTAAATATGGTTCGTATGAGTAGGAAACACATTTCTTTTTTTCATGGCATGCTCATTGTTCTTGCTGTATTTTAGACTCTGGAAAGAAGAGCTTGCTTCTTGTGTTGAGGCAGAGTGTGTTTCAGTGATGAGAACTCTGGTCTGAATTTCCCTTCAGAAACGGAGTTAAACCCCAAGATCTGTGTCGTCCTACAAGCAAGATATCATTTCTGGTAAACCAAGTGAATTTTGGGCTCAAATGATTTTTAGCAGTTAACCAAACCAAACCGATTCTTACTCTTAACTGAAGATCCTTTATGTAAGAGGAGCTGTGGTTTATATCAGTTTCATATGCAGAGTTGCACTACATATGGTCCGTATGAGTTGGAAACACATTTCTTTTTTTCTAGGCATGCTCATGGTTCTTGTTGTATTGGAGACTCTGGAAAGAAGAGCTTACTTCTTGCATTAAAACAGAGTGGATTTCATGGATGAGAACTCTGGTCTGAATTTCCCTTCAGAAACGGAGTTAAACCCCCAGATCTGTGTTTTCCTACAAGCAGGAGTTCATATCTGGTAAGCAAAGTGAATTTTGGGCTAAAATGTTTTTACACAGTACACAAACAGAACAGGATTCTCACTATTAACTAAAGATCTTTTATGTAAGAGGAGCTGTGGTTTGTATCAGTTTCATAAGCAGAGTTGAATTACATATGGACCGTATGAGTAGGAAACACATTTCATTTTTTCTGGGCATGCTCATGGTTCTTGTATTGGAGACTCTGGAAAGAAAAGCTTACTTCTTTCATTAAAACAGTGTGTATTTCATGGATGATAACACTGGTCTGAATTTCCCTTCAGAAACGGAGTTAAACCCCATGATCTGTGTCTTCCTACAAGCAAGAGTTCATTTCTGGTAAACCAAGTGAATTTTTGGCTCAAATGATTTTCCACAGTTCTAGAACACAAGGCGATTATCACTATTAACTAAAGAGCATTTATGTAAGATTAGCTGTGGTCTGTATCAGTTTCATAAGCAGATTTGAACTACATAGGGTCCGTATGAGTATGAAACAAAGTTCTTTTTTTCTTGGCATGCTCATAGTTCTTACTGTATTGGAGACCCTGGAAAGAAGAGTATGATTCATGCCTAAAAACAGAGTGTTTTTCATGTATGAGAATTCTGGTCTGAATTTCTCTTCAGAAACGTTGTTAAACCCCTGGATCTGTGTTTTCCTACACCCAGGAGTTCATTTCTGGTAAGCAAAGTGAATTTTTGGCTCAAATGTTTTTACACAGTACACCAACAGAACACAATTCTCACTATTTACTAATGATCCTTTATGTAAGAGGAGTTGTGGTTTGTATCTGTTTCATAAGAAGAGTTGAACTACATATGGACCATATGAGTAGGAAACACATTTCTTTTTTTCTGGGCATGCTCATGGTTCTTGTTGTATTGGAGACTCTGGAAAGAAGAGCTTACTTCTTGCATTAAAACAGAGTGTATTTCATGGATGAGAACACTGGTCTGAATTTCCCTTCAGAAACGGAGTTAAACCCCATGATCTGTGTCTTCCTACAAGCAAGAGTTCATTTTGGGTAAACCCAGTGAATAGTGGCTCAAATGATTTTTCCCAGTTCACAAACCCAACGCTATTCTCACTATTAACTAAAGAGAATTTATGTAAGAGGAGCTGTGGTTGGTATCAGTTTCATAAGCAGAGTTGAACTACATATGGTCCGTATGAATAGGAAACACTGTTCTTTTTTTCAGGACATGCTCATGGTTCTTGCTGTATATTAGACTCTGGAAAGAAGAGCCTGCTTCTTGCGTAAAAACAGAGTGTGTATGAGGGATAAGAACTCTGGTCTGTATTTCCCTTCAGAAATGGAGTTAAACCCCAGGATGTGTTTTCCTACAAGTAGGAGTTCATTTCTGGTAAGCAAAGTGAATTTTGGGCTCAAATGATTTTTCGCAATTCTCCAAACCAAACCGATTCTCACTATTAATTAAAGAGCATTTATGTTAGAGGAGTTGTGGTTTGTATAAGTTTCATAAGCAGAGTTTAACTACATATGGTCCTTATGAGTAGGAAACACAGTTCTTTTTTTCTGGGCATGCTCATGGTTCTTGCTGTATTTTAGACTCTGGAAAGAAGAGCTTGCTTCTTTCGTTAAAACAGAGTGTGTTTCAGGGATAAGAACTCTGGTCTATATTTCCCTTCAGAAACGGAGTTAAACCCCAGGATGTGTTTTCCTACAAGTAGGAGTTCATTTCTGGTAAGCAAAGTGAATTTTGGGCTCAAATGATTTTTTGCATTCTCCAAACCAAACCGATTCTCACTATTAACTATAGAGCATTTATGTAAGAGGACCTGTGGTTTGTATCAGTTTCATAATCAGAGTTGAACTACATATGGACCGTATGAGTAGAAAACACATTTCTTTTTTTTCTGGGCATGCTGATGGCTCTTGTTGTGTTGGAGACCCTGGAAAGAAGAGCTTTCTTCTTGCATTAAAACAGAGTGTATTTCAGGGATGAGAACACTGGTCTGAATTTCCCTTCAGAAATGGAGTTAAACCCCATGATCTGTGTCTTCTTACAAGCAAGAGTTCATTTCTGGTAAACCAAGTGAATTTTCGGCTCAAATGATATTCCACAGTTCTAGAACACAACGCAATTATTCCTATTAACTAAAGATCATTTATGTAAGAGAAGCTGTGGTCTGTATCAGTTTCATAAGCATATTTGAACTACATAGGGTCCGTATGAGTAGGAAACACAGTTCTTTTTTTCTTGGCATGCTCATGGTTCTTACTGTATTGGAAACCCTAGAAAGAAGAGGATGATTCATGTCTTAAAACAGAGTGTGTTTCTGGTATTAGAACCCTGGTCTGAATTTCCCTTCAGAAACGGAGGTAAACTCCATGATCTGTGTCTTCCTACAAGCAAGAGTTCATTTCTGGTGTACCCAGTGTATTTTGGGCTCAAATGATTTTTCCCCGTTCACAAACCCAACGCTATTCTCACTATTAACTAAAGAGGATTTTTGTAAGAGGAGTTGTGGTTTGTATCAGTTTCATAAGCAGAGTTGAACTACATATGGTCCGTATGAGTAGGAAACACTGTTCTTTTTTTCAGGGCATGCTCATGGTTCTTAATGTATTGGAGACCCTGGAAAGAAGAGGATGATTCATGCCTTAAAACAGAGTGTGTTTCTGGTATGAGAACTCTGGTCTGAATTTTCCTTCAGAAACCGAGTTTAACCCCTTGATCTGTGTCTTCCTACAAGCAAGAGTTCATTTCTGGTAAACCCAGTGAATTTTGGGCTCAAATGATTTTTTGCTCTTCTCCAAACCAAACCGATTCTCACTATTAAATAAAGAGCATTTATGTTAGAGGAGGTGTGGTTTGTATCAGTTTCATAAGCAGAGTTGAACTACATATGGTCCATATGAGTAGGAAACACAGTTCTTTTTTTCTGGGCATGCTCATGGTTCCTGTTGTATTGGAGACTCTGGAAAGAAGAGCTTACTTCTTGCATTAAAACAGAGGGTATTTCATGGATGAGAACACTGGTCTGAATTTCCTTTCAGTAACGGTGTTAAACCCAAGGATCTGTGTATTCCTACAAGCAAGAGTTCATTTCTGGTAAACCAAGTAAATTTTCGGCTAAAATGATTTTCCACAGTTCTAGAACACAACGCCATTATCACTATTAACTAAAGATCATTTATTTAAGAGGAGCTTTGGTCTGTATCAGTTTCATAAGCAGATTTGAACTACATAGGGTCCGTATGAGTAGGAAACACAGTTCTTTTTTTCTTGGCATGTTCATGGTTCTTACTGTATTGGAGACCCTGGAAAGAAGAGGATGATTCATGCCTTAAAACAGAGTGTGTTTCTAGCATGAGGACTCTGGTCTGGATTTCCCTTCAGAAACGGAGTTAAACCCCATGATCAATGTCTTCCTACAAGCAAGAGTTCATTTCTGGTAAACCCAGTGAATTTTGGGCTCAAATGATTTTTCCCAGTTCACAAACACAACGCTATTCTCACTAATAACTAAAGAGGATTTACATAATAGGAGCTGTGGTTTGTATCTGTTTCATAAG
This sequence comes from Onychomys leucogaster, assembly GCA_949786385.1. Taxonomy (NCBI): domain Eukaryota; kingdom Metazoa; phylum Chordata; class Mammalia; order Rodentia; family Cricetidae; genus Onychomys; species Onychomys leucogaster. Next base: position 41,923 of record CATKUP010000448.1, on the reverse strand, counting down.
CAGATTTGAACTACATATGGTCCGTATGAGTAGGAAACACAGTTCTTTTTCTCTGGGCATGCTCATGGTTCCTGTTGTATTGGAGACTCTGGAAAGAAGAGCTTACTTCTTGCATTAAAAGAGAGTGTATTTCATGGATGAGAACACTGGTCTGAATTTCCCTTCAGAAACGGAGTTAAACCCAAGGATCTGTTTCTTCCTACAAACAAGAGTTCATTTCTGGTAAACCAAGGGAATTTTCGGCTCAAATGATTTCCACAGTTCTAGAACACAACGCGATTATCACTATTAACTAAAGAGCATTTATGTAACAGGAGCTGTGGTTTGTATCAGTTTCATAAGCAGATTTGAACTACATAGGGTCCGGAAGTGGGAAACACAGTTCTTTTTTTCTTGGCATGCTCATTGTTCTTACTGTAATGGAAACCCTGGAAAGAAGAGGATGATTCATGCCTTAAAACAGAGTGTGTTTAAGGTATGAGAACTCTGGTTGAATTTCGCTTCAGAAACGGAGTTAAACCCCATGATCTTTATCTTCCTACAAGTTAGAGTTCATTTCTGGTAAACCCAGTGAATTTTGGGCTCAAATGATTTTTCCCAGTTCACAAACCCAACGCTATTCTCACTATTAACTAAAGAGGATTTATGTAAGAGGAGCTGTGGTTTGTATCAGTTTCATAAGCAGAGTTGAACTACATATGGTCCGTATGAGTAGGAAACACAGTTCTTTTTTTCTGGGCATGCTCATGGTTCTTGCTGTATTTTAGACTCTGGAAAGAAGAGCTTGCTTCTTTCGTTAAAACAGAGTGTGTTTCAGGGATAAGAACTCTGGTCTATATTTCCCTTCAGAAACGGAGTTAAACCCCAGGATGTGTTTTCCTACAAGTAGGAGTTCATTTCGGGTAAGCAAAGTGAATTTTGGGCTCAAATGATTTTTTGCATTCTCCAAACCAAACCGATTCTCACTATTAACTATAGAGCATTTATGTAAGAGGACCTGTGGTTTGTATCAGTTTCATAATCAAAGTTGAACTACATATGGACCGTATGAGTAGAAAACACATTTCTTTTTTTTCTGGGCATGCTGATGGCTCTTGTTGTGTTGGAGACCCTGGAAAGAAGAGCTTTCTTCTTGCATTAAAACAGAGTGTATTTCAGGGATGAGAACACTGGTCTGAATTTCCCTTCAGAAACGGAGTTAAACCCCATGATCTGTGTCTTTCTACAAGCAAGAGGTCATTTATGGTAAACCAAGTGAATTTTTGGCTCAAATGATTTTCCACAGTTCTAGAACACAACGCGATTATCACTATTAACTAAAGATCATTTATGTAAGAGATGCTGTGGTCTGTATTAGTTTCATAAGCATATTTGAACTACATAGGGTCCGTATGAGTAGGAAACACAGTTCTTTTTTTCTTGGCATGCTCATGGTTCTTACTGTATTGGAAACCCTGGAAAGAAGAGGATGATTCATGTCTTAAAACAGAGTGTGTTTCTGGTATTAGAACCCTGGTCTGAATTTCCCTTCAGAAACGGAGGTAAACCCCATGATCTGTGTCTTCCTACAAGCAAGAGTTCATTTCTGGTGAACCCAGTGTATTTTGGGCTCAAATGATTTTTTGCAGTTCACAAACCCAACGCTATTCTCACTATTAACTAAGGAGGATTTTTGTAAGAGGAGTTGTGGTTTGTATCTGTTTCATAAGAAGAGTTGAACTACATATGGACCATATGAGTAGGAAACACATTTCTTTTTTTCTGGGCATGCTCATGGTTCTTGTTGTATTGGAGACTCTGGAAAGAAGAGCTTACTTCTTGCATTAAAACAGAGTGTATTTCATGGATGAGAACACTGGTCTGAATTTCCCTTCAGAAACGGAGTTAAACCCCATGATCTGTGTCTTCCTACAAGCAAGAGTTCAATTTGGGTAAACCCAGTGAATAGTGGCTCAAATGATTTTTCCCAGTTCACAAACCCAACGCTATTCTCACTATTAACTAAAGAGAATTTATGTAAGAGGAGCTGTGGTTGGTATCAGTTTCATAAGCAGAGTTGAACTACATATGGTCCGTATGAATAGGAAACACTGTTCTTTTTTTCAGGACATGCTCATGGTTCTTGCTGTATATTAGACTCTGGAAAGAAGAGCCTGCTTCTTGCGTAAAAACAGAGTGTGTATGAGGGATAAGAACTCTGGTCTGTATTTCCCTTCAGAAATGGAGTTAAACCCCAGGATGTGTTTTCCTACAAGTAGGAGTTCATTTCTGGTAAGCAAAGTGAATTTTGGGCTCAAATGATTTTTCGCAATTCTCCAAACCAAACCGATTCTCACTATTAATTAAAGAGCATTTATGTTAGAGGAGTTGTGGTTTGTATAAGTTTCATAAGCAGAGTTTAACTACATATGGTCCTTATGAGTAGGAAACACAGTTCTTTTTTTCTGGGCATGCTCATGGTTCTTGCTGTATTTTAGACTCTGGAAAGAAGAGCTTGCTTCTTTCGTTAAAACAGAGTGTGTTTCAGGGATAAGAACTCTGGTCTATATTTCCCTTCAGAAACGGAGTTAAACCCCAGGATGTGTTTTCCTACAAGTAGGAGTTCATTTCTGGTAAGCAAAGTGAATTTTGGGCTCAAATGATTTTTTGCATTCTCCAAACCAAACCGATTCTCACTATTAACTATAGAGCATTTATGTAAGAGGACCTGTGGTTTGTATCAGTTTCATAATCAGAGTTGAACTACATATGGACCGTATGAGTAGAAAACACATTTCTTTTTTTTCTGGGCATGCTGATGGCTCTTGTTGTGTTGGAGACCCTGGAAAGAAGAGCTTTCTTCTTGCATTAAAACAGAGTGTATTTCAGGGATGAGAACACTGGTCTGAATTTCCCTTCAGAAATGGAGTTAAACCCCATGATCTGTGTCTTCCTACAAGCAAGAGTTCATTTCTGGTAAACCAAGTGAATTTTCGGCTCAAATGATATTCCACAGTTCTAGAACACAACGCAATTATTCCTATTAACTAAAGATCATTTATGTAAGAGAAGCTGTGGTCTGTATCAGTTTCATAAGCATATTTGAACTACATAGGGTCCGTATGAGTAGGAAACACAGTTCTTTTTTTCTTGGCATGCTCATGGTTCTTACTGTATTGGAAACCCTGGAAAGAAGAGGATGATTCATGTCTTAAAACAGAGTGTGTTTCTGGTATTAGAACCCTGGTCTGAATTTCCCTTCAGAAACGGAGGTAAACTCCATGATCTGTGTCTTCCTACAAGCAAGAGTTCATTTCTGGTGTACCCAGTGTATTTTGGGCTCAAATGATTTTTCCCCGTTCACAAACCCAACGCTATTCTCACTATTAACTAAAGAGGATTTTTGTAAGAGGAGTTGTGGTTTGTATCAGTTTCATAAGCAGAGTTGAACTACATATGGTCCGTATGAGTAGGAAACACTGTTCTTTTTTTCAGGGCATGCTCATGGTTCTTAATGTATTGGAGACCCTGGAAAGAAGAGGATGATTCATGCCTTAAAACAGAGTGTGTTTCTGGTATGAGAACTCTGGTCTGAATTTTCCTTCAGAAACCGAGTTTAACCCCTTGATCTGTGTCTTCCTACAAGCAAGAGTTCATTTCTGGTAAACCCAGTGAATTTTGGGCTCAAATGATTTTTTGCTCTTCTCCAAACCAAACCGATTCTCACTATTAAATAAAGAGCATTTATGTTAGAGGAGGTGTGGTTTGTATCAGTTTCATAAGCAGAGTTGAACTACATATGGTCCATATGAGTAGGAAACACAGTTCTTTTTTTCTGGGCATGCTCATGGTTCCTGTTGTATTGGAGACTCTGGAAAGAAGAGCTTACTTCTTGCATTAAAACAGAGGGTATTTCATGGATGAGAACACTGGTCTGAATTTCCTTTCAGTAACGGTGTTAAACCCAAGGATCTGTGTATTCCTACAAGCAAGAGTTCATTTCTGGTAAACCAAGTAAATTTTCGGCTAAAATGATTTTCCACAGTTCTAGAACACAACGCCATTATCACTATTAACTAAAGATCATTTATTTAAGAGGAGCTTTGGTCTGTATCAGTTTCATAAGCAGATTTGAACTACATAGGGTCCGTATGAGTAGGAAACACAGTTCTTTTTTTCTTGGCATGTTCATGGTTCTTACTGTATTGGAGACCCTGGAAAGAAGAGGATGATTCATGCCTTAAAACAGAGTGTGTTTCTAGCATGAGGACTCTGGTCTGGATTTCCCTTCAGAAACGGAGTTAAACCCCATGATCAATGTCTTCCTACAAGCAAGAGTTCATTTCTGGTAAACCCAGTGAATTTTGGGCTCAAATGATTTTTCCCAGTTCACAAACACAACGCTATTCTCACTAATAACTAAAGAGGATTTACATAATAGGAGCTGTGGTTTGTATCTGTTTCATAAGCAGATTTGAACTACATATGGTCCGTATGAGTAGGAAACACAGTTCTTTTTCTCTGGGCATGCTCATGGTTCCTGTTGTATTGGAGACTCTGGAAAGAAGAGCTTACTTCTTGCATTAAAAGAGAGTGTATTTCATGGATGAGAACACTGGTCTGAATTTCCCTTCAGAAACGGAGTTAAACCCAAGGATCTGTTTCTTCCTACAAACAAGAGTTCATTTCTGGTAAACCAAGGGAATTTTCGGCTCAAATGATTTCCACAGTTCTAGAACACAACGCGATTATCACTATTAACTAAAGAGCATTTATGTAACAGGAGCTGTGGTTTGTATCAGTTTCATAAGCAGATTTGAACTACATAGGGTCCGGAAGTGGGAAACACAGTTCTTTTTTTCTTGGCATGCTCATTGTTCTTACTGTAATGGAAACCCTGGAAAGAAGAGGATGATTCATGCCTTAAAACAGAGTGTGTTTAAGGTATGAGAACTCTGGTTGAATTTCGCTTCAGAAACGGAGTTAAACCCCATGATCTTTATCTTCCTACAAGTTAGAGTTCATTTCTGGTAAACCCAGTGAATTTTGGGCTCAAATGATTTTTCCCAGTTCACAAACCCAACGCTATTCTCACTATTAACTAAAGAGGATTTATGTAAGAGGAGCTGTGGTTTGTATCAGTTTCATAAGCAGAGTTGAACTACATATGGTCCGTATGAGTAGGAAACACAGTTCTTTTTTTCTGGGCATGCTCATGGTTCTTGCTGTATTTTAGACTCTGGAAAGAAGAGCTTGCTTCTTTCGTTAAAACAGAGTGTGTTTCAGGGATAAGAACTCTGGTCTATATTTCCCTTCAGAAACGGAGTTAAACCCCAGGATGTGTTTTCCTACAAGTAGGAGTTCATTTCGGGTAAGCAAAGTGAATTTTGGGCTCAAATGATTTTTTGCATTCTCCAAACCAAACCGATTCTCACTATTAACTATAGAGCATTTATGTAAGAGGACCTGTGGTTTGTATCAGTTTCATAATCAAAGTTGAACTACATATGGACCGTATGAGTAGAAAACACATTTCTTTTTTTTCTGGGCATGCTGATGGCTCTTGTTGTGTTGGAGACCCTGGAAAGAAGAGCTTTCTTCTTGCATTAAAACAGAGTGTATTTCAGGGATGAGAACACTGGTCTGAATTTCCCTTCAGAAACGGAGTTAAACCCCATGATCTGTGTCTTTCTACAAGCAAGAGGTCATTTATGGTAAACCAAGTGAATTTTTGGCTCAAATGATTTTCCACAGTTCTAGAACACAACGCGATTATCACTATTAACTAAAGATCATTTATGTAAGAGATGCTGTGGTCTGTATTAGTTTCATAAGCATATTTGAACTACATAGGGTCCGTATGAGTAGGAAACACAGTTCTTTTTTTCTTGGCATGCTCATGGTTCTTACTGTATTGGAAACCCTGGAAAGAAGAGGATGATTCATGTCTTAAAACAGAGTGTGTTTCTGGTATTAGAACCCTGGTCTGAATTTCCCTTCAGAAACGGAGGTAAACCCCATGATCTGTGTCTTCCTACAAGCAAGAGTTCATTTCTGGTGAACCCAGTGTATTTTGGGCTCAAATGATTTTTTGCAGTTCACAAACCCAACGCTATTCTCACTATTAACTAAGGAGGATTTTTGTAAGAGGAGTTGTGGTTTGTATCTGTTTCATAAGAAGAGTTGAACTACATATGGACCATATGAGTAGGAAACACATTTCTTTTTTTCTGGGCATGCTCATGGTTCTTGTTGTATTGGAGACTCTGGAAAGAAGAGCTTACTTCTTGCATTAAAACAGAGTGTATTTCATGGATGAGAACACTGGTCTGAATTTCCCTTCAGAAACGGAGTTAAACCCCATGATCTGTGTCTTCCTACAAGCAAGAGTTCAATTTGGGTAAACCCAGTGAATAGTGGCTCAAATGATTTTTCCCAGTTCACAAACCCAACGCTATTCTCACTATTAACTAAAGAGAATTTATGTAAGAGGAGCTGTGGTTGGTATCAGTTTCATAAGCAGAGTTGAACTACATATGGTCCGTATGAATAGGAAACACTGTTCTTTTTTTCAGGACATGCTCATGGTTCTTGCTGTATATTAGACTCTGGAAAGAAGAGCCTGCTTCTTGCGTAAAAACAGAGTGTGTATGAGGGATAAGAACTCTGGTCTGTATTTCCCTTCAGAAATGGAGTTAAACCCCAGGATGTGTTTTCCTACAAGTAGGAGTTCATTTCTGGTAAGCAAAGTGAATTTTGGGCTCAAATGATTTTTCGCAATTCTCCAAACCAAACCGATTCTCACTATTAATTAAAGAGCATTTATGTTAGAGGAGTTGTGGTTTGTATAAGTTTCATAAGCAGAGTTTAACTACATATGGTCCTTATGAGTAGGAAACACAGTTCTTTTTTTCTGGGCATGCTCATGGTTCTTGCTGTATTTTAGACTCTGGAAAGAAGAGCTTGCTTCTTTCGTTAAAACAGAGTGTGTTTCAGGGATAAGAACTCTGGTCTATATTTCCCTTCAGAAACGGAGTTAAACCCCAGGATGTGTTTTCCTACAAGTAGGAGTTCATTTCTGGTAAGCAAAGTGAATTTTGGGCTCAAATGATTTTTTGCATTCTCCAAACCAAACCGATTCTCACTATTAACTATAGAGCATTTATGTAAGAGGACCTGTGGTTTGTATCAGTTTCATAATCAGAGTTGAACTACATATGGACCGTATGAGTAGAAAACACATTTCTTTTTTTTCTGGGCATGCTGATGGCTCTTGTTGTGTTGGAGACCCTGGAAAGAAGAGCTTTCTTCTTGCATTAAAACAGAGTGTATTTCAGGGATGAGAACACTGGTCTGAATTTCCCTTCAGAAATGGAGTTAAACCCCATGATCTGTGTCTTCCTACAAGCAAGAGTTCATTTCTGGTAAACCAAGTGAATTTTCGGCTCAAATGATATTCCACAGTTCTAGAACACAACGCAATTATTCCTATTAACTAAAGATCATTTATGTAAGAGAAGCTGTGGTCTGTATCAGTTTCATAAGCATATTTGAACTACATAGGGTCCGTATGAGTAGGAAACACAGTTCTTTTTTTCTTGGCATGCTCATGGTTCTTACTGTATTGGAAACCCTGGAAAGAAGAGGATGATTCATGTCTTAAAACAGAGTGTGTTTCTGGTATTAGAACCCTGGTCTGAATTTCCCTTCAGAAACGGAGGTAAACTCCATGATCTGTGTCTTCCTACAAGCAAGAGTTCATTTCTGGTGTACCCAGTGTATTTTGGGCTCAAATGATTTTTCCCCGTTCACAAACCCAACGCTATTCTCACTATTAACTAAAGAGGATTTTTGTAAGAGGAGTTGTGGTTTGTATCAGTTTCATAAGCAGAGTTGAACTACATATGGTCCGTATGAGTAGGAAACACTGTTCTTTTTTTCAGGGCATGCTCATGGTTCTTAATGTATTGGAGACCCTGGAAAGAAGAGGATGATTCATGCCTTAAAACAGAGTGTGTTTCTGGTATGAGAACTCTGGTCTGAATTTTCCTTCAGAAACCGAGTTTAACCCCTTGATCTGTGTCTTCCTACAAGCAAGAGTTCATTTCTGGTAAACCCAGTGAATTTTGGGCTCAAATGATTTTTTGCTCTTCTCCAAACCAAACCGATTCTCACTATTAAATAAAGAGCATTTATGTTAGAGGAGGTGTGGTTTGTATCAGTTTCATAAGCAGAGTTGAACTACATATGGTCCATATGAGTAGGAAACACAGTTCTTTTTTTCTGGGCATGCTCATGGTTCCTGTTGTATTGGAGACTCTGGAAAGAAGAGCTTACTTCTTGCATTAAAACAGAGGGTATTTCATGGATGAGAACACTGGTCTGAATTTCCTTTCAGTAACGGTGTTAAACCCAAGGATCTGTGTATTCCTACAAGCAAGAGTTCATTTCTGGTAAACCAAGTAAATTTTCGGCTAAAATGATTTTCCACAGTTCTAGAACACAACGCCATTATCACTATTAACTAAAGATCATTTATTTAAGAGGAGCTTTGGTCTGTATCAGTTTCATAAGCAGATTTGAACTACATAGGGTCCGTATGAGTAGGAAACACAGTTCTTTTTTTCTTGGCATGTTCATGGTTCTTACTGTATTGGAGACCCTGGAAAGAAGAGGATGATTCATGCCTTAAAACAGAGTGTGTTTCTAGCATGAGGACTCTGGTCTGGATTTCCCTTCAGAAACGGAGTTAAACCCCATGATCAATGTCTTCCTACAAGCAAGAGTTCATTTCTGGTAAACCCAGTGAATTTTGGGCTCAAATGATTTTTCCCAGTTCACAAACACAACGCTATTCTCACTAATAACTAAAGAGGATTTACATAATAGGAGCTGTGGTTTGTATCTGTTTCATAAGCAGAGTTGAACTACATATGGTCCGTATGAGTAGGAAACACAGTTCTTTTTCTCTGGGCATGCTCATGGTTCCTGTTGTATTGGAGACTCTGGAAAGAAGAGCTTACTTCTTGCATTAAAAGAGAGTGTATTTCATGGATGAGAACACTGGTCTGAATTTCCCTTCAGAAACGGAGTTAAACCCAAGGATCTGTTTCTTCCTACAAACAAGAGTTCATTTCTGGTAAACCAAGGGAATTTTCGGCTCAAATGATTTCCACAGTTCTAGAACACAACGCGATTATCACTATTAACTAAAGAGCATTTATGTAACAGGAGCTGTGGTTTGTATCAGTTTCATAAGCAGATTTGAACTACATAGGGTCCGGAAGTGGGAAACACAGTTCTTTTTTTCTTGGCATGCTCATTGTTCTTACTGTAATGGAAACCCTGGAAAGAAGAGGATGATTCATGCCTTAAAACAGAGTGTGTTTAAGGTATGAGAACTCTGGTTGAATTTCGCTTCAGAAACGGAGTTAAACCCCATGATCTTTATCTTCCTACAAGTTAGAGTTCATTTCTGGTAAACCCAGTGAATTTTGGGCTCAAATGATTTTTCCCAGTTCACAAACCCAACGCTATTCTCACTATTAACTAAAGAGGATTTATGTAAGAGGAGCTGTGGTTTGTATCAGTTTCATAAGCAGAGTTGAACTACATATGGTCCGTATGAGTAGGAAACACAGTTCTTTTTTTCTGGGCATGCTCATGGTTCTTGCTGTATTTTAGACTCTGGAAAGAAGAGCTTGCTTCTTTCGTTAAAACAGAGTGTGTTTCAGGGATAAGAACTCTGGTCTATATTTCCCTTCAGAAACGGAGTTAAACCCCAGGATGTGTTTTCCTACAAGTAGGAGTTCATTTCGGGTAAGCAAAGTGAATTTTGGGCTCAAATGATTTTTTGCATTCTCCAAACCAAACCGATTCTCACTATTAACTATAGAGCATTTATGTAAGAGGACCTGTGGTTTGTATCAGTTTCATAATCAGAGTTGAACTACATATGGACCGTATGAGTAGAAAACACATTTCTTTTTTTTCTGGGCATGCTGATGGCTCTTGTTGTGTTGGAGACCCTGGAAAGAAGAGCTTTCTTCTTGCATTAAAACAGAGTGTATTTCAGGGATGAGAACACTGGTCTGAATTTCCCTTCAGAAACGGAGTTAAACCCCATGATCTGTGTCTTTCTACAAGCAAGAGGTCATTTATGGTAAACCAAGTGAATTTTTGGCTCAAATGATTTTCCACAGTTCTAGAACACAACGCGATTATCACTATTAACTAAAGATCATTTATGTAAGAGATGCTGTGGTCTGTATTAGTTTCATAAGCATATTTGAACTACATAGGGTCCGTATGAGTAGGAAACACAGTTCTTTTTTTCTTGGCATGCTCATGGTTCTTACTGTATTGGAAACCCTGGAAAGAAGAGGATGATTCATGTCTTAAAACAGAGTGTGTTTCTGGTATTAGAACCCTGGTCTGAATTTCCCTTCAGAAACGGAGGTAAACCCCATGATCTGTGTCTTCCTACAAGCAAGAGTTCATTTCTGGTGAACCCAGTGTATTTTGGGCTCAAATGATTTTTTGCAGTTCACAAACCCAACGCTATTCTCACTATTAACTAAGGAGGATTTTTGTAAGAGGAGCTGTGGTTTGTATCAGTTTCATAAGCAGAGTTGAACTACATATGGTCCGTATGAGTAGGAAACACAGTTCTTTTTTTCTGGGCATGCTCATTGTTCTTGCTGTATTTTAGACTCTGGAAAGAAGAGCTTGCTTCTTTCGTTAAAACAGAGTGTGTTTCAGGGATAAGAACTCTCGTCTATATTTCCCTTCAGAAACGGAGTTAAACCCCAGGATGTGTTTTCCTACAAGTAGGAGTTCATTTCTGGTAAGCAAAGTGAATTTTGGGCTCAAATGATTTTTCGCATTCTCCAAACCAAACCGATTCTCACTATTAACTATAGAGCATTTATGTAAGAGGACCTGTGGTTTGTATCAGTTTCATAATCAGAGTTGAACTACATATGGACCGTATGAGTAGGAAACACATTTCTTTTTTTTCTGGGCATGCTGATGGCTCTTGTTGTGTTGGAGACCCTGGAAAGAAGAGCTTTCTTCTTGCATTAAAACAGAGTGTATTTCAGGGATGAGAACACTGGTCTGAATTTCCCTTCAGAAACGGAGTTAAACCCCATGATCTGTGTCTTCCTACAAGCAAGAGTTCATTTCTGGTAAACCAAGTGAATTTTCGGCTCAAATGATATTCCACAGTTCTAGAACACAACGCAATTATCCCTATTAACTAAAGATCATTTATGTAAGAGGAGCTGTGTTCTGTATCAGTTTCATAAGCAGATTTGAAGTACATATGGTCCGCATGAGTAGGAAACACAGTTCTTTTTTTCTGGGCATGCTCGTGGTTCTTACTGTATTGGAAACCCTGGAAAGAAGAGGATGATTCATGCCTTAAAACAGAGTGTGTTTCTGGTATGAGAACTCTGGTCTGAATTTCCCTTCAGAAACGGAGGTAAACCCCAAGATCTGTGTCTTCCTTCCAGCAAGAGTTCATTTCTGGGAAACCCAGTGAATTTGGGGCTCAAATGATTTTTCCCAGTTCACAAACACAACGCTATTCTCACTATTAACTAAAGAGTATTTACATAAGAGGAGCTGTGGTTTGTATCTGTTTCATAAGCAGAGTTGAACTACATATGGTCCGTATGAGTAGGAAACACAGTTCTTTTTCTCTGGGCATGCTCATGGTTCCTGTTGTATTGGAGACTCTGGAAAGAAGAGCTTACTTCTTGCATTAAAACAGAGGGTATTTCATGGATGAGAACACTGGTCTGAATTTCCTTTCAGTAACGGTGTTAAACCCAAGGATCTGTGTATTCCTACAAGCAAGAGTTCATTTCTGGTAAACCAAGTAAATTTTCGGCTAAAATGATTTTCCACAGTTCTAGAACACAACGCCATTATCACTATTAACTAAAGATCATTTATTTAAGAGGAGCTTTGGTCTGTATCAGTTTCATAAGCAGATTTGAACTACATAGGGTCCGTATGAGTAGGAAACACAGTTCTTTTTTTCTTGGCATGTTCATGGTTCTTACTGTATTGGAGACCCTGGAAAGAAGAGGATGATTCATGCCTTAAAACAGAGTGTGTTTCTAGCATGAGGACTCTGGTCTGGATTTCCCTTCAGAAACGGAGTTAAACCCCATGATCAATGTCTTCCTACAAGCAAGAGTTCATTTCTGGTAAACCCAGTGAATTTTGGGCTCAAATGATTTTTCCCAGTTCACAAACACAACGCTATTCTCACTAATAACTAAAGAGGATTTACATAATAGGAGCTGTGGTTTGTATCTGTTTCATAAGCAGAGTTGAACTACATATGGTCCGTATGAGTAGGAAACACAGTTCTTTTTCTCTGGGCATGCTCATGGTTCCTGTTGTATTGGAGACTCTGGAAAGAAGAGCTTACTTCTTGCATTAAAAGAGAGTGTATTTCATGGATGAGAACACTGGTCTGAATTTCCCTTCAGAAACGGAGTTAAACCCAAGGATCTGTTTCTTCCTACAAACAAGAGTTCATTTCTGGTAAACCAAGGGAATTTTCGGCTCAAATGATTTCCACAGTTCTAGAACACAACGCGATTATCACTATTAACTAAAGATCATTTATGTAACAGGAGCTGTGGTTTGTATCAGTTTCATAAGCAGATTTGAACTACATAGGGTCCGGAAGTGGGAAACACAGTTCTTTTTTTCTTGGCATGCTCATTGTTCTTACTGTAATGGAAACCCTGGAAAGAAGAGGATGATTCATGCCTTAAAACAGAGTGTGTTTAAGGTATGAGAACTCTGGTTGAATTTCGCTTCAGAAACGGAGTTAAACCCCATGATCTTTATCTTCCTACAAGTTAGAGTTCATTTCTGGTAAACCCAGTGAATTTTGGGCTCAAATGATTTTTCCCAGTTCACAAACCCAACGCTATTCTCACTATTAACTAAAGAGGATTTATGTAAGAGGAGCTGTGGTTTGTATCAGTTTCATAAGCAGAGTTGAACTACATATGGTCCGTATGAGTAGGAAACACAGTTCTTTTTTTCTGGGCATGCTCATGGTTCTTGCTGTATTTTAGACTCTGGAAAGAAGAGCTTGCTTCTTTCGTTAAAACAGAGTGTGTTTCAGGGATAAGAACTCTGGTCTATATTTCCCTTCAGAAACGGAGTTAAACCCCAGGATGTGTTTTCCTACAAGTAGGAGTTCATTTCGGGTAAGCAAAGTGAATTTTGGGCTCAAATGATTTTTTGCATTCTCCAAACCAAACCGATTCTCACTATTAACTATAGAGCATTTATGTAAGAGGACCTGTGGTTTGTATCAGTTTCATAATCAGAGTTGAACTACATATGGACCGTATGAGTAGAAAACACATTTCTTTTTTTTCTGGGCATGCTGATGGCTCTTGTTGTGTTGGAGACCCTGGAAAGAAGAGCTTTCTTCTTGCATTAAAACAGAGTGTATTTCAGGGATGAGAACACTGGTCTGAATTTCCCTTCAGAAACGGAGTTAAACCCCATGATCTGTGTCTTTCTACAAGCAAGAGGTCATTTATGGTAAACCAAGTGAATTTTTGGCTCAAATGATTTTCCACAGTTCTAGAACACAACGCGATTATCACTATTAACTAAAGATCATTTATGTAAGAGATGCTGTGGTCTGTATTAGTTTCATAAGCATATTTGAACTACATAGGGTCCGTATGAGTAGGAAACACAGTTCTTTTTTTCTTGGCATGCTCATGGTTCTTACTGTATTGGAAACCCTGGAAAGAAGAGGATGATTCATGTCTTAAAACAGAGTGTGTTTCTGGTATTAGAACCCTGGTCTGAATTTCCCTTCAGAAACGGAGGTAAACCCCATGATCTGTGTCTTCCTACAAGCAAGAGTTCATTTCTGGTGAACCCAGTGTATTTTGGGCACAAATGATTTTTTGCAGTTCACAAACCCAACGCTATTCTCACTATTAACTAAGGAGGGTTTTTGTAAGAGGAGCTGTGGTTTGTATCAGTTTCATAAGCAGAGTTGAACTACATATGGTCCGTATGAGTAGGAAACACAGTTCTTTTTTTCTGGGCATGCTCATGGTTCTTGCTGTATTTTAGACTCTGGAAAGAAGAGCTTGCTTCTTTCGTTAAAACAGAGTGTGTTTCAGGGATAAGAACTCTGGTCTATATTTCCCTTCAGAAACGGAGTTAAACCCCAGGATGTGTTTTCCTACAAGTAGGAGTTCATTTCTGGTAAGCAAAGTGAATTTTGGGCTCAAATGATTTTTCGCATTCTCCAAACCAAACCGATTCTCACTATTAACTATAGAGCATTTATATAAGAGGACCTGTGGTTTGTATCAGTTTCATAATCAGAGTTGAACTACATATGGACCGTATGAGTAGGAAACACATTTCTTTTTTTTCTGGGCATGCTGATGGCTCTTGTTGTGTTGGAGACCCTGGAAAGAAGAGCTTTCTTCTTGCATTAAAACAGAGTGTATTTCAGGGATGAGAACACTGGTCTGAATTTCCCTTCAGAAACGGAGTTAAACCCCATGATCTGTGTCTTCCTACAAGCAAGAGTTCATTTCTGGTAAACCAAGTGAATTTTCGGCTCAAATGATATTCCACAGTTCTAGAACACAACGCAATTATCCCTATTAACTAAAGATCATTTATGTAAGAGGAGCTGTGTTCTGTATCAGTTTCATAAGCAGATTTGAAGTACATATGGTCCGCATGAGTAGGAAACACAGTTCTTTTTTTCTGGGCATGCTCATGGTTCTTACTGTATTGGAAACCCTGGAAAGAAGAGGATGATTCATGCCTTAAAACAGAGTGTGTTTCTGGTATGAGAACTCTGGTCTGAATTTCCCTTCAGAAACGGAGGTAAACCCCAAGATCTGTGTCTTCCTTCAAGCAAGAGTTCATTTCTGGGAAACCCAGTGAATTTGGGGCTCAAATGATTTTTCCCAGTTCACAAACACAACGCTATTCTCACTATTAACTAAAGAGTATTTACATAAGAGGAGCTGTGGTTTGTATCTGTTTCATAAGCAGAGTTGAACTACATATGGTCCGTATGAGTAGGAAACACAGTTCTTTTTCTCTGGGCATGCTCATGGTTCCTGTTGTATTGGAGACTCTGGAAAGAAGAGCTTACTTCTTGCATTAAAACAGAGGGTATTTCATGGATGAGAACACTGGTCTGAATTTCCTTTCAGTAACGGTGTTAAACCCAAGGATCTGTGTATTCCTACAAGCAAGAGTTCATTTCTGGTAAACCAAGTAAATTTTCGGCTAAAATGATTTTCCACAGTTCTAGAACACAACGCCATTATCACTATCAACTAAAGATCATTTATTTAAGAGGAGCTTTGGTCTGTATCAGTTTCATAAGCAGATTTGAACTACATAGGGTCCGTATGAGTAGGAAACACAGTTCTTTTTTTCTTGGCATGTTCATGGTTCTTACTGTATTGGAGACCCTGGAAAGAAGAGGATGATTCATGCCTTAAAACAGAGTGTGTTTCTAGCATGAGGACTCTGGTCTGGATTTCCCTTCAGAAACGGAGTTAAACCCCATGATCAATGTCTTCCTACAAGCAAGAGTTCATTTCTGGTAAACCCAGTGAATTTTGGGCTCAAATGATTTTTCCCAGTTCACAAACACAACGCTATTCTCACTAATAACTAAAGAGGATTTACATAATAGGAGCTGTGGTTTGTATCTGTTTCATAAGCAGAGTTGAACTACATATGGTCCGTATGAGTAGGAAACACAGTTCTTTTTCTCTGGGCATGCTCATGGTTCCTGTTGTATTGGAGACTCTGGAAAGAAGAGCTTACTTCTTGCATTAAAACAGAGTGTATTTCAGGGATGAGAACACTGGTCTGAATTTCCCTTCAGAAACGGAGTTAAACCCCATGATCTGTGTCTTTCTACAAGCAAGAGGTCATTTATGGTAAACCAAGTGAATTTTTGGCTCAAATGATTTTCCACAGTTCTAGAACACAACGCGATTATCACTATTAACTAAAGATCATTTATGTAAGAGATGCTGTGGTCTGTATTAGTTTCATAAGCATATTTGAACTACATAGGGTCCGTATGAGTAGGAAACACAGTTCTTTTTTTCTTGGCATGCTCATGGTTCTTACTGTATTGGAAACCCTGGAAAGAAGAGGATGATTCATGTCTTAAAACAGAGTGTGTTTCTGGTATTAGAACCCTGGTCTGAATTTCCCTTCAGAAACGGAGGTAAACCCCATGATCTGTGTCTTCCTACAAGCAAGAGTTCATTTCTGGTGAACCCAGTGTATTTTGGGCTCAAATGATTTTTTGCAGTTCACAAACCCAACGCTATTCTCACTATTAACTAAGGAGGATTTTTGTAAGAGGAGCTGTGGTTTGTATCAGTTTCATAAGCAGAGTTGAACTACATATGGTCCGTATGAGTAGGAAACACAGTTCTTTTTTTCTGGGCATGCTCATGGTTCTTGCTGTATTTTAGACTCTGGAAAGAAGAGCTTGCTTCTTTCGTTAAAACAGAGTGTGTTTCAGGGATAAGAACTCTGGTCTATATTTCCCTTCAGAAACGGAGTTAAACCCCAGGATGTGTTTTCCTACAAGTAGGAGTTCATTTCTGGTAAGCAAAGTGAATTTTGGGCTCAAATGATTTTTCGCATTCTCCAAACCAAACCGATTCTCACTATTAACTATAGAGCATTTATGTAAGAGGACCTGTGGTTTGTATCAGTTTCATAATCAGAGTTGAACTACATATGGACCGTATGAGTAGGAAACACATTTCTTTTTTTTCTGGGCATGCTGATGGCTCTTGTTGTGTTGGAGACCCTGGAAAGAAGAGCTTTCTTCTTGCATTAAAACAGAGTGTATTTCAGGGATGAGAACACTGGTCTGAATTTCCCTTCAGAAACGGAGTTAAACCCCATGATCTGTGTCTTCCTACAAGCAAGAGTTCATTTCTGGTAAACCAAGTGAATTTTCGGCTCAAATGATATTCCACAGTTCTAGAACACAACGCAATTATCCCTATTAACTAAAGATCATTTATGTAAGAGGAGCTGTGTTCTGTATCAGTTTCATAAGCAGATTTGAAGTACATATGGTCCGCATGAGTAGGAAACACAGTTCTTTTTTTCTGGGCATGCTTGTGGTTCTTACTGTATTGGAAACCCTGGAAAGAAGAGGATGATTCATGCCTTAAAACAGAGTGTGTTTCTGGTATGAGAACTCTGGTCTGAATTTCCCTTCAGAAACGGAGGTAAACCCCAAGATCTGTGTCTTCCTTCCAGCAAGAGTTCATTTCTGGGAAACCCAGTGAATTTGGGGCTCAAATGATTTTTCCCAGTTCACAAACACAACGCTATTCTCACTATTAACTAAAGAGTATTTACATAAGAGGAGCTGTGGTTTGTATCTGTTTCATAAGCAGAGTTGAACTACATATGGTCCGTATGAGTAGGAAACACAGTTCTTTTTCTCTGGGCATGCTCATGGTTCCTGTTGTATTGGAGACTCTGGAAAGAAGAGCTTACTTCTTGCATTAAAACAGAGGGTATTTCATGGATGAGAACACTGGTCTGAATTTCCTTTCAGTAACGGTGTTAAACCCAAGGATCTGTGTATTCCTACAAGCAAGAGTTCATTTCTGGTAAACCAAGTAAATTTTCGGCTAAAATGATTTTCCACAGTTCTAGAACACAACGCCATTATCACTATTAACTAAAGATCATTTATTTAAGAGGAGCTTTGGTCTGTATCAGTTTCATAAGCAGATTTGAACTACATAGGGTCCGTATGAGTAGGAAACACAGTTCTTTTTTTCTTGGCATGTTCATGGTTCTTACTGTATTGGAGACCCTGGAAAGAAGAGGATGATTCATGCCTTAAAACAGAGTGTGTTTCTAGCATGAGGACTCTGGTCTGGATTTCCCTTCAGAAACGGAGTTAAACCCCATGATCAATGTCTTCCTACAAGCAAGAGTTCATTTCTGGTAAACCCAGTGAATTTTGGGCTCAAATGATTTTTCCCAGTTCACAAACACAACGCTATTCTCACTAATAACTAAAGAGGATTTACATAATAGGAGCTGTGGTTTGTATCTGTTTCATAAGCAGAGTTGAACTACATATGGTCCGTATGAGTAGGAAACACAGTTCTTTTTCTCTGGGCATGCTCATGGTTCCTGTTGTATTGGAGACTCTGGAAAGAAGAGCTTACTTCTTGCATTAAAAGAGAGTGTATTTCATGGATGAGAACACTGGTCTGAATTTCCCTTCAGAAACGGAGTTAAACCCAAGGATCTGTTTCTTCCTACAAACAAGAGTTCATTTCTGGTAAACCAAGGGAATTTTCGGCTCAAATGATTTCCACAGTTCTAGAACACAACGCGATTATCACTATTAACTAAAGATCATTTATGTAACAGGAGCTGTGGTTTGTATCAGTTTCATAAGCAGATTTGAACTACATAGGGTCCGGAAGTGGGAAACACAGTTCTTTTTTTCTTGGCATGCTCATTGTTCTTACTGTAATGGAAACCCTGGAAAGAAGAGGATGATTCATGCCTTAAAACAGAGTGTGTTTAAGGTATGAGAACTCTGGTTGAATTTCGCTTCAGAAACGGAGTTAAACCCCATGATCTTTATCTTCCTACAAGTTAGAGTTCATTTCTGGTAAACCCAGTGAATTTTGGGCTCAAATGATTTTTCCCAGTTCACAAACCCAACGCTATTCTCACTATTAACTAAAGAGGATTTATGTAAGAGGAGCTGTGGTTTGTATCAGTTTCATAAGCAGAGTTGAACTACATATGGTCCGTATGAGTAGGAAACACAGTTCTTTTTTTCTGGGCATGCTCATGGTTCTTGCTGTATTTTAGACTCTGGAAAGAAGAGCTTGCTTCTTTCGTTAAAACAGAGTGTGTTTCAGGGATAAGAACTCTGGTCTATATTTCCCTTCAGAAACGGAGTTAAACCCCAGGATGTGTTTTCCTACAAGTAGGAGTTCATTTCGGGTAAGCAAAGTGAATTTTGGGCTCAAATGATTTTTTGCATTCTCCAAACCAAACCGATTCTCACTATTAACTATAGAGCATTTATGTAAGAGGACCTGTGGTTTGTATCAGTTTCATAATCAGAGTTGAACTACATATGGACCGTATGAGTAGAAAACACATTTCTTTTTTTTCTGGGCATGCTGATGGCTCTTGTTGTGTTGGAGACCCTGGAAAGAAGAGCTTTCTTCTTGCATTAAAACAGAGTGTATTTCAGGGATGAGAACACTGGTCTGAATTTCCCTTCAGAAACGGAGTTAAACCCCATGATCTGTGTCTTTCTACAAGCAAGAGGTCATTTATGGTAAACCAAGTGAATTTTTGGCTCAAATGATTTTCCACAGTTCTAGAACACAACGCGATTATCACTATTAACTAAAGATCATTTATGTAAGAGATGCTGTGGTCTGTATTAGTTTCATAAGCATATTTGAACTACATAGGGTCCGTATGAGTAGGAAACACAGTTCTTTTTTTCTTGGCATGCTCATGGTTCTTACTGTATTGGAAACCCTGGAAAGAAGAGGATGATTCATGTCTTAAAACAGAGTGTGTTTCTGGTATTAGAACCCTGGTCTGAATTTCCCTTCAGAAACGGAGGTAAACCCCATGATCTGTGTCTTCCTACAAGCAAGAGTTCATTTCTGGTGAACCCAGTGTATTTTGGGCACAAATGATTTTTTGCAGTTCACAAACCCAACGCTATTCTCACTATTAACTAAGGAGGGTTTTTGTAAGAGGAGCTGTGGTTTGTATCAGTTTCATAAGCAGAGTTGAACTACATATGGTCCGTATGAGTAGGAAACACAGTTCTTTTTTTCTGGGCATGCTCATGGTTCTTGCTGTATTTTAGACTCTGGAAAGAAGAGCTTGCTTCTTTCGTTAAAACAGAGTGTGTTTCAGGGATAAGAACTCTGGTCTATATTTCCCTTCAGAAACGGAGTTAAACCCCAGGATGTGTTTTCCTACAAGTAGGAGTTCATTTCTGGTAAGCAAAGTGAATTTTGGGCTCAAATGATTTTTCGCATTCTCCAAACCAAACCGATTCTCACTATTAACTATAGAGCATTTATATAAGAGGACCTGTGGTTTGTATCAGTTTCATAATCAGAGTTGAACTACATATGGACCGTATGAGTAGGAAACACATTTCTTTTTTTTCTGGGCATGCTGATGGCTCTTGTTGTGTTGGAGACCCTGGAAAGAAGAGCTTTCTTCTTGCATTAAAACAGAGTGTATTTCAGGGATGAGAACACTGGTCTGAATTTCCCTTCAGAAACGGAGTTAAACCCCATGATCTGTGTCTTCCTACAAGCAAGAGTTCATTTCTGGTAAACCAAGTGAATTTTCGGCTCAAATGATATTCCACAGTTCTAGAACACAACGCAATTATCCCTATTAACTAAAGATCATTTATGTAAGAGGAGCTGTGTTCTGTATCAGTTTCATAAGCAGATTTGAAGTACATATGGTCCGCATGAGTAGGAAACACAGTTCTTTTTTTCTGGGCATGCTCATGGTTCTTACTGTATTGGAAACCCTGGAAAGAAGAGGATGATTCATGCCTTAAAACAGAGTGTGTTTCTGGTATGAGAACTCTGGTCTGAATTTCCCTTCAGAAACGGAGGTAAACCCCAAGATCTGTGTCTTCCTTCAAGCAAGAGTTCATTTCTGGGAAACCCAGTGAATTTGGGGCTCAAATGATTTTTCCCAGTTCACAAACACAACGCTATTCTCACTATTAACTAAAGAGTATTTACATAAGAGGAGCTGTGGTTTGTATCTGTTTCATAAGCAGAGTTGAACTACATATGGTCCGTATGAGTAGGAAACACAGTTCTTTTTCTCTGGGCATGCTCATGGTTCCTGTTGTATTGGAGACTCTGGAAAGAAGAGCTTACTTCTTGCATTAAAACAGAGGGTATTTCATGGATGAGAACACTGGTCTGAATTTCCTTTCAGTAACGGTGTTAAACCCAAGGATCTGTGTATTCCTACAAGCAAGAGTTCATTTCTGGTAAACCAAGTAAATTTTCGGCTAAAATGATTTTCCACAGTTCTAGAACACAACGCCATTATCACTATCAACTAAAGATCATTTATTTAAGAGGAGCTTTGGTCTGTATCAGTTTCATAAGCAGATTTGAACTACATAGGGTCCGTATGAGTAGGAAACACAGTTCTTTTTTTCTTGGCATGTTCATGGTTCTTACTGTATTGGAGACCCTGGAAAGAAGAGGATGATTCATGCCTTAAAACAGAGTGTGTTTCTAGCATGAGGACTCTGGTCTGGATTTCCCTTCAGAAACGGAGTTAAACCCCATGATCAATGTCTTCCTACAAGCAAGAGTTCATTTCTGGTAAACCCAGTGAATTTTGGGCTCAAATGATTTTTCCCAGTTCACAAACACAACGCTATTCTCACTAATAACTAAAGAGGATTTACATAATAGGAGCTGTGGTTTGTATCTGTTTCATAAGCAGAGTTGAACTACATATGGTCCGTATGAGTAGGAAACACAGTTCTTTTTCTCTGGGCATGCTCATGGTTCCTGTTGTATTGGAGACTCTGGAAAGAAGAGCTTACTTCTTGCATTAAAAGAGAGTGTATTTCATGGATGAGAACACTGGTCTGAATTTCCCTTCAGAAACGGAGTTAAACCCAAGGATCTGTTTCTTCCTACAAACAAGAGTTCATTTCTGGTAAACCAAGGGAATTTTCGGCTCAAATGATTTCCACAGTTCTAGAACACAACGCGATTATCACTATTAACTAAAGATCATTTATGTAAGAGGAGCTGTGTTCTGTATCAGTTTCATAAGCAGATTTAAACTAAATAGCGTCCATATGAGTAGGAAACACAGTTCTTTTTTTCTTGGCATGCTCATGGTTCTTACTGTATTGGAAACCCTGGAAAGAAGAGGATGAGTCATGCCTTAAAACAGAGTGTGTTTCTGGTATGAGAACTCTGGTCTAAATTTCCCTTCAGAAACGGAAGTAAACTCCATGATCTGTGTCTTCCCACAAGCAAGAGTTCATTTCTGGTAAACCAAGTGAATTTTCGGCTCAAATGATTTTCCACAGTTCTAGAACACAACGCGACTATCACTATTAACTAAAGAGCATTTATATAAGAGGAGCTGTGGTCTGTATCAGTTTCATAAGCAGATTTGAACTACATAGGGTCCGTATGAGTAGGAAACACAGTTCTTTTTTTCTTGGCATTCTCGTGGGTCTTAGTGTATTGGAGACCCTGGAAAGAAGAGGATGATTCATGCCTTAAAACAGAGTGTGTTTCTAGCATGAGGACTCTGGTCTGGATTTCCCTTCAGAAACGGAGTTAAACCCCATGATCAATGTCTTCCTACAAGCAAGAGTTCATTTCTGGTAAACCCAGTGAATTTTGGGCTCAAATGATTTTTCCCAGTTCACAAACACAACGCTATTCTCACTAATAACTAAAGAGGATTTACATAATAGGAGCTGTGGTTTGTATCTGTTTCATAAGCAGATTTGAACTACATATGGTCCGTATGAGTAGGAAACACAGTTCTTTTTCTCTGGGCATGCTCATGGTTCCTGTTGTATTGGAGACTCTGGAAAGAAGAGCTTACTTCTTGCATTAAAAGAGAGTGTATTTCATGGATGAGAACACTGGTCTGAATTTCCCTTCAGAAACGGAGTTAAACCCAAGGATCTGTTTCTTCCTACAAACAAGAGTTCATTTCTGGTAAACCAAGGGAATTTTCGGCTCAAATGATTTCCACAGTTCTAGAACACAACGCGATTATCACTATTAACTAAAGAGCATTTATGTAACAGGAGCTGTGGTTTGTATCAGTTTCATAAGCAGATTTGAACTACATAGGGTCCGGAAGTGGGAAACACAGTTCTTTTTTTCTTGGCATGCTCATTGTTCTTACTGTAATGGAAACCCTGGAAAGAAGAGGATGATTCATGCCTTAAAACAGAGTGTGTTTAAGGTATGAGAACTCTGGTTGAATTTCGCTTCAGAAACGGAGTTAAACCCCATGATCTTTATCTTCCTACAAGTTAGAGTTCATTTCTGGTAAACCCAGTGAATTTTGGGCTCAAATGATTTTTCCCAGTTCACAAACCCAACGCTATTCTCACTATTAACTAAAGAGGATTTATGTAAGAGGAGCTGTGGTTTGTATCAGTTTCATAAGCAGAGTTGAACTACATATGGTCCGTATGAGTAGGAAACACAGTTCTTTTTTTCTGGGCATGCTCATGGTTCTTGCTGTATTTTAGACTCTGGAAAGAAGAGCTTGCTTCTTTCGTTAAAACAGAGTGTGTTTCAGGGATAAGAACTCTGGTCTATATTTCCCTTCAGAAACGGAGTTAAACCCCAGGATGTGTTTTCCTACAAGTAGGAGTTCATTTCGGGTAAGCAAAGTGAATTTTGGGCTCAAATGATTTTTTGCATTCTCCAAACCAAACCGATTCTCACTATTAACTATAGAGCATTTATGTAAGAGGACCTGTGGTTTGTATCAGTTTCATAATCAGAGTTGAACTACATATGGACCGTATGAGTAGAAAACACATTTCTTTTTTTTCTGGGCATGCTGATGGCTCTTGTTGTGTTGGAGACCCTGGAAAGAAGAGCTTTCTTCTTGCATTAAAACAGAGTGTATTTCAGGGATGAGAACACTGGTCTGAATTTCCCATCAGAAACGGAGTTAAACCCCATGATCTGTGTCTTTCTACAAGCAAGAGGTCATTTATGGTAAACCAAGTGAATTTTTGGCTCAAATGATTTTCCACAGTTCTAGAACACAACGCGATTATCACTATTAACTAAAGATCATTTATGTAAGAGATGCTGTGGTCTGTATTAGTTTCATAAGCATATTTGAACTACATAGGGTCCGTATGAGTAGGAAACACAGTTCTTTTTTTCTTGGCATGCTCATGGTTCTTACTGTATTGGAAACCCTGGAAAGAAGAGGATGATTCATGTCTTAAAACAGAGTGTGTTTCTGGTATTAGAACCCTGGTCTGAATTTCCCTTCAGAAACGGAGGTAAACCCCATGATCTGTGTCTTCCTACAAGCAAGAGTTCATTTCTGGTGAACCCAGTGTATTTTGGGCTCAAATGATTTTTTGCAGTTCACAAACCCAACGCTATTCTCACTATTAACTAAGGAGGATTTTTGTAAGAGGAGCTGTGGTTTGTATCAGTTTCATAAGCAGAGTTGAACTACATATGGTCCGTATGAGTAGGAAACACAGTTCTTTTTTTCTGGGCATGCTCATGGTTCTTGCTGTATTTTAGACTCTGGAAAGAAGAGCTTGCTTCTTTCGTTAAAACAGAGTGTGTTTCAGGGATAAGAACTCTGGTCTATATTTCCCTTCAGAAACGGAGTTAAACCCCAGGATGTGTTTTCCTACAAGTAGGAGTTCATTTCTGGTAAGCAAAGTGAATTTTGGGCTCAAATGATTTTTCGCATTCTCCAAACCAAACCGATTCTCACTATTAACTATAGAGCATTTATGTAAGAGGACCTGTGGTTTGTATCAGTTTCATAATCAGAGTTGAACTACATATGGACCGTATGAGTAGGAAACACATTTCTTTTTTTTCTGGGCATGCTGATGGCTCTTGTTGTGTTGGAGACCCTGGAAAGAAGAGCTTTCTTCTTGCATTAAAACAGAGTGTATTTCAGGGATGAGAACACTGGTCTGAATTTCCCTTCAGAAACGGAGTTAAACCCCATGATCTGTGTCTTCCTACAAGCAAGAGTTCATTTCTGGTAAACCAAGTGAATTTTCGGCTCAAATGATATTCCACAGTTCTAGAACACAACGCAATTATCCCTATTAACTAAAGATCATTTATGTAAGAGGAGCTGTGTTCTGTATCAGTTTCATAAGCAGATTTGAAGTACATATGGTCCGCATGAGTAGGAAACACAGTTCTTTTTTTCTGGGCATGCTCATGGTTCTTACTGTATTGGAAACCCTGGAAAGAAGAGGATGATTCATGCCTTAAAACAGAGTGTGTTTCTGGTATGAGAACTCTGGTCTGAATTTCCCTTCAGAAACGGAGGTAAACCCCAAGATCTGTGTCTTCCTTCAAGCAAGAGTTCATTTCTGGGAAACCCAGTGAATTTGGGGCTCAAATGATTTTTCCCAGTTCACAAACACAACGCTATTCTCACTATTAACTAAAGAGTATTTACATAAGAGGAGCTGTGGTTTGTATCTGTTTCATAAGCAGAGTTGAACTACATATGGTCCGTATGAGTAGGAAACACAGTTCTTTTTCTCTGGGCATGCTCATGGTTCCTGTTGTATTGGAGACTCTGGAAAGAAGAGCTTACTTCTTGCATTAAAACAGAGTGTATTTCATGGATGAGAACACTGGTCTGAATTTCCCTTCAGAAACGGAGTTAAACCCAAGGATCTGTGTCTTTCTACAAGCAAGAGTTCATTTCTGGTAAACCAAGTGAATTTTCGGCTCAAATGATTTTCCACAGTTCTAGAACACAACGCGATTATCACTATTAACTAAAGATCATTTATGTAAGAGGAGCTGTGGTCTGTATCAGTTTCATAAGCATATTTGAACTACATAGGGTCCGTATGAGTAGGAAACACAGTTCTTTTTTTCTTGGCATGCTCATGGTTCTTACTCTATTGGAAACCCTGGAAAGAAGAGGATGATTCATGTCTTAAAACAGAGTGTGTTTCTGGTATTACAACGCTGGTCTGAATTTCCCTTCAGAAATGGTGGTAAACCCCATGATCTGTGTCTTCCTACAAGCAAGAGTTCATTTCTGGTGAACCCAGTGTATTTTGGGCTCAAATGATTTTTCCCAGTTCACAAACCCAACGCTATTCTCACTATTAACTAAAGAGGATTTTTGTAAGAGGAGTTGTGGTTTGTATCAGTTTCATAAGCAGAGTTGAACTACATATGGTCCGTATGAGTAGGAAACACAGTTCTTTTTCTCTGGGCATGCTCATGGTTCCTGTTGTATTGGAGACTCTGGAAAGAAGAGCTTACTTCTTGCATTAAAACAGAGTGTATTTCATGGATGAGAACACTGGTCTGAATTTCCCTTCAGAAACGGAGTTAAACCCAAGGATCTGTGTCTTTCTACAAGCAAGAGGTCATTTATGGTAAACCAAGTGAATTTTTGGCTCAAATGATTTTCCACAGTTCTAGAACACAACGCGATTATCACTATTAACTAAAGATCATTTATGTAAGAGATGCTGTGGTCTGTATTAGTTTCATAAGCATATTTGAACTACATAGGGTCCGTATGCGTAGGAAACACTGTTCTTTTTTTCAGGGCATGCTCATGGTTCTTGCTGTATTTTAGACTCTGGAAAGAAGAGCTTGCTTCTTTCGTTAAAACAGAGTGTGTTTCAGGGATAAGAACTCTGGTCTATATTTCCCTTCAGAAACGGAGTTAAACCCCAGGATGTGTTTTCCTACTTGTAGGAGTTCATTTCTGGTAAGCAAAGTGAATTTTGGGCTCAAATGATTTTTCGCATTCTCCAAACCAAACCGATTCTCACTATTAACTATAGAGCATTTATGTAAGAGGACCTGTGGTTTGTATCAGTTTAATAAGCAGAGTTGAACTACATATGGACCGTATGAGTAGGAAACACATTTCTTTTTTTTCTGGGCATGCTGATGGTTCTTGTTGTGTTGGAGACTCTGGAAAGAAGAGCTTACTTCTTGCATTAAAACAGAGTGTATTTCATGGATGAGAACACTGGTCTGAATTCCCTTCAGAAACGGAGTTAAACCCAAGGATCTGTTTCTTCCTACAAACAAGAGTTCATTTCTGGTAAACCAAGGGAATTTTCAGCTCAAATGATTTCCACAGTTCTAGAACACAACGCGATTATCACTATTAACTAAAGAGCATTTATGTAAGAGGAGCTGTGTTCTGGATCAGTTTCATAAGCAGATTTGAACTAAATAGGGTCCATATGAGTAGGAAACACAGTTCTTTTTTTCTTGGCATGCTCATGGTTATTACTGTACTGGAAACCCTGGAAAGAAAAGGATGATTCATGCCTTAAAACAGAGTGTGTTTCTGGTATGAGAACTCTGGTCTGAATTTCCCTTCAGAAATGGAAGTAAACTCCATGATCTGTGTTTTCCCACAAGCAAGAGTTCATTTCTGGTAAACCAAGTGAATTTTCGGCTCAAATGATTTTCCACAGTTCTAGTACACAACGCGACTATCACTATTAACTAAAGAGCATTTATATAAGAGGAGCTGTGGTCTGTATCAGTTTCATTAGCAGATTTGAACTACATAGGGTCCGTATGAGTAGGAAACACAGTTCTTTTTTTCTTGGCATTCTCGTGGGTCTTACTGTATTGGAGACCCTGGAAAGAAGAGGATGATTCATGCCTTAAAACAGAGTGTGTTTCTGGTATGAGAACTCGGGTCTGAATTTCCCTTCAGAAACGGAGGTAAACCCCAAGATCTGTGTCTTCCTTCAAGCAAGAGTTCATTTCTGGGAAACCCAGTGAATTTGGGGCTCAAATGATTTTTCCCAGTTCACAAACACAACGCTATTCTCACTATTAACTAAAGAGTATTTACATAAGAGGAGCTGTGGTTTGTATCAGTTTCATAAGCAGAGTTGAACTACATATGGTCCGTATGAGTAGGAAACACAGTTCTTTTTTTCTGGGCATGCTCATGGTTCTTGCTGTATTTTAGACTCTGGAAAGAAGAGCTTGCTTCTTTCGTTAAAACAGAGTGTGTTTCAGGGATAAGAACTCTGGTCTATATTTCCCTTCAGAAACGGAGTTAAACCCCAGGATGTGTTTTCCTACAAGTAGGAGTTCATTTCGGGTAAGCAAAGTGAATTTTGGGCTCAAATGATTTTTTGCATTCTCCAAACCAAACCGATTCTCACTATTAACTATAGAGCATTTATGTAAGAGGACCTGTGGTTTGTATCAGTTTCATAATCAGAGTTGAACTACATATGGACCGTATGAGTAGAAAACACATTTCTTTTTTTTCTGGGCATGCTGATGGCTCTTGTTGTGTTGGAGACCCTGGAAAGAAGAGCTTTCTTCTTGCATTAAAACAGAGTGTATTTCAGGGATGAGAACACTGGTCTGAATTTCCCATCAGAAACGGAGTTAAACCCCATGATCTGTGTCTTTCTACAAGCAAGAGGTCATTTATGGTAAACCAAGTGAATTTTTGGCTCAAATGATTTTCCACAGTTCTAGAACACAACGCGATTATCACTATTAACTAAAGATCATTTATGTAAGAGATGCTGTGGTCTGTATTAGTTTCATAAGCATATTTGAACTACATAGGGTCCGTATGAGTAGGAAACACAGTTCTTTTTTTCTTGGCATGCTCATGGTTCTTACTGTATTGGAAACCCTGGAAAGAAGAGGATGATTCATGTCTTAAAACAGAGTGTGTTTCTGGTATTAGAACCCTGGTCTGAATTTCCCTTCAGAAACGGAGGTAAACCCCATGATCTGTGTCTTCCTACAAGCAAGAGTTCATTTCTGGTGAACCCAGTGTATTTTGGGCTCAAATGATTTTTTGCAGTTCACAAACCCAACGCTATTCTCACTATTAACTAAGGAGGATTTTTGTAAGAGGAGCTGTGGTTTGTATCAGTTTCATAAGCAGAGTTGAACTACATATGGTCCGTATGAGTAGGAAACACAGTTCTTTTTTTCTGGGCATGCTCATGGTTCTTGCTGTATTTTAGACTCTGGAAAGAAGAGCTTGCTTCTTTCGTTAAAACAGAGTGTGTTTCAGGGATAAGAACTCTGGTCTATATTTCCCTTCAGAAACGGAGTTAAACCCCAGGATGTGTTTTCCTACAAGTAGGAGTTCATTTCTGGTAAGCAAAGTGAATTTTGGGCTCAAATGATTTTTCGCATTCTCCAAACCAAACCGATTCTCACTATTAACTATAGAGCATTTATGTAAGAGGACCTGTGGTTTGTATCAGTTTCATAATCAGAGTTGAACTACATATGGACCGTATGAGTAGGAAACACATTTCTTTTTTTTCTGGGCATGCTGATGGCTCTTGTTGTGTTGGAGACCCTGGAAAGAAGAGCTTTCTTCTTGCATTAAAACAGAGTGTATTTCAGGGATGAGAACACTGGTCTGAATTTCCCTTCAGAAACGGAGTTAAACCCCATGATCTGTGTCTTCCTACAAGCAAGAGTTCATTTCTGGTAAACCAAGTGAATTTTCGGCTCAAATGATATTCCACAGTTCTAGAACACAACGCAATTATCCCTATTAACTAAAGATCATTTATGTAAGAGGAGCTGTGTTCTGTATCAGTTTCATAAGCAGATTTGAAGTACATATGGTCCGCATGAGTAGGAAACACAGTTCTTTTTTTCTGGGCATGCTCATGGTTCTTACTGTATTGGAAACCCTGGAAAGAAGAGGATGATTCATGCCTTAAAACAGAGTGTGTTTCTGGTATGAGAACTCTGGTCTGAATTTCCCTTCAGAAACGGAGGTAAACCCCAAGATCTGTGTCTTCCTTCAAGCAAGAGTTCATTTCTGGGAAACCCAGTGAATTTGGGGCTCAAATGATTTTTCCCAGTTCACAAACACAACGCTATTCTCACTATTAACTAAAGAGTATTTACATAAGAGGAGCTGTGGTTTGTATCTGTTTCATAAGCAGAGTTGAACTACATATGGTCCGTATGAGTAGGAAACACAGTTCTTTTTCTCTGGGCATGCTCATGGTTCCTGTTGTATTGGAGACTCTGGAAAGAAGAGCTTACTTCTTGCATTAAAACAGAGTGTATTTCATGGATGAGAACACTGGTCTGAATTTCCCTTCAGAAACGGAGTTAAACCCAAGGATCTGTGTCTTTCTACAAGCAAGAGTTCATTTCTGGTAAACCAAGTGAATTTTCGGCTCAAATGATTTTCCACAGTTCTAGAACACAACGCGATTATCACTATTAACTAAAGATCATTTATGTAAGAGGAGCTGTGGTCTGTATCAGTTTCATAAGCATATTTGAACTACATAGGGTCCGTATGAGTAGGAAACACAGTTCTTTTTTTCTTGGCATGCTCATGGTTCTTACTCTATTGGAAACCCTGGAAAGAAGAGGATGATTCATGTCTTAAAACAGAGTGTGTTTCTGGTATTACAACGCTGGTCTGAATTTCCCTTCAGAAATGGAGGTAAACCCCATGATCTTTGTCTTCCTACAAGCAAGAGTTCATTTCTGGTGAACCCAGTGTATTTTGGGCTCAAATGATTTTTCCCAGTTCACAAACCCAACGCTATTCTCACTATTAACTAAAGAGGATTTTTGTAAGAGGAGTTGTGGTTTGTATCAGTTTCATAAGCAGAGTTGAACTACATATGGTCCGTATGAGTAGGAAACACAGTTCTTTTTCTCTGGGCATGCTCATGGTTCCTGTTGTATTGGAGACTCTGGAAAGAAGAGCTTACTTCTTGCATTAAAACAGAGTGTATTTCATGGATGAGAACACTGGTCTGAATTTCCCTTCAGAAACGGAGTTAAACCCAAGGATCTGTGTCTTTCTACAAGCAAGAGGTCATTTATGGTAAACCAAGTGAATTTTTGGCTCAAATGATTTTCCACAGTTCTAGAACACAACGCGATTATCACTATTAACTAAAGATCATTTATGTAAGAGATGCTGTGGTCTGTATTAGTTTCATAAGCATATTTGAACTACATAGGGTCGGTATGCGTAGGAAACACTGTTCTTTTTTTCAGGGCATGCTCATGGTTCTTGCTGTATTTTAGACTCTGGAAAGAAGAGCTTGCTTCTTTCGTTAAAACAGAGTGTGTTTCAGGGATAAGAACTCTGGTCTATATTTCCCTTCAGAAACGGAGTTAAACCCCAGGATGTGTTTTCCTACTTGTAGGAGTTCATTTCTGGTAAGCAAAGTGAATTTTGGGCTCAAATGATTTTTCGCATTCTCCAAACCAAACCGATTCTCACTATTAACTATAGAGCATTTATGTAAGAGGACCTGTGGTTTGTATCAGTTTAATAAGCAGAGTTGAACTACATATGGACCGTATGAGTAGGAAACACATTTCTTTTTTTTCTGGGCATGCTGATGGTTCTTGTTGTGTTGGAGACTCTGGAAAGAAGAGCTTACTTCTTGCATTAAAACAGAGTGTATTTCATGGATGAGAACACTGGTCTGAATTCCCTTCAGAAACGGAGTTAAACCCAAGGATCTGTTTCTTCCTACAAACAAGAGTTCATTTCTGGTAAACCAAGGGAATTTTCAGCTCAAATGATTTCCACAGTTCTAGAACACAACGCGATTATCACTATTAACTAAAGAGCATTTATGTAAGAGGAGCTGTGTTCTGGATCAGTTTCATAAGCAGATTTGAACTAAATAGGGTCCATATGAGTAGGAAACACAGTTCTTTTTTTCTTGGCATGCTCATGGTTATTACTGTACTGGAAACCCTGGAAAGAAAAGGATGATTCATGCCTTAAAACAGAGTGTGTTTCTGGTATGAGAACACTGGTCTGAATTTCCCTTCAGAAACGGAGTTAAACCCAAGGATCTGTGTCTTTCTACAAGCAAGAGTTCATTTCTGGTAAACCAAGTGAATTTTCGGCTCAAATGATTTTCCACAGTTCTAGAACACAACGCGATTATCACTATTAACTAAAGATCATTTATGTAAGAGGAGCTGTGGTCTGTATCAGTTTCATAAGCATATTTGAACTACATAGGGTCCGTATGTGTAGGAAACACAGTTCTTTTTTTCTTGGCATGTTCATGGTTCTTACTGTATTGGAAACCCTGGAAAGAAGAGGATGATTAATGTCTTAAAACAGAGTGTGTTTCTGGTATTAGAACCCTGGTCTGAATTTCCCTTCAGAAACGGAGGTAAACCCCATGATCTGTGTCTTCCTACAAGCAAGAGTTCATTTCTGGTGAACCCAGTGTATTTTGGGCTCAAATGATTTTTTCCCAGTTCACAAACCCAACGCTATTCTCACTATTAACTAAAGAGGATTTTTGTAAGAGGAGTTGTGGTTTGTATCAGTTTCATAAGCAGAGTTGAACTACATATGGTCCGTATGAGTAGGAAACACTGTTCTTTTTTTCAGGGCATGCTCATGGTTCTTGCTGTATTTTAGACTCTGGAAAGAAGAGCTTGCTTCTTTCGTTAAAACAGAATGTGTTTCAGGGATAAGAACTCTGGTCTATATTTCCCTTCAGAAACGGAGTTAAACCGCAGGATGTGTTTTCCTACAAGTAGGAGTTCATTTCTGGTAAGCAAAGTGAATTTTGGGCTCAAATGATTTTTCGCATTCTCCAAACCAAACCGATTCTCACTATAAACTATAGAGCATTTATTTAATAGGACCTGTGGTTTGTATCAGATTCATAATCAGAGTTGAACTACATATGGACCGTATGAGTAGGAAACACATTTCTTTTTTTTCTGGGCATGCTGATGCTTCTTGTTGTGTTGGACACTCTGGAAAGAAGAGCTTACTTCTTGCATTAAACCAGAGTGTATTTCATGCATGAGAACACTGGTCTGAATTTCCCTTCAGAAAAGGAGTTAAACCCCATGATCTGTGTCTTCCTCCAAGCAAGAGTTCATTTCGGGTAAACCAAGGGAATTTTCGGCTCAAATGATTTCCACAGTTCTAGAACACAACGCGATTATCACTATTAACTAAAGAGCATTTATGTAAGAGGAGCTGTGGTCTGTATCAGTTTCATAAGCAGATTTGAACTAAACAGGGTCCATATGAGTAGGAAACACAGTTCTTTTTTTCTTGGCATGCTCATGGTTCTTACTGTATTGGAAACCCTGGAAAGAAGAGGATGAGTCATGCCTTAAAACAGAGTGTGTTTCTGGTATGAGAACTCTGGTCTGAATTTCCCTTCAGAAATGGAAGTAAACTCCATGATCTGTGTTTTCCCACAAGCAAGAGTTCATTTCTGGTAAACCAAGTGAATTTTCGGCTCAAATGATTTTCCACAGTTCTAGAACACAACGCGACTATCACTATTAACTAAAGAGCATTTATATAAGAGGAGCTGTGGTCTGTATCAGTTTCATAAGCAGATTTGAACTACATAGGGTCCGTATGAGTAGGAAACACAGTTCTTTTTTTCTTGGCATTCTCGTGGGTCTTACTGTATTGGAGACCCTGGAAAGAAGAGGATGATTCATGCCTTAAAACAGAGTGTGTTTCTGGTATGAGAACTCGGGTCTGAATTTCCCTTCAGAAACGGAGGTAAACCCCAAGATCTGTGTCTTCCTTCAAGCAAGAGTTCATTTCTGGGAAACCCAGTGAATTTGGGGCTCAAATGATTTTTCCCAGTTCACAAACACAACGCTATTCTCACTATTAACTAAAGAGGATTTACATAAGAGGAGCTGTGGTTTGTATCTGTTTCATAAGCAGAGTTGAACTACATATGGTCCGTATGAGTAGGAAACACAGTTCTTTTTCTCTGGGCATGCTCATGGTTCCTGTTGTATTGGAGACTCTGGAAAGAAGAGCTTACTTCTTGCATTAAAACAGAGTGTATTTCATGGATGAGAACACTGGTCTGAATTTCCCTTCAGAAACGGAGTTAAACCCAAGGATCTGTGTCTTTCTACAAGCAAGAGTTCATTTCTGGTAAACCAAGTGAATTTTCGGCTCAAATGATTTTCCACAGTTCTAGAACACAACGCGATTATCACTATTAACTAAAGATCATTTATGTAAGAGGAGCTGTGGTCTGTATCAGTTTCATAAGCATATTTGAACTACATAGGGTCCGTATGTGTAGGAAACACAGTTCTTTTTTTCTTGGCATGTTCATGGTTCTTACTGTATTGGAAACCCTGGAAAGAAGAGGATGATTCATGTCTTAAAACAGAGTGTGTTTCTGGTATTAGAACCCTGGTCTGAATTTCCCTTCAGAAACGGAGGTAAACCCCATGATCTGTGTCTTCCTACAAGCAAGAGTTCATTTCTGGTGAACCCAGTGTATTTTGGGCTCAAATGATTTTTCCCAGTTCACAAACCCAACGCTATTCTCACTATTAACTAAAGAGGATTTTTGTAAGAGGAGTTGTGGTTTGTATCAGTTTCATAAGCAGAGTTGAACTACATATGGTCCGTATGAGTAGGAAACACTGTTCTTTTTTTCAGGGCATGCTCATGGTTCTTGCTGTATTTTAGACTCTGGAAAGAAGAGCTTGCTTCTTTCGTTAAAACAGAATGTGTTTCAGGGATAAGAACTCTGGTCTATATTTCCCTTCAGAAACGGAGTTAAACCGCAGGATGTGTTTTCCTACAAGTAGGAGTTCATTTCTGGTAAGCAAAGTGAATTTTGGGCTCAAATGATTTTTCGCATTCTCCAAACCAAACCGATTCTCACTATAAACTATAGAGCATTTATTTAATAGGACCTGTGCTTTGTATCAGATTCATAATCAGAGTTGAACTACATATGGACCGTATGAGTAGGAAACACATTTCTTTTTTTTCTGGGCATGCTGATGGTTCTTGTTGTGTTGGAGACTCTGGAAAGAAGAGCTTACTTCTTGCATTAAACCAGAGTGTATTTCATGCATGAGAACACTGGTCTGAATTTCCCTTCAGAAAAGGAGTTAAACCCCATGATCTGTGTCTTCCTCCAAGCAAGAGTTCATTTCGGGTAAACCAAGGGAATTTTCGGCTCAAATGATTTCCACAGTTCTAGAACACAACGCGATTATCACTATTAACTAATGAGCATTTATGTAAGCGGAGCTGTGGTCTGTATCAGTTTCATAAGCAGATTTGAACTAAACAGGGTCCATATGAGTAGGAAACACAGTTCTTTTTTTCTTGGCATGCTCATGGTTCTTACTGTATTGGAAACCCTGGAAAGAAGAGGATGAGTCATGCCTTAAAACAGAGTGTGTTTCTGGTATGAGAACTCTGGTCTGAATTTCCCTTCAGAAACGGAAGTAAACTCCATGATCTGTGTCTTCCCACAAGCAAGAGTTCATTTCTGGTAAACCAAGTGAATTTTCGGCTCAAATGTTTTTCCACAGTTCTAGAACACAACGCGATTATCACTATTAACTAAAGAGCATTTATGTAAGAGGAGCTGTGGTTTGTATCAGTTTCATAAGCAAAGTTGAACTACATATGGTCCGTATGAGTAGGAAACACTGTTCTTTTTTTCAGGGCATGCTCATGTTTCTTGCTGTATTTTAGACTCTGGAAAGAAGAGCGTGCTTCCTGCATTAAAACAGAGTGTGTTTCAGGGATAAGAACTCCAGTCTTTATTTCCCTTCAGAAACGGAGTTAAACCCCAGGATGTGTTTTCCTATGAGTAGGAATTCGTTTCTGGTAAGCAAAGTGAATTTTGGGCTCAAAAGATTTTTCGCAATTCTCCAAACCAAACCGATTCTCACTATTAACTATAGAGCATTTATGTAAGAGGACCTGTGGTTTGTATCAGTTTCATAATCAGAGTTGAACTACATAGGGACCGTATGAGTAGGAAACACATTTCTTTTTTTTCTGGGCATGCTGATGGCTCTTGTTGTGTTGGAGACCCTGGAAAGAAGAGCTTTCTTCTTGCATTAAAACAGAGTGTATTTCAGGGATGAGAACACTGGTCTGAATTTCCCTTCAGAAACGGAGTTAAACCCCATGATCTGTGTCTTCCTACAAGCAAGAGTTCATTTCTGGTAAACCAAGTGAATTTTCGGCTCAAATGATATTCCACAGTTCTAGAACACAACGCAATTATCCCTATTAACTAAAGATCATTTATGTAAGAGGAGCTGTGTTCTGTATCAGTTTCATAAGCAGATTTGAAGTACATATGGTCCGCATGAGTAGGAAACACAGTTCTTTTTTTCTGGGCATGCTCATGGTTCTTACTGTATTGGAAACCCTGGAAAGAAGAGGATGATTCATGCCTTAAAACAGAGTGTGTTTCTGGTATGAGAACTCTGGTCTGAATTTCCCTTCAGAAACGGAGGTAAACCCCAAGATCTGTGTCTTCCTTCAAGCAAGAGTTCATTTCTGGGAAACCCAGTGAATTTGGGGCTCAAATGATTTTTCCCAGTTCACAAACACAACGCTATTCTCACTATTAACTAAAGAGTATTTACATAAGAGGAGCTGTGGTTTGTATCTGTTTCATAAGCAGAGTTGAACTACATATGGTCCGTATGAGTAGGAAACACAGTTCTTTTTCTCTGGGCATGCTCATGGTTCCTGTTGTATTGGAGACTCTGGAAAGAAGAGCTTACTTCTTGCATTAAAACAGAGTGTATTTCATGGATGAGAACACTGGTCTGAATTTCCCTTCAGAAACGGAGTTAAACCCAAGGATCTGTGTCTTTCTACAAGCAAGAGTTCATTTCTGGTAAACCAAGTGAATTTTCGGCTCAAATGATTTTCCACAGTTCTAGAACACAACGCGATTATCACTATTAACTAAAGATAATTTATGTAAGAGGAGCTGTGGTCTGTATCAGTTTCATAAGCATATTTGAACTACATAGGGTCCGTATGAGTAGGAAACACAGTTCTTTTTTTCTTGGCATGCTCATGGTTCTTACTCTATTGGAAACCCTGGAAAGAAGAGGATGATTCATGTCTTAAAACAGAGTGTGTTTCTGGTATTACAACGCTGGTCTGAATTTCCCTTCAGAAATGGAGGTAAACCCCATGATCTGTGTCTTCCTACAAGCAAGAGTTCATTTCTGGTGAACCCAGTGTATTTTGGGCTCAAATGATTTTTCCCAGTTCACAAACCCAACGCTATTCTCACTATTAACTAAAGAGGATTTTTGTAAGAGGAGTTGTGGTTTGTATCAGTTTCATAAGCAGAGTTGAACTACATATGGTCCGTATGAGTAGGAAACACAGTTCTTTTTCTCTGGGCATGCTCATGGTTCCTGTTGTATTGGAGACTCTGGAAAGAAGAGCTTACTTCTTGCATTAAAACAGAGTGTATTTCATGGATGAGAACACTGGTCTGAATTTCCCTTCAGAAACGGAGTTAAACCCAAGGATCTGTGTCTTTCTACAAGCAAGAGGTCATTTATGGTAAACCAAGTGAATTTTTGGCTCAAATGATTTTCCACAGTTCTAGAACACAACGCGATTATCACTATTAACTAAAGATCATTTATGTAAGAGATGCTGTGGTCTGTATTAGTTTCATAAGCATATTTGAACTACATAGGGTCCGTATGCGTAGGAAACACTGTTCTTTTTTTCAGGGCATGCTCATGGTTCTTGCTGTATTTTAGACTCTGGAAAGAAGAGCTTGCTTCTTTCGTTAAAACAGAGTGTGTTTCAGGGATAAGAACTCTGGTCTATATTTCCCTTCAGAAACGGAGTTAAACCCCAGGATGTGTTTTCCTACTTGTAGGAGTTCATTTCTGGTAAGCAAAGTGAATTTTGGGCTCAAATGATTTTTCGCATTCTCCAAACCAAACCGATTCTCACTATTAACTATAGAGCATTTATGTAAGAGGACCTGTGGTTTGTATCAGTTTAATAAGCAGAGTTGAACTACATATGGACCGTATGAGTAGGAAACACATTTCTTTTTTTTCTGGGCATGCTGATGGTTCTTGTTGTGTTGGAGACTCTGGAAAGAAGAGCTTACTTCTTGCATTAAAACAGAGTGTATTTCATGGATGAGAACACTGGTCTGAATTCCCTTCAGAAACGGAGTTAAACCCAAGGATCTGTTTCTTCCTACAAACAAGAGTTCATTTCTGGTAAACCAAGGGAATTTTCAGCTCAAATGATTTCCACAGTTCTAGAACACAACGCGATTATCACTATTAACTAAAGAGCATTTATGTAAGAGGAGCTGTGTTCTGGATCAGTTTCATAAGCAGATTTGAACTAAATAGGGTCCATATGAGTAGGAAACACAGTTCTTTTTTTCTTGGCATGCTCATGGTTATTACTGTACTGGAAACCCTGGAAAGAAAAGGATGATTCATGCCTTAAAACAGAGTGTGTTTCTGGTATGAGAACTCTGGTCTGAATTTCCCTTCAGAAATGGAAGTAAACTCCATGATCTGTGTTTTCCCACAAGCAAGAGTTCATTTCTGGTAAACCAAGTGAATTTTCGGCTCAAATGATTTTCCACAGTTCTAGAACACAACGCGACTATCACTATTAACTAAAGAGCATTTATATAAGAGGAGCTGTGGTCTGTATCAGTTTCATAAGCAGATTTGAACTACATAGGGTCCGTATGAGTAGGAAACACAGTTCTTTTTTTCTTGGCATTCTCGTGGGTCTTACTGTATTGGAGACCCTGGAAAGAAGAGGATGATTCATGCCTTAAAACAGAGTGTGTTTCTGGTATGAGAACTCTGGTCTGAATTTCCCTTCAGAAACGGAGGTAAACCCCAAGATCTGTGTCTTCCTTCAAGCAAGAGTTCATTTCTGGGAAACCCAGTGAATTTGGGGCTCAAATGATTTTTCCCAGTTCACAAACACAACGCTATTCTCACTATTAACTAAAGAGTATTTACATAAGAGGAGCTGTGGTTTGTATCTGTTTCATAAGCAGAGTTGAACTACATATGGTCCGTATGAGTAGGAAACACAGTTCTTTTTCTCTGGGCATGCTCATGGTTCCTGTTGTATTGGAGACTCTGGAAAGAAGAGCTTACTTCTTGCATTAAAACAGAGTGTATTTCATGGATGAGAACACTGGTCTGAATTTCCCTTCAGAAACGGAGTTAAACCCAAGGATCTGTGTCTTTCTACAAGCAAGAGTTCATTTCTGGTAAACCAAGTGAATTTTCGGCTCAAATGATTTTCCACAGTTCTAGAACACAACGCGATTATCACTATTAACTAAAGATCATTTATGTAAGAGGAGCTGTGGTCTGTATCAGTTTCATAAGCATATTTGAACTACATAGGGTCCGTATGTGTAGGAAACACAGTTCTTTTTTTCTTGGCATGTTCATGGTTCTTACTGTATTGGAAACCCTGGAAAGAAGAGGATGATTAATGTCTTAAAACAGAGTGTGTTTCTGGTATTAGAACCCTGGTCTGAATTTCCCTTCAGAAACGGAGGTAAACCCCATGATCTGTGTCTTCCTACAAGCAAGAGTTCATTTCTGGTGAACCCAGTGTATTTTGGGCTCAAATGATTTTTCCCAGTTCACAAACCCAACGCTATTCTCACTATTAACTAAAGAGGATTTTTGTAAGAGGAGTTGTGGTTTGTATCAGTTTCATAAGCAGAGTTGAACTACATATGGTCCGTATGAGTAGGAAACACTGTTCTTTTTTTCAGGGCATGCTCATGGTTCTTGCTGTATTTTAGACTCTGGAAAGAAGAGCTTGCTTCTTTCGTTAAAACAGAATGTGTTTCAGGGATAAGAACTCTGGTCTATATTTCCCTTCAGAAACGGAGTTAAACCGCAGGATGTGTTTTCCTACAAGTAGGAGTTCATTTCTGGTAAGCAAAGTGAATTTTGGGCTCAAATGATTTTTCGCATTCTCCAAACCAAACCGATTCTCACTATAAACTATAGAGCATTTATTTAATAGGACCTGTGGTTTGTATCAGATTCATAATCAGAGTTGAACTACATATGGACCGTATGAGTAGGAAACACATTTCTTTTTTTTCTGGGCATGCTGATGGTTCTTGTTGTGTTGGAGACTCTGGAAAGAAGAGCTTACTTCTTGCATTAAACCAGAGTGTATTTCATGCATGAGAACACTGGTCTGAATTTCCCTTCAGAAAAGGAGTTAAACCCCATGATCTGTGTCTTCCTCCAAGCAAGAGTTCATTTCGGGTAAACCAAGGGAATTTTCGGCTCAAATGATTTCCACAGTTCTAGAACACAACGCGATTATCACTATTAACTAAAGAGCATTTATGTAAGAGGAGCTGTGGTCTGTATCAGTTTCATAAGCAGATTTGAACTAAACAGGGTCCATATGAGTAGGAAACACAGTTCTTTTTTTCTTGGCATGCTCATGGTTCTTACTGTATTGGAAACCCTGGAAAGAAGAGGATGAGTCATGCCTTAAAACAGAGTGTGTTTCTGGTATGAGAACTCTGGTCTGAATTTCCCTTCAGAAATGGAAGTAAACTCCATGATCTGTGTTTTCCCACAAGCAAGAGTTCATTTCTGGTAAACCAAGTGAATTTTCGGCTCAAATGATTTTCCACAGTTCTAGAACACAACGCGACTATCACTATTAACTAAAGAGCATTTATATAAGAGGAGCTGTGGTCTGTATCAGTTTCATAAGCAGATTTGAACTACATAGGGTCCGTATGAGTAGGAAACACAGTTCTTTTTTTCTTGGCATTCTCGTGGGTCTTACTGTATTGGAGACCCTGGAAAGAAGAGGATGATTCATGCCTTAAAACAGAGTGTGTTTCTGGTATGAGAACTCGGGTCTGAATTTCCCTTCAGAAACGGAGGTAAACCCCAAGATCTGTGTCTTCCTTCAAGCAAGAGTTCATTTCTGGGAAACCCAGTGAATTTGGGGCTCAAATGATTTTTCCCAGTTCACAAACACAACGCTATTCTCACTATTAACTAAAGAGGATTTACATAAGAGGAGCTGTGGTTTGTATCTGTTTCATAAGCAGAGTTGAACTACATATGGTCCGTATGAGTAGGAAACACAGTTCTTTTTCTCTGGGCATGCTCATGGTTCCTGTTGTATTGGAGACTCTGGAAAGA
This sequence comes from Onychomys leucogaster, assembly GCA_949786385.1. Lineage (NCBI taxonomy): Eukaryota > Metazoa > Chordata > Mammalia > Rodentia > Cricetidae > Onychomys > Onychomys leucogaster. The sequence goes on along the minus strand of CATKUP010000448.1, from coordinate 1,091 downwards.
AGAGCTTACTTCTTGCATTAAAACAGAGTGTATTTCATGGATGAGAACACTGGTCTGAATTTCCCTTCAGAAACGGAGTTAAACCCAAGGATCTGTGTCTTTCTACAAGCAAGAGTTCATTTCTGGTAAACCAAGTGAATTTTCGGCTCAAATGATTTTCCACAGTTCTAGAACACAACGCGATTATCACTATTAACTAAAGATCATTTATGTAAGAGGAGCTGTGGTCTGTATCAGTTTCATAAGCATATTTGAACTACATAGGGTCCGTATGTGTAGGAAACACAGTTCTTTTTTTCTTGGCATGTTCATGGTTCTTACTGTATTGGAAACCCTGGAAAGAAGAGGATGATTCATGTCTTAAAACAGAGTGTGTTTCTGGTATTAGAACCCTGGTCTGAATTTCCCTTCAGAAACGGAGGTAAACCCCATGATCTGTGTCTTCCTACAAGCAAGAGTTCATTTCTGGTGAACCCAGTGTATTTTGGGCTCAAATGATTTTTCCCAGTTCACAAACCCAACGCTATTCTCACTATTAACTAAAGAGGATTTTTGTAAGAGGAGTTGTGGTTTGTATCAGTTTCATAAGCAGAGTTGAACTACATATGGTCCGTATGAGTAGGAAACACTGTTCTTTTTTTCAGGGCATGCTCATGGTTCTTGCTGTATTTTAGACTCTGGAAAGAAGAGCTTGCTTCTTTCGTTAAAACAGAATGTGTTTCAGGGATAAGAACTCTGGTCTATATTTCCCTTCAGAAACGGAGTTAAACCGCAGGATGTGTTTTCCTACAAGTAGGAGTTCATTTCTGGTAAGCAAAGTGAATTTTGGGCTCAAATGATTTTTCGCATTCTCCAAACCAAACCGATTCTCACTATAAACTATAGAGCATTTATTTAATAGGACCTGTGCTTTGTATCAGATTCATAATCAGAGTTGAACTACATATGGACCGTATGAGTAGGAAACACATTTCTTTTTTTTCTGGGCATGCTGATGGTTCTTGTTGTGTTGGAGACTCTGGAAAGAAGAGCTTACTTCTTGCATTAAACCAGAGTGTATTTCATGCATGAGAACACTGGTCTGAATTTCC